>OY735208.1:4731313-5271313 GCA_963457665.1 Thysanoteuthis rhombus | reverse complement strand
ACTTTATTCAGTTTTAGACACAAGTTGAAAAGGATGGCCAGTTTTCAAGTGACGATTTCATCCACTTTTTGGAGTAGGTTGATGGTGATGTTGTCCAGTCCAGGAGCCTGATTACTTCTTAACAAAAGTAGAGAAGTAACTTATCCATTAATCATCCCTTCTTCCAATGTTACAAGTTGTTTATGAATCCAAGGGCTAAGCACTTCAATCCACAATCACAAGTGTTACCATATACGCTGATATATAAGATGAACGTTTGGTTTTATAGAAAACAAAAAAATTGCAAATAAAACACTGCGTCCATCCAGATCAAGGAGCTACCGATCTAAATTTGATTGGGACAGTTATGGACCTTAGACGAGTTGCAGTGTTAGTGCTTGAAATACTCTTGTAAAACATTCATCTTATAGTTCGTCATTCATGGTATTCACATCATCCCTTATACAAATAATGCTTTACACCATCTATTTATATCAAACAACTGGCTCTGTCTGTGTCAAGCCCACCCTTAAACATTGGCACCAATTTACCATTTGATATACATATACACATGGAAGCGTCCCGATTGGTTGAGTTTTATTTAGCTGGCATATGCAAATTGTGTTCTCTCTAACATTTCAGCCTCTATGACTTATCTGGAAAGAAATGTCATATTCATTACCTAAGAAATATGGAAATTTTGTCTAGCATTTTGGTCATGTGACATTTGATGGTTTACAAGATTTGCTGCGCTGGTGTCAAATTCCCTCACCTCCTTAAAATCTAAGAAGGTAAACAAAAAAGGTTTCATTCCTCCTTACAATATTATTCCAAAACAATGCGTCCCATTTCACCACCTTTATTCGTAAACATACTGTAAATTGGATTTGCAAACTTGAGAGTGAATTTGTTATCAGTTTTTATGTGTATGATGTCAGTGGTTTTTGGTGAGGTCATTGTCATTGTAGTGACATAGGAAAATGAAGTCAAAACTTGAGAAGTAAGACTTTGAATTCCATTGTGGATCTTTATTGTCAAAATCTGAGTAGCTTGCTTACAGTTATATCTTGGATTACAGTAAAATCACAGCATTGAGACTTTCCACTTTTTTCACCAGTAAATGACTCAAAAGGTGGATGAAATCTTCATTGCCCAGCTCCACATTGGCCAGAACTTGAAGAGTTCATAAACTGGGTAATGAATGAGAAATATCCAGGGAAATACATTTTTCCATATTATCCCAAGGTGAAATGACGTTGGATGGGAGGACTAGATGCTATCAAATAGGATATTAGAAACTATCAACCAAAACTGTCAACATAGATTTCTCCAGTTTTTAAGCTGGTCTAGCTGGCTATATGTTTTCATATCATGTGTTTAGGCTGTACCAATGGAGCAAGAGGGCTGTAAACTTGAATTCAACATTTGATCTTTCAAGTCTAGGTAAAAAAAAAAAAAGTTGTTTTTGAAATCCTCCCATTTTTTCAATGTAAGTTCATGCTAAATTGATCACTAATTATACCCGCTTGGTTTTTGAAAGTGACTTATTACTTGATCACCTCTCATTGTAATTTTTTGAGTCATCATATGACGATTTCTAATGAATGATTAACCGGATTCAGTTTTTTTTTTTGTTGATTTTTTTCAAAACTGACAAAATGGAGCCATCAACTGAATTGATAATAAATGAATTTTTGTATCTGTGTGTGCTGCATCATTAAATGGCAGGGAGCCCTGAAACCCAAGAAGAGTGCTTAAGGGGGCCTTGGCCAAAGAAGGTGGAGAATGGCTGTTCTAGAGCAATTATCCAAAAGGCACTTGGCCCCCAGGGCCATTACTGGATGACAATTCAAAATAGGGAAGGTATTGAGGAAACCTGGGATCACAAAGGGAGGAATATGACCAAGGACTTAGAGAACCACTACTCTATAAGTTGACCTTACAGAGGATACCGTTTAGTGAATAATACCATGGTGTAAGTAGAAGAAATTGTCAAGACAAATTCAGTGTTGCAAACTTGGAAAATATTTTCATGTAATTTGACTGCCAGAAATTGGCTAATTTTTTCTCCCCCAAACAGCCAAAAAGACTAAAAATGGCCCCTAAAATCCTAGATCGATGGTAAAGAATGGCCAAAATGTTTAAGCAATTCTGCGCTAATTTAGCTATTTTCACACTGCTTAGTTTTCATTTGTCAAAGATGGAATTTGATCCGAAGATGGAGATTTAACATTCATGTTATGCTCTGCAATTCTAAATGATTTGTGTGTTCACCTGGGTAGGAGAGCCTTATATCTGAAGTCATCTGATAAAAGTAAAGAATGGGGGTTGGTCTTTTATTACAATGTTTGTGTATGGGGGAGAGGGGCATTAAAGAGAATGGCTCTACACCATGAGATATGTACAAACATTTGTTTGTACCCTGTATCTGGGCTTATGTGATGTGTTCCAACCCAGCTCCTGGTGTTTAGCAAACACAAACTACTTGCTTTGTACACCCTGGGTGGCTTAGATGAAAATGGATTTCTATTTCATATGAATGAAAAGTATTTACACGTACAGGTAAATCTACAATCACACATCCAGTAGGAATGTACTGACAAATACACAAAAGCATAGACACTTTTCACACACAGATACACTGAGAGAAAAACATACAGATATAATAAAGGTGATCTACACAAAATTGTATGCCTTTCTTTCAAAATCATATATATATATATATCTCAGACACATACAGCAAACAGATGAACACAGGGAGCAAACAGACACACACGCGCACACACACACATATATATATATATTGAACAGATACAGATGCAATAGGGGATATATGCTCTTTTAAAAATATGTATGAATTTATAGATGTCAGCTGAATATATTTTGCCGTGCGCATGTATATGTGTTAATTGCATCCATATTTTCAAATGTGTGAGTATGTGTATTTAAGATAACGATGTGTGTAAAATCTATAGAGTGTGAGTGTGTATATGTATATATTATAAATTTAGGGATATATATATTCTTTAGGTATACACACCCATCCAGAAAGTATGCACAGTGTCCTCTAAATATGACCAAATGTGGTCCACTCTTGACAAAGAGATTGTCACAGCAAGTGTAGGTAACAACAATCTAACCATCTCAAGTTGACAGCCAGACAATGGCCAGCTGTCTAAGCATCTTGCGTTGACAGTAACCAACCATATCACACAAGAAGGCAATGCAAGGCAAAAGGTATCAGATTAACGGACACACAGGCCGGCCATTGTCCAGTTAACAAAAAACGGGCAGCGAACGAGTAGCTGTCTAGCAAATGTTGTTGCTGAGAGGTGGCCCAATCCATTCTTATTTGCCCGTCAGGCAATGCACAGTTTTTGTGATAGATGGGCCAGACGACAGGGTTCTTCTCTTCCAGATAGAAAACACACCTCGTCCAAAGAGAATAGCACTTATGCACTACCTTTCTTTTTTTCAAATTCAAATTATATATATGCATATATATATATATATATATATATATATATATATATATACACACACACACCAGTGTTACAAAATTTGTTTGTATGTTTGTTAGTTCATGTCAAAGAGTGGAAACATCAGTTTTACTCTCTTCCTCTCTTAAAAGCTTGGTAAAGAGAAGAGTAAGACTTGTGTGACTGAATATGGGAAGCAGCTGCAATTGTCTAACAAAAAAAATAACAGTTCTGATGGGCTTTCATATGAACTTCAAAACTTTTTTTTTCTCTTTTAGACACCAACTGCCTTATAAATTCTTGTTTCTTGGTTTTTTTTTAATGGAATCTTGTCTCATTCCTTGATTTATACTTTCAGATTTCAAGTGAGACTTGAATTCTAGCTTCCAGCATGATTTTTTGCCTTAATAGCTAAATAGTTTGACCTAGTTTTTGAAAGACTACTAACCTATCTTTTTTCATATCAAAATTAGACAGATTACTCACAATGTCAGTTTTAAAAACTAGGTATCAACATGGACACCATTTTCCTTGCTTTTAATGTTTTTTAGACACGACATTTAACAGTTTACAGAGTCCATGAGCAATAGGGAAACGTAGCAACCTGAATAGGAGCAAGGCCCTCTAGGTTGTAAGTTTGATAGAAGTTTCCTTTAGTTAGATGTCCGAGCTAAGTATAGAGGTCTACAGCCCCTTTATGGGAATGTTCCAACAGTTGGCTAACCTTGATTGTTAAACTGCAGGATGTGAACACCCTGTAGTTTGTAGATCCTTGAGCTGGCTATAGGGTTCTACCGTCCCTTTGCAGGAGAATTACGACAGTACAGCTGTCTCTGCAACTTGCAGCATGGATCAGAGACACACTGACTGCAGAGATCTGCTATCTCTCAAAGGAATAACCCAACAGTATAGCAGCTGGTGCAGATCTGAGCCCAGGTCTGAGTCACACCGATGGAGAGACAAAAAAAAAAGAAAGGAGAAAGGAGGAGAGGTAATAATGTTAGCAAATAGAACAACAATAGGCAGAAAATGTCATTTCCATTTACATTGTTTTTGAAGATGATGCATATAACCATTGAAACAATGACAAGATGCCTATGACTTTAATTCATCAAACAAATATTGATTACCTAACTGATGAACAGTTATTAGAGTTGGAGCAAGAGTCAGCTGACTACGACCCGCAAATTTCTTGCATCCAGCCCGCAGACTCCATCGAATGTGATGTTGCATACTAAAATTCTTGTCTTTTCCTCAACTTTTAGTTAGCCAACAATAGCGTTTAGTATAATTGTTTGGATGGGAGTCACAAAAAAAGCAGGTAATAAGTATAGATAGTGTACATGATAAAAGGGTAAAGCATAATCTGTACTAGTTGCCTACATTTTCTTTGTTTACCTCATCAGAATTCAGTATCAATGAAGGGTGTCAAACTGCTTATAGGTCAGTGTTTACTGATCACCACTTGGGGTCAGTTTTGATTACAGGAACTACGAAATTTGAACCATAACCCCCCAAAAACAGAAGAAAGAATTTCAAAGTTCTCACTGATTGATATCATATGGAAGTTTATGTAGGTATATACTCCTATTAATAAAAGTACAAGCAGTTTTCATAGCATTGCATGATCCTTTTTTCCAATTTTTTTATTTTGCCTTAGCTCACAAGACATAAAAACATTTCGGATCCAGCACGCCTCCAAAAAAGATTGCTGACCCTTGATTTAAAGGAATAAATTGATAACTAAATGAAAAGCAGCAAGAATTTGCATTCCTTCTCAAATAATTGTGAGAAAGCATTGGATCATAATTATGTGCCAGTGGCCCATTGCAGTTGAATTTGTATGCAATGAGGAACAAGCTAAATATTTATTAGATGTCTTTGGGGAGAAGTAGTTGGAAAGCAAATAGTGGATACTTATTGAAATATACTGATTCTTTTTATTTCATGTATTATCAAGCCAGGAAACTTAATTGTCTAACCATTTTATATAAAGGTTTATAAAAACATTTCAAAATAAATTAGGTTGTCACATATAAAATGTCCTATTTCTAAAAGTAAGACAGAGGGTGATATATTCTACAAGAAGCTGTAATTATTTAATCAAGATAAGATATTTGAAACAATAATCTTTTCCCAAAGATCCTCTAATGATAATGTATCATCTTTATAAGATTCTTAAGGTTTTGAGGTTATAAATTCAGTAATGGCATGAATTATGGTTTCCCTATTATTGAACGTTTCATAGCAGATATGAAGTTCAAAATGAATGGAAAGATGATAATCTGTTGGAGGAATGTCAGGTGAACATAAAGGATACTGCAGGATGTCATATTCCAATTCTTCAAGCTTAGATGTAGTCAACTGAGAGGAATGTGGTTGGGAACTGTCCCCCTAGGACCTATTTTTCCAACTGTTTAACCTTTCCTCTTGGCTCAAGATGAAGTTACAAATTCTCCAGAAAGTGTTTGAAGCATTATTTGTGGCTTGTTGCCAACTGTTGTCAATGATTCTTCATTAGGAAAAGATTTTGGCCTCCCTCAAGGTTTACAATTGGTATCTATATTTTCAGTTTGCACTGTGGTAGTGTTCACTCGAATTGCTTTGTTGACGTTAGCAGCATAATGCACTAATTTGAAATCGTAATCGGAAATTAATCCAACTTGTTGAGTAGACACCAATGCTGTTAAGATCTCTAAAAGATCCAATTATAAAAAATTATACCTCTAGTTACATTGAATCTGGGAAAAAAAAGTGCAATGTAAATCTTTCAATATATACCTTATTCTGTGATATAAAAATCCCCACCCAATGACATTTCGTGTGTAACAACATATTTTTGAAATTTGAAAAAAAAAAAAAAAAAAATCAACACATTTTAATACACACATACATACCCTTATCTCAGAAATTGTTTGAAACCACTTAGTAGATCTCTTCCATCAATTGAATTTTTTTTTTCTATTATGAATTCAGAAAAAAAAATGAAACTGGCTTGTGAATTAATTTTCTAAATAACCCAAGAGTACAAGGGATATAACTGATCAGAAGTTATTCCCCTTGATTTAAGATTCAAATTTTAAAATAAGAATCGAAGAGTTAAACAGCAGACTTGTATAAGGATACAGTTTTTAAATTCATCTCGGTTACTAAATTTTCTATCTAGGGTGAGGGAAGAACAAGGTTTTAGACAAGCTTTCCTTCTAAAAATGTTAAAAACATTCAGATATCACATAGGATGGCAGGTCACATTAAAATTCATAATTCACAAAGACATACAGACTTTATGTTTCTGTCACATGCCTCTAACATGCAAATATTTACCAACACATAAAAACAGAATGAACACTCTGAATGAAAGGAAGGGGAGAGGGGATTGAGGGAAGAAGGACTTCTTTTTTTTTTTTTTTATTGACAATATCAAAATTACAATGAAAAGAGATTGAAGTAAAAAAAAGAAAATAACACCTAGGTATTGAAGATATGTTTTAAATGAGAAAAAAACCCAGAGAAACATTTTTATATTCAAATATGAAAAAGAAAAAAAAGCAGACAGAAAAGAGAGTAAAATGAGAATCGTGACTTTAGGTTTCATACACTGAATCCATAATATCATTTTACAATGGTCGATTTTCTATTGAACGACTTTTTTCTTTCAACTTTTGACCTTACCCATTGCCTTAAATGGTTCCAGTAGGCCTCAAATAGGCATTCACATAGGGTTTCTCCCATTTGGGGAGATTTGAGAAATTGTCTAGTTTGATTCTAGATATACATAGTATATATTTTCATTGTATTTTAGATTATTTCCTTGAGAATTTTGATCTTTAGGCCTTAATTTTGGATCAAAAAAATTCAAACAAATTGATAATGATGGTCTTGCCTAGTGGTACCATAGAACAGACAATAGACATTCAGTATTGTTAGTAATTTCATTTAAGTAAATATTACATTTTGATGTGATAGATGGGCTTGACTCTTTCTGATAGGTCACTCAATTCTAGGCACAGTACCACAGAGACACCATAGTACCATGAAATAGACCATATGCATTTAGTATTTGATAGTAATTTCATCTAATTCAGTGTTCCATTCAAATGATATGAATGGGCTTGGCTCTCTCCAATAGGTCACTCAATTCTAGGTACAGTTTCAGTGAGAGACATCTGCATATCATTCTCGATTAAAAGTCTTGCGCAAAGTTTTGCTTATACTTTAAAAAGAAAAAGTAATATTGACTCCATTGTGGAAAAATATATATGACACCACAAAGACAACTAGTTATTGATTGATACAAGTAAATCAGAAAAAGAATCGTGATTTTCTCATGTTTCAAACAGTGAATATGTCATCTTGAAAACTCTTGATAGCATTAAGAGTAAGGTCATTGAAGGCAAAGGCTAATCACAAAGTCTGATAATAATGTTTTACAAAGAAGCAAACAAACTGGGAGTCAGATGAGGTGATGGAAACAACCTCTTTTAATGCCTGAGGAAATCTAGAAAAAAATGATTTTAGACACAAAAAAAAAGCTGAGAAAAATCAGAACATTCAAAGATGAATAGAGAAAACTATAGATGAGGAAAAAAAACTACTTAAAAGCAAAGAAGAATATTTATCTCCAAGCAGCAAAAACTATGCAAATCCATGAGACAACATTAAGAATTGATTAGTTTTTTTGTTTTTTTTCTCTCTTCATAAATTCACCCATTCCTTGATTGTTTGAATCACTTCATCCAGAAAAATCGTTTTCCTGATTGTCTTCAGGAATTGAAATAGGAAATCAGATGATATGAACTCAACAGAAAATTTGAATGAAGTCTTGACTCATTCAGGCCGGGAGCACATGCAGATGCACTTTAAATTTTGTGGTTATTTTGAACATGGCAGACATTTTGAATAGATGATGAGGTCACATGACCATTATATATGCCATAAATGAAATACATATCTTATAACCATCAAAATGATATACGACTTCCCAGGGGTTTCTCAGCAAATGAGAAAACGTAAATCCATTATGTTTTTGGTTTGTAACTCTTAAAAAACCCAGACCTGAACAAGTTAATAAAAACAAACTTTATACTCCTTCTGCAGACAAAACATTGTCATAATTTATACCTTGCTTTGATGAAGATCCAATAGTGACATATGTTTTTTTTTTAAATTCTCTACTCCTGAAATGTCATAAAACAAGAAAAAATTTTTTTTTTTACAAAAGTAAAGCATTGAAATGAAGAGAATTTTTTGAAAAACTTTTTTTTTAAAGTGAAAAAGAGAGAAAAATGAAGAATAAAAAAAAGACAAAGATGATGCAGATCACAACGTTAATTCTGTAGACGAATGTAATTGAACACGGATAACGCTACAACTATTACAACCATATCATACTACAACATTCTGAAAATGATGACAAAAATGCATGTTATTTTTGTTTTTTACTTGTTTATGGCCAATTGTAACATGCCAACACATAAGAAGGTGACTGTCAGACAATACAAAGCCAGGCAAATAATAGATATCAAGACAACCAAGCCTACAGAATTGGTGATATCAGTACAAGTAGTAGAAAATTAACAAGTAGTAAAGATGAAAGTGAATATGACTTTGATTGAGCAGTGATTTTCTGACCTCTACCAAATTAATTCTGAGGCTATATGCAAAGTTTTCAAGTGTTTTGAACTGAGGTTTCTTTTTTTAATAAACAGATCTTCTCAGACAATTTCCGACATCTGGATTGTTTTGGGGTTTTTTTGAACACAGTGTTTGGCGATTGGACTCTTCAGCTTTCTTCAGATGCTTTTTTAGATTTGGGAACATTGTCAGACTGTTGGGATGATGTGGGGTACAATGGCCAAAACATTGTGCACAAAAGAACGACCACAATGGCAACAATAATCTCAGAAGATCTAAGAATAATGGTAATTCCTCATCTGAAAAATTCAAACAGGAATTATCAGCTTTAGATATTTTCTCCAGTGATCAAGCATCATTGAAGATCAGTTTGAACCCATGGTATCTAATCCTATTTTAAAATGCAGAGAATGCCATTTTATGCAGATCCCTTGATAGGGATGCTCTTACAATCCAATCAGTTAAACATTGAAACAATTCTGTTAGGCACACGTATCCAAATTGAGTCACTTGGCCTCTTCGATAAATTAATTTGAATTTGGTCAAAGAGTTTTGCCTCCTATTAACCAGGTGCAATGGGTTAACTCAACAGCAACCCATCAAAAACAGTAGAATTTGAATTCTATCTAAGAAACCAATTTCACAAAATTCTGTGCTATGGTTATACCAGAACAAGATGGTTTTCTGATGGCAGTAACAAATCGCAGGCCAACAGAGAAGACAATTAGAGTGAAGTGATTTAAATCTTTTATTGATGAAAGAAAGCAGTGGAAAAAAAAAAAAAAGAGAGAGAAGAAATACCCTTGCCTTGTCCAGCAGAAAAGAATTTTGTCCAACATGAAATTCAGTTGTCATTAATTTTGAAAAGGATCATTAACATTCCAACTTTTGGGGAGGGACAATCCAATTTCTTTTACCTATCTTTGATAACGGGACATATCAATCAATTCAATCCATCGTTACCATTTCTTTTGCTTTGCCCCACTGAAGAAAGAGACCTATGAAAGAGACTTTTTTCCCATGGGTATTGGATATTACATATTACACCTGAAGGAGGCTGTAGAATGAATGGCCAAAATGAGAGAAAAGTTGGAATGATGTATATAAAGTAGGTCTGATACCAATTTTCTAAGATATAGGTGGTCAAACACACCAATTGACCACAGGTCTAGCCCACGGCTAAATTTGTACCATTTTGAAAGCATACTTCATGTTATGTTCAATCCCCTACTTAGAGGTAGGGAAAAGAAAGAAAAAAAAGGGTCTCAAAAAGTTGAACATTACATGTATATACATGGTAATCTACTAAGGTGCTTAATGCCTGCACCTTTTTTGAAAAGGTTTAAAAAAGCCAAAAATCTATTAAGTTTTTAATGTTTAGAGAAAAATATTCTTTCACCAAATCAAAAATTTTGAAGAACCAAAACCATGTTGGGATACATTTATCCCAGTAGAGATTTATCCTGGAGTCCACCAACCTTGAAAAGTTTTGCCATAAAAGCCTGAGGCAAGAGATGTGGTTGTTTTCAAGACCATCCTACTAAAAGCAATCGTGACTCATATAGATATAAGTAAGTAAATTGCAATGATAACAGTACAAACAGCTGAGAACATCCATGCACGAGACTGCACGAGACTGAGCCATGCATTTTTTTCAAAACTTACTTGACTTCAACTTTCCTGTCAGCCGAAACCAAAATCAAAATAAACAAAGAAAATTGTTAGATAAAAAATACGACAGAAAAAGTGGATGAAGCATTATGACAATTAGCGATACGTCCAAACCAACATCTTTATCTTTGTTTCAGTATTCAGTTGCAAGGTTCAAAAGCAAGGTGCCAGTCAGGTTCATGGTTGAATTGGGGAAGCAATGGGCATTTCAATTAGTTACAATAATATTAACAATTAAGCTCAGTAGATTTATACTTTTCCAAATAGCATTAATTTGAAGTGAATGCAAACTGTCCCAACCGACTGGGACAGTTTGTATTCACTGTGCATTAATACATTTGGGAGAGACATGAATTCACTCCTCTTCCAGCTATGAGTAAAATGCAGGTAAGTTGTAGCCCTTTAGTCATGTAAATCAATTCATCTTTGGCATAGAGCAAACATTTGGGCCTGTTAAAACCCATAATAGCTGCAATGATTTGATCTCTATAGATTGTTTGAAAAATGGAGGCAAAAATCATCGCTTTGTGTCGTTTGACATGAGAATTAATCTTGTTTTCTTGCAAATGATGAAAAAAGCATTTTCACACAACAAATACAATATTTTTAAAACATGATCTCTTTCCTTGTCAATGCACTCAATTCAATGGTGAACGTCAATCATACAGATCAAACATTATACAGTGAAAATTTCAGATGAAAATTCAGCTAAAAAATACCTGTCAGGCAATGGACATAGATCCACCCTCATGATCACGAAAATTTCACCTAAAATTCTCTAAGATCTTTTTCTGTGTAAAATATATTGACTCTGAGCACCTTTCATCAAGAGTCACGGAAACTAAAAATCTTGGGGTGACTGACTTGCGTAGCGCATACAAAAACGGTAGGATCTTTGATTGTTAGGGCTACAAAGCTTTCTAGAATATATATATATATATATATATATATATATATATATATATATATATATATATGTAAAACTCTGTTACAAGGAAAGCCAATTTAAAAGGTAGAAACAAATGGCCTTAGTCCTATTCCAAAACAATTTGTTTTTTCAAAAATGCAAATATTGTTAGTGGATTTGGGAGAAACAAAGATGTGACATTGGCAGGAGGAGGTCACTTAAGTGGAATGACATTTCATTTCATTAAATATAGAAAATCAATGGTGTTAAAAGAAATGCTCAACATTATTAGTAAATTGCATTACCAAAACAGCAGCAGCAGACTTTGGGAAGAAAAAAAAAAATGAATACAATCAATGTCAGTAAAGTTCCAATAGATTTAGAATTGTTTCAGGTTCAACATTTTCATTTGTTGAGCAACCAAGAAAATTCTTCCCCCAATTTAAAGAAGAAAAAAAAAAATGACAATTTTCTGTGCTGTCAAAGAAAATAAATAAAAAGTTATGGTACTTCCATGTTATCTGTAAGTCCACTCGAATGATGTAATGGTTAGCATGTCTGCTTCACACAAAGATCTTAAGGGAACAGTTCATCATCTGATTTGGTACTAGAAAGAGAAGTCTCTCTCTTTTCATGAAGGTCCGTAGTTATTAACCTTCAGCACTTTGCATTCTTTTTCAAGGGTGCCAAGATTTAGTGCTCTTGGTAACTTGAAAAGCCAGTAACTGGTGTCAGTTCATGTACAACGACCAGAACTGACAACAAACGGCAAAATTCAAACAGCATTGTTTGACATTTGGAGTTGCCTGAAATGGCAAGACAAACTATTTGTTTGGCTGATAAAGTCACCAACAATCATGTAGAGCACATCATTCAGTTTTTGGTGTTAGAGAAAGCAGAACAGCCAATATTTGATAATCAGTAAGGGATGACATCCCCACACCAGATGGAATGGATTAGTCATGGTAGTTGAGGAATATAACGGACATACCACTTACTAGTTGAACTCATAAGAAGCTTAGTTAAATCAGAGGAGCAAAAGACTCAGGTACAAGCAAGCTGGGAGTAACAGAACAAAGGGTCAAATATGTTGCAATCAGGTTTTAGTGGTGTAAATATGGAAAATTAAGAATAAGGTTATGTGTTAATTTCTAGGAACTGCCTGTGTGCAGCTCCAAAAAGTTGAAAATAGAGAAATGGTTTGTTAATATGGAATAGAGGCTAATTTGGATACCTTGAAACCTTAAATGGAAATATGAAAAATGCTGGTACCTCACATAAATGAATTGCCCTAATCTATGCATGTACCAGAACTAGTTATGTGAAATAACCTAAAAAATAGGTCTTTCATCTAAAATAATCTAAAAACAGAAGACCCACACCATATGGGCATTATTGGTCCAAAATGACCATAGAAAAACAAACAAACTAGAAAACTTTTTTGAAAAAAATTAAAAAACAAGTTTTAAGATGGTTCCAAGTGGTTTACTCATGCAGATTTTCAAGGTTGCAGCTACCAAAATGTAACCAGGGGCCCCCAGAGAGACACACAGACAAGCAAAAAGAGAAGAATTTATAGCCCGCCTGGCTGGTTGGTTGGGTAGACCCTTTGTGGGGCCACAGTGATTCAGAAAACTAAACAAAACTGTCATTGAGGAAAGTACTGAATGTTTTATCCCTTATTTTTCTATTTTATAGATGGAAAGGTAAAATTTGTTTCTTACTTTTGTTAAAGTTTTGGCAGAATAGTTAAATTTCAGTTTGAAGGGAATAATGGCTGTGTTTTATACTTCTTACACTTAAAGCAATTAGAAAAAAACACTCACTCCTCAGGCACAAAAAAAAAAACACATAGAAATTTATCAACTATTACTTTATTAGAAACTATCTAAATAGGTTTCTTCAGTTTTCAAGTTGGTCTGCCAATGAAGTTAGAGGGCTATTAAGTTCAATGTTTGCTCAATATCAATGATATCGTGTTTTTAAAAAATCTATTAAAAAAAACCAAAGAGATTTCTGTTGACCTATGATGACAGTTTTGGTTGAGGGTTTCTAATTGTTCTTTAATTTTATAGCAAACATTTTCTCTTCTGTTCCTTAAAGCCTAGTCTTTGGAGAGTTTAATGATTCATGGTGTCCTGTTAGTTGACCGAAATCATATCTGGTTTGTTGAATTCCAGAAATTCGTCAATCCAGGCAAGAAAGTCCCCGAAGATTTGTCTTTTTCTGGAATAGGTTGGGGGTTGGGTGCAAACAATTTGTCACTTGTCCTTGCTGCACTTTTTTTTAGAAAATCTCTGAATATATATATATATATATATATCACTATCATTGAGTATGCATGCCAAATTTTGTTCGGTATATCAGACTTTTAGTATCATATACAAATAGATGGAAGTCCATTGCAGACCCCACAATCTTTTTTTTGCAAAAGAAGAAACCAGGTGTGTGTACTGCACACCTATACAGCCTATTCGGGGCATATTGCAAACCGTTTTAGGCACTGGGTGGAGTCAAAAAAGTTTTTTTAAAAAAATCAACCATTATAAAATGATAAAATAGATCATCGTTATTACTCGTCCACGATTCATCACTTTGTGGATGGGACTGCTGATGATGGCTGGTGTTGCTTAGCAACAATCGGCTTGGCTTATGACTGCTACTATCAGTATGACAGCAGGAAGGGAGAAGAGAGAACAGAAAGGGAGAAGAGAGAACAGAAAGGGAGAAGAGAGAACAGAAAGGGAGAAGAGAGAACAGAAAGGGAGAAGAGAGAACAGAAAGGGAGAAGAGAGAAAAGAAAGGGAGAAGAGAGAAAAGAAAGGGAGAAGAGAGAAAAGAAAGGGAGAAGAGAGAAAAGAAAGGGAGAAGAGAGAAAAGAAAGGGAGAAGAGAGAAAAGAAAGGGAGAAGAGAGAAAAGAAAGGGAGAAGAGAGAAAAGAAAGGGAGAAGAGAGAAAAGAAAGGGAGTTCAAAGAAAGAAAAAGTTGGGTGATTCAAAAAGAGAGGAGAAAATGAGGGGATAAGAAAGTAGCTGGAATAGAGTGAACGAAAGGAAAGGGTGATGAAAAATTAGGGTAGTTCAATAAGAGGATGGGAAGAGAGAGGGGTTAATGCCTGCTACTGATACTACAAGTCTGTGAGAGTCTTTATATATATATGATGATTATCATCATCCTCCTTGATAGAAATTACATGTGAATGAAGATGAAAGTCAAGGCAAGACTTGATTAGAAGCCGGGAGGGGGGGAGGGGGGTGATGAGTAAATAGAATTAAATGAAATCGATTCAGCTGTAACTGATCAAAAAATTAATTCAGGTCTCTTAATTATTTAATAAAAGCCAAGATGAGATGCAAACAAAAGTAAAACCTGGATCAGTGCTTGAGCTCTGCCTATCAGGGTCTCTGAGGGGGAAGGGGTAGCCCGTGCACTGCACTGGTGCCCCAGAAAGTCGAGGGGGGGAAGCGAAAATCTCTCAGGAAGTAAGTATTGAAACTTTCAAGTCAATACGATACGTCCATTAGTAAAATTCATTTACAATCATTAAGCGGCAAGCAAGTAGGGTATGGCGTGCTAAGAAGGTTATAACTAATGAAAATAGAATGGCTGAAGGATTATGGTGTTTGAGTAATACGTGTAGGGATGGGAGGGAAAACAGCCTGGCACCATCTTAGAAAATTCCTCTTGAAGGTCCTGCTGCCTTTAATCAGTCTATGTAAGAATGTGAGACAGAAAATTAAAAAATTGCCAGTTGAAAATACGAGGTCTGTCTGGAATATAACCAACCATTTTGAATATCACAAGAACTCGTTGCACAGCTTCGATGAAAAGTTGCAACTGATGTGTGCTATGTGACCATCACATCAACAATGACCGAACCTGCCCATTCTCCATGTCTTCAGCAGGGGTTTTAGGCAAAACTCCAGTCAGCCTCCCTGCTTACTGACAAGATTTAGCTTCCTACAACTTCTGCCTTTTCCCCTAAGAGATTTCAGACCATGGACGAGATTAAGGAGAAGAAAAGGTGACTTTGAGCGATCCTAAAAGAGGACTTTGCTGACTGTTTTGAAAGTAGGTATTGTTTTTTTTTGGTAACATCAGATGACAGAATACTCTCTTGACAGACCTTGTACAAGTGCGTACCTTTGTCAACAGAGAAAAATTATGTAATCTAACGAATATCTGTGTTCAAATGTTTTTGCCTATGTGAGTGAAGACATCTTTGTATTTCCACAAGTATATACTTTGTGTGTGAATAGAAGAGTGCACATATGAGGAATTTACCTGCAAAGATGCGGCAGACCTTATAGCTAGCTTGGGCAGCAGCCAGAAGAAGGTAACTCCAGTCAAACCTATGACTTATTTATACCACCTTAGGGGAGGACCATAGAATGCAAATCCTTGTTATAAAGGACAGGGTCAGCACATAGCACTTCACCTCAAAACTACATTGAGCAGACCAGTGAGCTATACAACAAACAGTAAACTGATTAAGGATCTATAGTTGTTGAAAATACTATTAAAATCTTTGTTTGCAAAGCCAAGCCATTCGTTCATACGAGGAATAATTTGTGTGCACATACATGAGTGTTGGTATATCAATGTGTGCGGGTGGGTGTATAAGTGTGAAGGAGTACTTGCAAAAGGTCAGCTAATGTATGTAGAGTGATATCAGTATTCCTATTTTTGTATAAATTATCACACATACACAAACAGGTGAGTATAAATATGTATTCAGCCATAAATTTGAATGGGTGCATGTATTTTATCAATTCTTTTTACATTTGTATATCAATTTGTAAGCACATTTAGCAAGGTGTGTGTATTGGGTGGAATACCTGGGGATGCCTGTGTAACAGGGAAGATGAAGGCAGTGGGGCGAGAGAGTTAATTTCAGTATGCAAATAAAAAAAAAAGAAAAAAAGAAAAAGAAATAAAAAAAGAAAAAGAAATTAAAAAAAAGAAAAAGAAATAAAAAAAAAGAAAAGAAATAAAAAAAAAAGAAAAAAGAAATTTAAAAGAAAAAGAAATTTAAAAAAAAAACCCAAACTCCTCCCCATTTTATTTTTCCTTCCTCTTTTTGCAGGAAACATGGAATAATGAGCAACATAAGATATGCGAGCAGGGGGGTGGCTGAATACCTACAGAGACAGAGAAATTCTCTGAGAGAGATACACAACAAACATTGCCAGGAACTAACAAACATTCATTACAAGAGTATGGTGTAAGGTAATATTGAAAGGGAAAAAAGATGGAGGGAGAGAAAGCAAGAGGAGAAGACAGAGAAAGCAAGAGGAGAAGAGAGAGAAAGCAAGAGGAGAAGAGAGAGAAAGCAAGAGGAGAAGAGAGAGAAAGCAAGAGGAGAAGAGAGAGAAAGCAAGAGGAGAAGAGAGAGAAAGCAAGAGGAGAAGAGAGAGAAAGCAAGAGGAGAAGAGAGAGAAAGCAAGAGGAGAAGAGAGAGAAAGCAAGAGGAGAAGACAGAGAAAGCAAGAGGAGAAGAGACAGAAAGCAAGAGGAGAAGAGACAGAAAGCAAGAGGAGAAGAGACAGAAAGCAAGAGGAGAAGAGACAGAAAGCAAGAGGAGAAGAGAGAGAAAGCAAGAGGAGAAGAGAGAGAAAGCAAGAGGAGAAGAGAGAGAAAGCAAGAGGAGAAGAGAGAGAAAGCAAGAGGAGAAGAGAGAGAAAGCAAGAGGAGAAGAGAGAGAAAGCAAGAGGAGAAGAGAGAGAAAGCAAGAGGAGAAGAGACAGAAAGCAAGAGGAGAAGAGAGAGAAAGCAAGAGGAGAAGAGAGAGAAAGCAAGAGGAGAAGAGACAGAAAGCAAGAGGAGAAGAGACAGAAAGCAAGAGGAGAAGAGACAGAAAGCAAGAGGAGAAGAGACAGAAAGCAAGAGGAGAAGAGACAGAAAGCAAGAGGAGAAGAGACAGAAAGCAAGAGGAGAAGAGAGAGAAAGCAAGAGGAGAAGAGAGAGAAAGCAAGAGGAGAAGAGAGAGAAAGCAAGAGGAGAAGAGAGAGAAAGCAAGAGGAGAAGAGAGAGAAAGCAAGAGGAGAAGAGACAGAAAGCAAGAGGAGAAGAGACAGAAAGCAAGAGGAGAAGAGAGAGAAAGCAAGAGGAGAAGAGACAGAAAGCAAGAGGAGAAGAGACAGAAAGCAAGAGGAGAAGAGACAGAAAGCAAGAGGAGAAGAGACAGAAAGCAAGAGGAGAAGAGACAGAAAGCAAGAGGAGAAGAGACAGAAAGCAAGAGGAGAAGAGACAGAAAGCAAGAGGAGAAGAGAGAGAAAGCAAGAGGAGAAGAGACAGAAAGCAAGAGGAGAAGAGAGAGAAAGCAAGAGGAGAAGAGACAGAAAGCAAGAGGAGAAGAGACAGAAAGCAAGAGGAGAAGAGACAGAAAGCAAGAGGAGAAGAGACAGAAAGCAAGAGGAGAAGAGACAGAAAGCAAGAGGAGAAGAGACAGAAAGCAAGAGGAGAAGAGACAGAAAGCAAGAGGAGAAGAGACAGAAAGCAAGAGGAGAAGAGAGAGAAAGCAAGAGGAGAAGAGACAGAAAGCAAGAGGAGAAGAGAGAGAAAGCAAGAGGAGAAGAGAGAGAAAGCAAGAGAAGAAGAGAGAAAGCAAGAGGAGAAGAGAGAAAGCAAGAGGAGAAGAGAGAAAGCAAGAGGAGAAGAGAGAAAGCAAGAGGAGAAGAGAGAAAGCAAGAGGAGAAGAGAGAAAGCAAGAGGAGAAGAGAGAAAGCAAGAGGAGAAGAGAGAAAGCAAGAGGAGAAGAGAGAAAGCAAGAGGAGAAGAGAGAAAGCAAGAGGAGAAGAGGTTGAGAGAGGAGAAAGAAATTGGAAAAAATGATACACAAATGTATGAGTGTATGTCGGTATAAAAAACGTTATAACTCAAAGTCGTAACGATCAATCAAAAAGGCTGCAAATTTTATCAAACACCTTGTACTTCATTTGGCAATAAGTGCAACAACAGATCATTAAACATTTAATTAATACTTAACATCTTCGGACAACTTGTAATCCTATGTTCCAAATGCACTGCCCTCAAATCCAACCTTACATTAATTCATACATGCACGCAAGATTATCGAAATTCAAGAAATTCCTGGACAGAAAATTTTGAATCAAAAGAGAAGACTAAATTTCTAAATTAAATTTTTCGAGTACAGTTATGGGTTGGATAGTGCAAAAAAGTCATTTGTATAGGTTCAGTGGAATAGGCAGACAATTTACACAGCAAGGACAAACCAACTCGTATGAATCAAGTCACCCCTACAGTCTACTATATTTCAAACAATTGAACTTTACCTAATACACAATTAAAACTTCTTTTGAGTTTGGAAATACTCAAAAAATTTTCCCATTACTTCTTCACACAAGGCCATTTCAGCTTATGAAAGGTTTTCATAGGAACTTTCTACATTCGGATAGCAGCTAAAACCTTCATAGTCAACATTTCAGTCTTAAGTGTTTGATTTGATCTAAGAATTGGGAGTTGACTCAGAATCACCCGCTAGTCTCATCCAAGGACCATGATAAAGGTGAACACGCGATGGTCAGGCACGTCAAGCTAGATTTCTCAGTCCATTAATCTTCAGCATCAATGTCTTCAATTAGTCTCAGATTTGAAAGTGATTGGCTCTAAGGCAGGAATACACCAGAGAAATAAGAAAACCTTCAAGAGACGATTATCACAGAAGGAAGAAGGGATTAGGAAGAGCAGATTGGCTGCATGTGTTGCCAAACTCCTGATTGATCAATCGATGCCAGACGTATTTCCCCTCCCCCTGGTGAGGGTAAGACCAATTTGGCACAGCTAGACAAGTCACAGCTGCAAAAAGCAGACCCCTGGGGAGGAGATTTCTGATAATAAACATTGTAGCCCCTACTTCACTTAATATTTCAATTGTGTTGCTACTCAGTTAAATTATATGACTTGATGTCAGATGTAAAAAGGGAGAAGAATTGAGTCAGCCTCTCCAATACCGATTCCAGTATGGTTCATCCCTGGATTAAGAACGTCTGACAAATGGACAACTTGTACTAATAAACAGACCTACATTATACAATCATTCACGTTATAGTACAGGTATACTTTGATTAGTGAGGTTTATTCATTCCAAAATTTATGGAGATCCACATTGTAAGTTGTGATGTCCAGTGGTTGTCAGCTATTCTTACATCACGACCACCCCATTGCCATTTGAGTTTCCTAATGGATCTTATGATATTTCTGACTACTCTTTTTTCCCTTATAGACTTAGCTGTCTTGTGATCTCTCAATGTTCTGTTGCTTTACATTTAATATAGCAGAAAGAAGTCACTTGACTTTTGGATTCATAACTGCTGTGGAACTCTTCAATGAATAGGGTGAAAAAAGACATGGAATTCTTTGGTGAATTGAATTAGACAAAAATGAAAAAAACTTACTGAAGAGTGCAAGGGAAGTAACTCTAATCAGAAGTTACTCGCCTTGAATTACTTTTTGAATTTCCCAGGAGGTATTTAAGAGTTTCAATATTGTCTTGATTAGATTCAGGATTTAAACTATGTACACACTTGTTAGTATTAATTTAGGTATTCTCATGTATTGTTTCACAGTCATGACAAAATATCTATTCAACTTTCTGTACATATTGCATTAATGACTGAAAATGTTATATGAATTTTTTCTTGTATAGAAAAAAAAAATTGGCAAAAATATTTTTTTCTGGAATGAAAATATCATTGAAAAGCGCAGATGGCCTAACAGTCAGTGACATGGAAAAGACGATCGGCAAACTGAGTTCAAACTGTTTGTCAGACAATCAGCATTCACTCTACACTAATGCACTTGCAAGGTTCTCACCCACTAGCCAATCAAAAATTCACTGACATTTTTCAAATTTCCCTGACAATACATGAGTCATTATGTATCACTGAAATTGAATACCTGAAGTACAAAGAATTGGTACAAAGTCAATAATATCATGGAGAAGCTCTATGACAGAAAGGACCATAAATTTTCAAGTTATATCCGATAAAAATTTTCTTTTTATAAATCTACATAAGTGAGTCATTAAGTATTGAGAAAATTTTTAAAAAGCCAATTTTCCCACGACAATATACAAAATTCCCTGATATCTATAGCAATTTTTTTAAATGTCAAAAACTGACTATTAGTAAAATTCCCTGACCTTGAGAAATTTTTTTCCCAGAGAGATAAGAGCCCTGCCTTAGGAAAGGTCTGAATCCATCTCCTCTCCATGCAGCCAAGGTTAAACAGTCAAGAAAACTGGGCTCTCCTGCCTTGGTTGGCAACCAGTCAGGACACAGACAACTCTGAGATCAAACTGGAAAGTCCAACCCTTCGTTTAGCATCGTGAAAGGCAGACAACGGGCAGAATGGGAAACATGTTCCAGAAATATATGGTTAACAAGGCTCTGGAGCTTAGATGGGTTGAGGAAACTAGAAGTGGGGTATGATAAATTCCTCAAGCGAAATAAAGGAAAAAAAAAAAAGAAAAAAACAGACACAGGAATGTAACCACTATCCTCAACACTCCATGATATTTCAAACACAAGTAGATGAATAAGAAAAAAAGAAAAGTAAATACCACTACAATGGAATACAAGTTAAATGTTGCTTAATCACAAATAACTTTCACAGTTTTAATTAAAATCAGTCAGCTTTTGGGTGGAAAAATTTGCTGGGTCAAAATTATGACCTAAATTAGGAGCATAACTAGAGAGAGAGAGAGAGAGAGAGAGAGAGAGAGAGATTCCTGCTTATTTTCAACATCTATATTCACTGATAATTCTTTTCCCAAACTGATCACCATTGCCCAGTGATAGAATGCACACTTATGGTTTGTGAGTTCAATACATGGCCTAATCAGACAATGACAGTGAAAATTGTATTCGATGCCCTTCTGTTAAGCACTCAGTATAATAGGATTGAAGAAGCCTGGAGAAGGATGGGCTCTATCAGGCTGTTTGGCCCAAGATAAATACATGAAAAACAAGGGGGACCCAACAACAACAACATGGTATAGTGGACCAAAAACCCTGCACTGAATTATAGGACAATAGACCTTTTCCCTTCAGTGTCCTTTACAAAGGTTTAACAAATTATAAACCATACATGTGTACCTCACATGAATAAATCACTGTAGCCTGTGTGCATACCATGACTAATTACTTAAAGAAAAAAAAAAAAAAAAAAAAGATTATCTTTCACATAAAATTGTTTTTTATCTGAAAGTATGTAAAAAAAAAAATTTTTAAATACCAACGCAAGATTTGTAAATTGTTGGTCCAAAATGAACAGAGAGACCAAAAAAGCACTCCTTTGGAGAGAGAGAGAGAGAGGAAAAAAAAAAGAATGAAAAAAAGACCTCAAAACCCCCAAATTTTTGTGGTGGTAACTCCAAAAATATGACCAGGATCACCCAGACACAGAATAGCAAGGAGAAAAAACCTGTAGCCTACTTAGCTAGTTGTTTCAGGGGGTCATTTTTGGGGGGCTTCAGTGATTTGACTTAATCAACCTGCTTACAATACATAGAAGAAAGAAAAGGCTGCTGTGTGTTAGTAAATTAATGTACAACAAAGCATCAATTTGGTGAAATTTGTAGTATCATACATGATCGTTTGAATAACTTTAGGATTGAAGATGAAGTTTTGAGCTTTTTTAGTCCAGCAGGTGAGGCTCTATCAAACAGAATTTAAAGGCGAGATGTACCAATACGAGAAAAAAAATATTCATTAATAAAAGAAAGAATAACCATTATATGATTCCATAGACTTCACCAAAGTAAGAACATCTTTCCTTTGTGGACATAATAGATAAACCAGCTTACCTCTTCTCCGTAGATATTCTGATACGAGGGCACTTATGTGGATATAGCAATGGGCAGCCTATAAAAAGATAAATGGTAATCATATGAGAAACTGACATGACAAAAGATTTAAAGATAATTCACAACCCTTCAAAAAAAGTGCCAAAATCACCAATGAAAATGTATGTATCCACCTTTTGTCATCTCTGCATCTGTGATAATTTTTTCACAAATTATTCAAAGTAGATATTATACATCTAATCACAAAGATCCATTTAATTTTCAATTAAACAAAGTATGTCAGCCACTTATGTTATGCAGATATATTCATTTCAAAAATTGTCTTCTATTAATTTTGGATTCATTTAAAATCTAAAAAGCTGAACATAACATAACAGGATACAGCTTGGCATTAGATAATACCAGAATCCCAAGTGGCCTTTGATGGATCCGAGGCTAAGATTTGGTTTGATAGGACAAAGGAAAGTAAAAAGCTATTTATTTGAGCAGACTTGGAAAGCAGAAGGGCTGCAAATAGCAGATGAGCCAAGAGGCAAAAAAATAGTAAAGCAGAGATACCAACAGTGGCAAAGATTGATCCACCCAGGACCAAAACAGCGATACATATATTTTGCACTTTTTCAGCTCTAACAGAGTTTCAGGTTTTGAAAATAAAGTGGTCTGTCTCATCGGTCGACGATAAAATGCAAGAGGTTTGTTTTCAGCACAATGCTTTTGCATAGATATTTAACTTAACCATTTCACAATGTGTCTTTATTCCCAGCCCTCCTTTTTTTTGCAGCTGCATCTGAACCCTCAGGACATTATCTCTGAAAAAAGTTGGCAATGCAAGACAACCCTTCTGCAAATCATGGAAATTTTCTTTTGGTTGTACAAATACGTTTAACATAATATATGTACAGATAAGTAAATATGTGAATAGAATCTGAACTTGTAAAATGAAGGAAGTAAGAAAGGAAAAAAAGGAAAAGGTTCAAGTAGACAGACCAATGGCAACTATACCTCTGAAAAATCCGAAGTTCGAATATGAGCTTTGGCCATTGATTCCAACCACGTCTTGCGGAGTTCTGGCGTACTGGCATAGGATTTTGCCAGGCAGTATTGCAGGTCAACTAACATTTCTGGGTTCTTCTCATGTTCTTTGAGTTGAGCTGTTGCCATCAAGACTGTCCGAATACGTTTTGTTAAATCTTTTACTTCATGAGGAAAACTCGTTTTCTGCAGGAGAAAAAAAAAGAAAATGTTTGAAGATAATGTAACATGATACAGCTTGGCATATTGCTGGAATCTTAGGTGGCCTCTCATTTCATGGACTGAAAGTCAAAATTTGGTCAAACAGGACAAAAAAAAGTAAAAAGATATTTTCACCATATTCCTATATTATTCACCCTTTCCAAGACTGTCTCAAAATTTGCATTCAAAATGGTATGTATGTATGTGCATATATATATATATATATATATATATATATATATATGCATATGTTGAAAATTTTGTACTTTTTCCATATTAGCACAAATACAGTTATTTTCAAAAAGAAGTAATTCAACTACATTAGCTGTGCCAAAAGATTAACATTCCAGCAGTTTAAATCTGTTTATGGTCCCAATTGACCCCCTTGAACTAAGAAGTTCCCCCAAGGTGGGAATCCATCCATAACCTCTGAACTGAAACATCTCTAGTCTGAATTTAAAACTTTAAGGTCTAATAAAATATTAAATAATAATGATAAAAGTCGTCGTAGTAATGGTAAATGATGATAGTTATTCTCGAGATGATAATAATGATAGGAACCATCAACAACAATACTTATAACATTAGGTTAATGCAAAAAAAAAAAGAAGGTATCTCACCTGCATAGCCTTATCACTTTTTGCATAGTTGTTGACCATCACTAGGCTCTCTTGAAAATATGAGTTGCAGATTCCCACCACATCGCCAATGAGCTGAGACACAGATATTATCACCTGCAAGACAGGAAAAAAAATGTTGGACATGGACCACCTTCAAGAAGAATCAATGCAAAATTTGAAAAAGAAAACAAAACATTGACACACATCCCACCAGACGATCAACTATAGACCAGGTCGATCAAAAAGTATCATCTCTTAATTGTATTGATGATTTATTACTAAAATTAAAATCTTCAACTTCATTAGAAAGATTGAAAATAGAAAAGGAACGAGAGCAGATATTACTCTTCTCTTTAAAGAGAGATAAAACAAAGAAGATGCGAGGTGGACGTTTAGACTTACCTGTAGATGCACTCGTGTGAAACTCTTTTTCTTACTAAATTCAAAATTTGATCGCATTAATAGATAAAGTAATGCACAGGCCTCTTTGCGTGTTGTGCCGAGTCGAGAGTTACAGCAACGTAAGATCTGAAAGAAGTGGAAAGTAGTTTTAGAAAATCTACAAAAGACACATAATATTAATAAGACTTGCAGCATCAACAATTGATAACATTGCACAAACCATATTTCATACCTTGTGAGACTAATCTTAAAATATAGATTTTAGTATAGATTCTTTTTTCCCCATAAACAAACAGATTACTGCTTTGGAGATGTTGTAGAATTTGTACTTGTCTTGATTAGTCAGTCACCAAAGTAGTCAAAGTGAGCACATGGCAAAAATCACCCAAAGTTTGTAGCAATAGTTTGATTTATGAAGGGGCAGACTGCCATAGTTTCTATAATTCTCTTTGAAGTATTTCTGTCACTTGTCTTCGGTATGGTCAATTTAGATAATTTCAAAGAGCGGAAGTCAAGGGAAATAATTTATAGAAACACTGAAAAAGATCTTCAATCTGTATTTTTTTTTTATTAGATTTCTTGAGAAATGTTGATCCAACTTTCAACTTGACACGTATACGCTGACTAATATATCAGGCATATGTCAACTTCTTACAATGGCCAGTTGTCAAGTAATCACAATGTGCTCACATGTGCAGATTTTTTCCACTGTGGGAAGATGATAGGTAGGCAGAATCACAAAAAAAACTGAAGAAACCTACGTTGACATTTTTGACAGATATAGATATACATAAAAAGGAAGATGCTGATACCAAGTGAATTAAATTTAGAAATTAATCATAATATAACTTGAATGATATTTCTTATTTTTTACCGAAGAAGTA
Source organism: Thysanoteuthis rhombus (assembly GCA_963457665.1). Taxonomy (NCBI): domain Eukaryota; kingdom Metazoa; phylum Mollusca; class Cephalopoda; order Oegopsida; family Thysanoteuthidae; genus Thysanoteuthis; species Thysanoteuthis major. The sequence goes on along the minus strand of OY735208.1, from coordinate 5,245,676 downwards.
ATTAGTAAATAAAGTGAATAAAAAATGCAGGCCCATGATAGGAATAATTAGAATTTAATGTTCTTGATTAAATGCAACATGACAAAAAGTCAATGAACAAGATACAAAATGTCTAAGTGACATGGAAAATATTCATAGAGAGGTTGTTATTCAGTAACACAAAAATTAGAACATGAAGGAATACTCAAGGTAGGTGTCCCACTCATGGCAAAAGAATATATTTTCTTTAACCTTCTCATCAGAGGATCTTATTCTATGGGTAATCGGAATTTAAATGAGTAAAGTCTCTTTTTTTTTTCACCCCCCTATGCTGCTTCTGAATATTCATTAAATGTGCAGATGTAGTAGGAGACATAAGAGGAATTCCAATCATTCTGCCAATGGCGGTAAAAGTGTTTGTTTATTATGTTACTTCAGCTTGTGTAAGCAAGTTACATGGCCTAAACGTCTATAATTCAACAGATTAAGATCTTTGTCTTATTTCTATCAATTTCACTGAGCATGAAAGTCTAGTAATTGTACACGAGTAAAAAATGCATGAAAAGATGTAGAAATTTTATAGTCACAACATTTTCAAATGTCAGTTAAAAATTAATACATAATGTAAATACAGGGACATGGCTAGGGTCTGGCTTCTCAAGGCCCCATCCCCAACATTCAAAGCAGTGGTTCTTGACTGGGGAGTGGGGAGATGTGGACCCCCTGTGGGTCCATGAGCAGACCTTCCAAAATCCTGAGGGCCATAAGCTTGTTTAGGGGGATATTCATTCAAAAGCAATGACACAGCAAGAGATTTGAGGACCCAGGCCGGGGAGGGTGGGGTGGCAGCTTCAACATTTCATGAGGTTTGTTGTATTATGTTAGTAGAATTTTTGATTGGTTCACCCTTTTAAAGTGTTAGTTAATTTAAGGAAATTTATATAAGCATACAAATATTATTCTAAAAATTCTTTAAATCTATGAGGAGGAAAAACTAAAATGTTTAAATATTTTGTCATTGAGAAAATATCATTCAAGTGAAAAGTTTGGTTTCAAAATGTAATAAGCACCTTTTACAAAAAAAAAAAAAGTGTTTGATAAAATTAAAAATCCTATTGGGAAATTTTATCTTATAGACTGCACATGGATGATAAATGTAATTAGATGGAAAGGATCAAATCCAGGATTTGATTCTTAATTTGAACATGTTTTTTTTATTCAAATGGGGTTTATCGCATTTTGAAACCACACTCAAATATTTTGATGTAATTTTCAATCAGTGTATTTGAGGCAAACCGACTTTGATAACAATATTTCAAAAACTGATTTTAGGACAAACTCAAATAGTAATATTCCTTATAAAGCACAGACTATTCTGGTTTTTCTAAAACTTCATCTGTCTTTTTACCCGTAAATGCAAATAGGCCTATATTCAGTCCATCCGGAAAAAATTGTCATAGAAAATATATTTATGAAAGAAAGTGGATCAAATTACTTATGAAGATTTGAAAAATGTTTTCAGCTCTTTTTACGAATAAATTAGCATTACCATGCTAATATACTTTCATTTATTTCATATTCCTAATTATATCAAAATCTGACTTTGGGCATAAATGGTTCGAAAGTAACCATAAAATATCTGTTTGAATATAAAGATCAAACTATTCTTCCTGATTTTGTCTATTTCTCCAAGTTTCATAATAAACTCAGGGTCTGCGTATCAGGGTGAATACAAGATTTTTTCAAAGTTATAATTATTTATTAAAACCTCTGGTTTTACTTTCAAATCTTTCAAATTTAATTTCTTTCATGTCCACCTCTGCTCTCAATGACATTATGTATCTTGGGTAGAAATTAATTAAATTCTGTACAAATCATTTCTCACAAAATTTTTATAAAATAACCATAACTACTTATCAAGTTGATAGATTGATTTTTCAATTAATAAAAGCGATTAACCCATTTAATCTTAAAAAACAACAAGAGACTAAAATTTAATCAATATTCTAATTAAAGAAAAACAATGTCCAGAAATAAGCAAAATATTGGGTGACAATGTTCATTATTTTCATTGCATATTACTACAAGATCGTTTTCATAATTTTGACAACAGCAATTTCTGTTTATATTATGTCTTTCCTCTAAATTTTCCATTTCCTCAAGATTTCTTTTCTTTTTTTTTGCCTCAACTGGCCAACAATAGACAAATATTATTTCTGCGTCTGGTTCAACTGGTGGTTTAATCAGTTTTGAATTTCAAAAAACTGTTACAGGAGGCATTCTTATCGTCAGCACATCCAATTTAGGAGAAAAAAAATATTGATTTAAAAAATACCAAGCATTCATAGGGTGTCATAAAAAGATACATAGATGCCTAAAAGATGCAATACTCACCTCGTAGCAGAGGTCCCCACAGAGCTTTGCATTGCCCTTAAACAACACAGCCTGAAACTGAAGAAGATTTCAGAATATTTCAATGAATCGTGGAACAAAAAGATAGTCAAAGAACAAAAACTGATTTCAGATTAGTGGAACAAACATCCTGATGTCAGACAATTGAACTCATTTCTTGCGTTATTACAACAATGTTTTAGCAGTTCCATTCTGTGACCTTTCAGAGGTGTATGAGATCTGTCCACACAGTATCCAGCCATTTTAATATCTTGAGAATGGGTTGTGAGGGCTTGATGTAACTTGGCAACTGTCGTGGAAATGCTGTGCCACTAACAAACCATCTTTGATAATATTAATTCATCCCTTGTTCTGCAGGAAAATGTTTAAAAAAAAAATAAAAAAAAAAAAAAAAGGTTCCAATGAGTAAGTGAAAGAGACCAATCAAAAGCTGCAATTGCTTCTTCTCTAAGCCAATCAGTAATCATTTTGATTGGCCAATCACCTGTTCAGCTTCAAAAGTAAATCAACTAATCACGAGGCAGCAGCAATTAATATAAAATCTGCATCCCTGGGATTTGTGGGGGTATTCTGTGAATACCTTGTTTTGTGTTGGATGGTAAATATTCTATATAGTGTTGGAATTGAGAACACTTTGCTTGGTGTCAACCTAGTGAACTCTTCAATTTTCGACACATTTAGGATTTATATTACACTTTACATTACTATGTCTTCATTTGGTACCACTCTTGAAATTATTCTTAAAGCAGCCAATCAGAGGGGCCCTCACTGCGAATGCATGAATAGAGATTCTCCTGCAGGGATAATCAGTAAGCAGCATGATTTCACTGAGTGAGTTTGTGTACTGAGTGACCACATACAAAATGAACTAGCGGGTAGATCAACGAATATGCATCAACAGATTTTCTGGCAAAACATCACCCTGGTCAATCAGCCTCCCATACAGTCTGGATTTTAACCTAAAGCTAAAATTGCCATTGAAAGGAGAAAAAGAGACATTAGGAACATCACAAGGCAATTGATGGTAATCCCTAAAGCGGATTTTGTAGACGATTTCGAAAAGTGGAAAGGAGGCTGGGAAAAAAAATATGTGAGCTCCCAAGCAGAGTTCTTCGAAGGGGACCAAGGCGCCAATGCCCTAGGTAGGCTATTTTTCATTTTCATTAATATCAAATGGTTGGATACTTTCCAGACTGGCACTGTATTATCCATTAATTTGCCAGCAGTATAAAGCAGAAAACATGAGTAAACAGAAAATAAAAAAATAACTTATTCCTTTTCTAACAATGTGTGCAATAAAGATCATTGTACAATTTAGACGTAAAGTTTTTCTCAATTCTATACAACCCTTGATTAGCAATGCAGATTGGAAATAAAGAATAAGCCTCCAACAAAACTTAACCTTTATTCTTGATCCACATTGCTTAGTAAAAGCTGTTGCAATAAAGAGCCACAAAAATAAAGACAAATGAAATACATTCAAATTTCGACTCTGAACAGAGCTGGGAAAAGACCAGATTGATACATAGATAGAAATGGTAGAAAACAGGAATAATTCCTAATATGTTTTTCTGTTACAGATTAGGTGAAAATAAAAGATCAACTCAACCCGAAGATGCATTGAGGTAATACTGAAAGGAGGGTGATAGGGTGGGTCATATCAATGGGTGGTAGAAGAGTTCACTGCACATCATACCAGACAAACTCCCATCACTTTTGGCATAGTAAATTCAATAAAAGCGACAGTGTTTTAGACAAATACCATTCAAAACAACCAATGTGACGAAAGGAAGAAACTGATTATAGCAAAAGTAACACATAGCCTGGACAAGTTGACTTGCTGGACATCCTTGTAACTGAGGGTTCCTTGCAGTACCATCAAAAAGATTTTCAAGAGGTACAAAATTCAAATATACTGGTTGCAAATCTTGCAAAGGTCAACTCAATGAGGCCTGAGTGCATGTAGGTGCACTCAGAATTTTGCTGCCATTTCGAAATTCATAAGGTCACACATGACTATAATATTTGTATGATTTTGTCATAAATTAAATCCACATCTTATAACTTTCAAAACTATAGCTGACTTCCCCGGGTTTTTTAGAGAGTGAAAAAACCTGAATTGTCGCCTTTGCTTTGTAACATGTCATTAAATAAAGTTATGTATATTGCCCTCCATGTTAGAACTTTGTGTGCATCCTGTAAAATTGAAGAGGAGAATCTGAATGTATTGGTTCTACCTTACCTCAACTCAAAAACACTACACTAAATCCTGGTCTTTGTGGAGAAAATTTTTGAAGCAGAATTATTTGGCAAAAAGTTGGACATAACATGACAGGAAAAAATCTAACAAAGCAATAAAAGTCTCCCGAGATAATGAAATAGGAAATAAACTATTATGAGGATATGTTCAAATCAAAATTGTATCAATTATTGAACAATGGGTAAGTCTTTGTTGGTTGAGGAAAGGAAGAAGGAGAAATGTCTCTTTAGGTACTACTTCAAGAATTTTAGCTCCACAGAGAAAGTGTGTATGGATGTGTGTGCCTTTGAAGCTACAGTTTTCAGCTTCCACCACAACTCGTAAAAGAAGTCCAGACAGTCAAAATGGGAGAATGAGACAGAGAGAGAAAGTAGACAGAGGAAGATGGAAAGAGAATAGAAAGACAAACAAAACGAAGAGAGAATGAGAGAGAGGAAAGAAACAAAAGCGGAGAGGGAGGGAGGGAGAAAACAGAAAGAGAGAGAGGGAGGGAGAAAACAGAAAGAGAGAGAGGGAGGGAGAAAACAGAAAGAGAGAGAGGGAGGGAGAAAACAGAAAGAGAGAGAGGGAGGGAGAAAACAGAAAGAGAGAGAGGGAGGGAGAAAACAGAAAGAGAGAGAGGGAGGGAGAAAACAGAAAGAGAGAGAGGGAGGGAGAAAACAGAAAGAGAGAGAGGGAGGGAGAAAACAGAAAGAGAGAGAGGGAGGGAGAAAACAGAAAGAGAGAGAGGGAGGGAGAAAACAGAAAGAGAGAGAGGGAGGGAGAAAACAGAAAGAGAGAGAGGGAGGGAGAAAACAGAAAGAGAGAGAGGGAGGGAGAAAACAGAAAGAGAGAGAGGGAGGGAGAAAACAGAAAGAGAGAGAGGGAGGGAGAAAACAGAAAGAGAGAGAGGGAGGGAGAAAACAGAAAGAGAGAGAGGGAGGGAGAAAACAGAAAGAGAGAGAGGGAGGGAGAAAACAGAAAGAGAGAGAGGGAGGGAGAAAACAGAAAGAGAGAGAGGGAGGGAGAAAACAGAAAGAGAAGGGGGAGAAACAGAAAGAAAGAGCAAAGAAGAAAACAAAGAAGAACACACAAAATGAACAGAGGTAGTAAGAAAGAGAGTGAAAAGAAAGGAAACAAAAAGAAAATAAGAAAAAGATCTGAAAGAGAGAGTGAATAGATTGTCTGCTGTTTTTCAGAAGGAAAACCTTTCCCTAAAACCTGTCTATCAGTTTGACTGTATGTATATCTGAGCCAGTCAAAATGAACACTCCACCATGGAAACTGACCAATCAGAAACCAGTGGCCTGTCAAAGAAACTTGTTTGGCCTCCATCAGTGGAAGTCCCAAGCCTCATCTTCCCTGTCCACTTGCTGGAGAAAGGGAAAAGGAAAGGAGAACAGAACAAAGGACTGCCTGAGTAGGCTTTGTCCTTGGCAAGTGACAAGTCCTAACCTTATTATCCCAAAACCTACAGATGCAGGACTGCATTTCACTTGCCCTGATTGTGTCTGGATCAGGACATTTCCAGAAGCCCTTTGTTTGGATCAAACCTCAGCTTACACCATCACCAGTTCGCATGTACACACACACACACATACATATATACATACATATATATATATATATATATATATATATATATATATATATATATATATATATTTCAGACACACACACAAATGCATTCAATTCATGTATACTCCATCTTGAACATTTGTAAGTCATTTCATTTATATATATATATATATATATATATATATATATATATATATATTTTCTAGCCTAGTGCCTGTCAAAAATTATATCATTCATGTAAACAGAGGATATAAAAATTGGAATGGTTTGTATTCATGGTTATAATTTTAAATTCATTGTTATAAACAACTTTACATCATAATTGATATGAAATTTCATCAAGTATATAATCAAATCAGCAGTCCCACAAATGGCCCACCCATACAACCAGCCAAGTGAGTGATAGATTCTTCTCTCTTTGCTCATCTCTGTCTCCAAGTGCACCTTATCACATCACAACAACCATGGAAATTCACAGAACACCATTAGGCACCATCTGAAAAGATTTTTTCTTTTTTCAAAAAAAGTGCTTTTTGGGGTCTCTATCACCATTTGGAACCAACCAACAATACCCAAGTCTTGCGCAGATTTATATATATATTTTTTAAAGATAATCTTTAGTTCTGGTATACGTGTGGGCTACAGTGATTCATTTAAACAGGGTATGGATATTTCAATTCATTCCAAGTAGAGTGTTTCATAACATTATCTATGATTATGATAAACAGCTTCCTCTATAAGTTGGGCATTTTCCAGTATCTCCCATGAAAAAATACCATGAGAGAAATTTTTCTATATTTTTATAGAAGAAAGCCAAATAATCAATTGAATACAATCATTCTCAATGTTAGGGGCCCCCAAACACATTTGAAGAGGGTCACCGACTGAAAAATAATAAATGAATGCCAGTCTAGAGGTTTTGTGTTGTATCCTTGTTTGACAGGGGGCTTTGGAATTCAAGAAGAGCTTTTAAGTGATCCATGAGCAAAAAAGATTGAGAATGACTTCTCTGGTCGTACACAATGAATAGAAAAGAGAAAAGTTCTTACTTTTCTGATGAAAGCTCTCCAGATGGAGAAGACGTGTTTTTGTAATGTTTCTGACTGACTCGTTTGTAAGAAAGACAAAAGAAGATCAAAAACTTTTCTCATCAAATTATTGTCTCCATCTTTATGTTCAAGTTGTTTCTGCAAAGAAAGAGCAAAAATCAAATCAAACAATCATTTCTTAAAGGGAAATAAAAATAAAATCAATCAACTTGAAAATAATCGGTGCAATATAATCTTCAGAAATATTCTTTTATAAAACAAGAACCATAAGTTCAACAATGCATCCACCATCCATGGTAGAGGAAGAAAAGCAAATAGTCTTTCATTGAGTCAATTGAATCTTATACTTGTAAAATAAGGAATTATTCTGAGAGTATTATTTTCAATAAAAATCATGAATGGCTTTTTTAAAAAACAAAAATGCTAAATTTGTACATTCTATTATCACATCATAGCATTAATGATATCATGTCTTCAAAGGCATCAAATCTCATCTTTTCTAATTCTGTTGTCAAATGAAAAAGAGACAGACCAACAGAAACATCTAAAAAAATCATTTGACAGCATATAGCAACAGGTCTGGTTAGTCACTCAAAAGAAACCAATATGTGACCAATGTGTTCAGACATCAGTCCATGTTGGTGATGATCAATTAAAAATTTGGACTAAGGAGTGATCAGTGAAAAAATTACTTCTCATATTTTGTAGGATCACTAAAAAGAAAGTTGGGCACAAACTTGATACTAATTTAGAATACATTTACATTGCAAATTGAACCCTCACTACAAACATTTTCACAGGGGTGATTAAAAAAAAAATGTCTCCAGACATAATAAGTAGTAAATGTTCAATTTTTCAGCCCTCTAGCTCTGTTGGTGGATCCTGAACAAGTGATACCTAAAAAGCTACACAACCTTGAAAAATTGCAGAAAGTTTTAGTTGATGGTTCCTTGTATTTCTACAGATCCTTGTTGACAATGTTGGATTCTACAGTCCTTGAGTTTAGACATGGGAGGTCTTAAATTCTTCTAGAACAGAAGTTTTAAGCAAACCATGGATGGAATCCCTCTACCCCTAGAGGGGAATTGGACCACAGATCAGCAGAGTCAAAATGATGGCATAATAATCTTTCTACCAAGGATAATTCTGGAATGAAACTTTATGGGTCATTCAATCTTGGTAGGCACGAATGACCAACTGAAATATAGTGAACAGAATGCTTTGGCCCAAAAAGGTTGAGAACCCCTGTTATAGAATTTTCTCAATTTTTTCTCTTTCAACACAGACCATAATAACCAAATATTTGGAAATTTTAGTAAGATAGAATCAGGTAAACCAGAAAAAAACTGGTAGAAAAATATACCATTTGGCCTAAACCATTTACAGTTAAAGTGATTTCCTATTTTATACAAAGGGTGGCTCTCTGTTTTATTGTTAGTAATAGTTGTCCTTCAAAAACAATAACCATCTAAAATAGAACTGATTTAGAAAGTCTATAACTCAAAGGAATGTACAGACCTTCTGGTTCTGGAGGAAACCTTCCAATATTAAACTGAGGGTTCAGGAGTTTAAATCTTTTAGAATGATAAATCTGGTGAAGAGGGTGCATGGAGAAAAAGGTTGAGAACCATTGGTATTGATTAAGTGGGAAGAAGGAAATTGCTCACAGAAGAAAAGGAAATTTTTTTTATAGACCTGAATATAACGCCAGAAAACCGCTGGAAGGTTAGGCTGGGATCTTCCAATGCTATTACCAGAGGTAATGGAATTTTGACTGCTGTAGTTTACGTCATTGTTCTTAATCATAACTTGAGATGCTGTTCATGTTCCAAGACTGGCGCATATTGTCCTCGTGTTTTTGAAAACAATTCCAAACAGATTTATAAAATCTGGATGTATTTGTTGAGTGGACATTGATAATGGCCTGGGAACCAAAATATATTCGTTGTTCTTAGAATATACTGAGGATAAAACAAATCGAATGTTGCAAACCTTAAGCTTTTTAAAGAGTGGAATGAAATGAGTGAGTGTTACTGACCTTGAATGTATTGCAATAAAGGCTGAGAATGTCCAGGACGATAATGCCAACTTCAGTTGCCATGTTGGCTTCTTGTAAAGCTTTGAGGATGGCCGTTGCTCCAGACGACGAATGAACTAAAGATGGAAAAAAAAAAAAAAGAAAAATAGATATGGAATTGAGATGGTATTAACACATTTTTGAGATGATTTGTTAGGTTAAAAGATTCATTAGCCAAGAATCAGAGTGATTAATCCATGACCCGACGCTTTGCAGACAATTATAAGTTTACAACAGGCTCAACTGATTTTGATCAACCTGCTATTAATACTATAAGAGTGATAGATATGGTGAGAAAGGGAGGTGGGAAAAAAGTTACATAGTTTAGTAAAAAGGAAGGGGAAAAAAAAAGGAAGGGGAAAAAAAAAGAAAAAAAGAGATTAGGTACTTTAATTAAAAGGTATGAAGGGAGCGGGAAGGAAAAAAAGGTAGTCAAATTGAAGGGTATTAAGAGAGAGGGAAGAAAAGGAGTTAGGTAGTTAAATTAAAAGGTACAAAGAGAGGGGGGAAAGAAAAAGTTAGGTAGTTACATTGAAGAGTACAAAAAGGGAAGAGAAAAAAGGTGGGGAGAGGGGAGAAAAAGGGGTTTGAGTTTTTTTATGATAGGGTTCAAGGGAGATGAGTGTATAGTTGCTACTGATACTAAATGTGGCAGACAGCACACACACATATATATATATATATATTTATATGTATATATACATATAGAGAGAAGTAAATCGTGAGAGAGAGAGAGAAACACAGAGAAAAGAAGTGTTCAAGTCTTTTTATGTATATATATATATATTAGCAGAGAATATAAAGAGAATTTTTAAAGGGCAATAATTTCATAAATAAAAACTCACTCTTGAAACATCTTCGTATATCTAAAAACAAAATGGAATTTGTTCTCTTATATAAAGAAAAACAACCATCAGTTATAAAATATAAAATAATACAGAGGAACCCACTTATTGTGATCATTTTATGACTACTATCTTCAGACAACAATAACTAATCGATAATACTAAGCAAATGATTTTTCTAAAGAATGTTATTATGTTCATTGGAAGAAAAAACTTCACAATTTTTACTCACTCTGATAACAATAAAAATTTATCATCACACATGCCTGGCTGCTGCCGTGCCAAACTCCTCGCCTACTTCTATTCTGACTGAAGATGATTTTTGTAACTTTTGTATTTCATATATTCCAAGCATTATGTGCTCTTTAACTACAAAGGACCTTTCTCTCTCAAATTGTCCAGCATATAATTTTGAAAAAAACAGATGAAACAGATAAAACAGGTTTTTAAGAACTACAAATTAGGTGAGGATTGTCATTGTTCTTACAATGGAAAAACAAAATCAACTCCAGCCTCCTACTTGGATTGGAGTTGGACGATTATTTGTGATTATATAAAAATGACTTCTTCAGTATTAATAAATGAAATATTATCACTGCAGTATATTGGACAAATTTCAAAATAATTGCTTTTTTGGTGCTCAAGAAATTGCTTGGAAAATGAACTTGAAAATCTAAAATGGATTGTATGAATTATATTCTGGGCAATTGTGACCCTTTGTGTTTCAAAATGACCATCACTCCAGCTATGTTGCTAATCATTATATGCTGATTTCTGACCAGTATTTTCTCAATCTTAATTTTTAGTTGCTCTCTATGGAAACTCACTCAGGCTGTTTGTAAACAGCATTGATTAGAAATGATACTCATAATTAGATGATGATTCTAAAGGAAAAAATATTCCTAAATCATTTTTGTCATAGCCATTACTAAAATTTAATGATGGAGAAGAAAAAACAAACTGAAACCTGTACCAAAACCCCATCCCATCATTGGTCAGTCTAATACAATGTAAAATCCATATGAAGCAGGCGTCATAAAACTGTACTGACCATGGAACAAGTCTGTTTGACTGTCCTGACATTGACTGTACGTTCTTTGATGCATCATTCCATTTCCTCCACCCGTTCCTCCTCCTCCTGTCAAAGACTTGCGTGAAGACGGAGGTGCAGTCATGGCTTTGCGGCTGTCTCCTATCGTGCTGTAAAATTCAATTGCAAAACACAAAAGCATTACTACTAATAACGTGATATTACACCGGGGATAAAGCTGATGAGAGAAATATATAAGTAATTATTTAATCTCATCACAAAGGATCAAAACATAGAACAAGAAGAACCATAAGTTGCATGATGCGTCCACCATCCATGGTGGTAGGAAAAGGAGGAAGAAGAGAAAGTAATCTCTCTTAAAGTTAATTGATTCTCGTACTTGTAAAATATTGCTATATGGAAATATTCTGCAAGTATGATTCTGCAATAAGAATCTTAAAAATAATGGCTTTTTCTCAAAATAAAAATGCAAACCTCTGACATTCTATGATATCATAGCAGCTGGCAAGGAAAGAAAATTGATCAGATTAAAGGTTCTTTTAATGACATCAGATGAAGTCTCTCACAGTTAAATTATTACCATCAAATTGATAAGAACAGATGTTCTTTTAATAACATCAGATGAGGTCTAAATAATAGAGAATGCTGCCAGAGAGTAAGAAAATTGTAAGAATCTGCATACCTTGAATTTTTCAACTAGATGCAAGAATTATGACATCACTGTTGTTTTCCACCGGAAAACATCAAATTGGAGTAAGAGAAACATGTAGATTCTCCAGAATCTAGATGTTATTAATAAACCCAACAAAATGAGGCCCCAAAAAGGTAGAGAAAAAGGTTGTTTTTTTCCCAAAAAATCCAAACTAAAATTTTTTGAAGAGGTCTAGAGGAGTACTGATGCCAACTTTCAAGATGGTCATGAGGGTTGGAACAAACAAACAAGCATATAAAACAAACAGGCACACATAAAGAACGGTTTGCCATCTTTGATGGCTAAGGTTATTCAAAACTCACCTCAATGTTATGATTTTTCGACGACCGACGTATTTAAACTGATGTAAACAAAGTCTGGAAAAGAAAGAATAGAGGGAAATAATTATCCTTGGCAGTTTTGGTTGAAAAAAGATTTTATTGTTAAATTTTTGATTTTACAGGTTCAAAAAATAAAATTTGAGAAATTTACAAGTTGTGAATAGTTCAATACAATAATCAAGTCAAAGTTAGCAGTTATCCTTGCTTCTGCTAAATTCTTAGCAGTTGATCAGTTTAGCATTTTCATTAGTTATGACCACCACAGTTTAGTGGTGGTGAGACAAATTCATATTGAAGATACATAATTACTTAATTCAAGAGAATTTATGAAGTATTTTTTCTTTTTGTTAACTGATCAATAAGAAGGGAGTAAATTATCTGGATAATCTGAACATTCCAAAGTGTTGTATCTCAGAAAGATGAGAGAGAACATTGATTCTTAAGCATTGGAGATTTTATAAATCGAATTTTGTAAGGGAGGAAGATACGTACAAAATTCAGTAATGATAAAAGAAAAGGAAGAAAAATAAGAATTACTTACTCTAAAAGTGAAAATAGATCAATGATATTGTGTTCAGAAGAATTATTGAACCACCCCAAAAGGATATCTAAAAAAAAAAAAAGGAGAGAATAAATAATCAATAGGGATTATCTTAGATAAACACACATACATTATATATATATATATCTGTCCCTGAAACAGTTACACGGTAAACAACTGATGATCCTCACAAGAAAAATTCAATACAATATCTAATTCAATAAAAAGCATTTAAATGCTTTGAAAATATTGAATGCATTAACAGATATTTGGAATAATAGACTGAAACGATGCATTTAAAAAAGAATATTTCACATGTTTAGAGTCCAAAGCTGCAAAGCTTTCCCGGCTATATCTGTATCTAAATTGACAAATCAGAGAACTAATATTTAAAAGGATTTAATTTACAATAACTTGTTTTATTATATATGTGTGTACAAACACACCCGCACTGCTGAACCTGTGGGCAAAGAACAATATTGTTCATAAGTTCATCCATTGTCCAGAATCAACAATACAATCTGCTCTTTAAAATCTTATAGGCACTCCTACTTTACAGATGTTAGCTTTAAAGCACATTTTTCGCTTTCATGAAAAAAGACAAAAAGCCCAAATAGCCTTCAGCATTCGTTTTGTAGCAAGTCAATATTTAAGCAGTGCAAACATCGAAAGTCAATGATGACAAAAGAAAAATGCATAAAGGTCGCCGTACAACCAAATAAACAAAACACATTTTGAAAGATATTGGAAATTGGATGTAGATGCCGTCAGATTTACCTTCTGGTAAATATTTCAAAATATGCAGGAAGCAAACAAGAAGATCTTTGACTTCTGAAGAATCTAATTTATCATATCGGTTGTACGTATTGCTTTGAACGGGACCCGCCATCGTCATCGATTGGGCCCTAAACAAACAAAAAAGTGGGTTATTAAGATTAGTTAATAATAAAGATTTAAATGGCATTAAATAACAAGCAAAATAGAGTACCGATTCATCCTTGACACTTCTACCAGTCGATTTTCTATCACCTTTGGCTATCTGATAGATCAAAATTATTGTTTCAAGTCATTGTTATTCAAATGAACACTGGAAGGAAACACAGACTAAAACCTAGTGTTCACTCAGCACTACATCATGACTAGATGCACTGCTTATCTGATGTAAAACCTCTATTTGTACCAATTGGTACTGTATAGCTGGAAGAAAATCAACTGGTAAAAGGGTTGAAAAAGTGATAGTTGTTGTAACAATATTGTTTGTATTTGAAACAAAAATCCTAAAAATGCGTTTGATTCTTTCTTGAAGATAACAAAAGGTGTACATATGAAGAAGACACACAAAGAAAATATTTATAGCAAAATATTAATATAGCAACCAAGACTATCCTTTTATGCTTTTATAACATCACTAACAGTTTTCTCCCTTTGCTTTTATGAAAGAAAAGAGAAAAAAAAAGTGTATTTCGTTTTAAACTCTAAATTATTTTTACATAATCTGAGGTCAATAAGAATTAACATCTAAATTCATATTAAAAAATTCAAATTTTAAATATGGGAGGGAGAACTTCAAATCAGAGTTACTTCCCTTGCAGGTATATTTTTCAATTTTTTTTTCTAATCAATTCACAAAAGAGATCATTTTTGATAAGAGTAACTTCCTATAAACTTTCAGGTAATTATTTTTATTCAACTAACAAGAAATACATTATCTTAAACAAGTTCAATGATGCGTCAACCATCTGTGGTAGAAGTAGAGGGAGGAAGTAGAGCAAATATTCTTTGAGTCAATTGATTCTCATACTTGTAAAATATTGTGATATAGAAATATTCTGTAAGTATTATTTTCAATAAAAATTATAAATTTCTAAAGATTCTATCCATCATAGAGTTCCACTGTGTTTGGCAGTTTTGAGCACTTCATGTATCTAAGAGTGGTTTCCATTTGCTAAGAAAAGGAAAAAAAAAAAGAAGTTATCTGTAGTTTTAGAGAAAAATTTCCAATTTTGAAAATTTTCAATCAGTTATAAGCTATTTCTTACAAATCATTCATAAAAATGGCATCATGTCAGAATTATAACAATGACTTCCAATATTTATTGCAATGATTTATTGCCATTCATTATAACATCTATACGAGCAAGACTAACTTCTTTTTGTCTTACTGGTATAGATGTTATAATGATTGCAATAAATATCAAAAGTCATCTAATAATTCTGAAATGAATCCGAATCAGACAAGATGCCATTCATCAATCAGCAAATAAAAAAATCTGTTTTAAAAATACTCATGAAATGGTCAGGTTTACCTTGGATGGACAGTAAAAAGAAGAAGAAGACAGAGAGCACTCAGAGAACACACTGCCAGTACCATTGTCATTAAAAACTGAATGATCTGGTTATCTAAAGTCAAGAAATTGCCCAATCTTGAAATGCTAACAAATCCAGAAAAATAATTCCTGGATTCTACTTCG
This sequence comes from Thysanoteuthis rhombus, assembly GCA_963457665.1. Classification (NCBI taxonomy): domain Eukaryota; kingdom Metazoa; phylum Mollusca; class Cephalopoda; order Oegopsida; family Thysanoteuthidae; genus Thysanoteuthis; species Thysanoteuthis major. The sequence goes on along the minus strand of OY735208.1, from coordinate 5,230,402 downwards.
AATTCAATCCCTGGTTCACCATGGTCCACCCTTCCACAAAAAGTCATTTTAATTCATTGAAAACTTTTGGAGATATTGAGTGGGCAAACAGACAAACATTGGTAATTGCATAATCTCTGTCCAACGAGGTGAACATTCATTGTGGATTAACTCTTTAATTCATAGACTGCTTGTAACTGCTGTGGAACTCTTCAATGAATAGGATTAGAAAATGAGTCTTTTGTGAACTGAATTGGAAAAAAAAAATTTTTTAAAGTTACCAAAAATGCAAGGGAAGTATCTTCAATCAGAGGTTACTCCCCTTGAATTACTTGGGATGAATTTGAGTTAAAAGAAGACAAACGAGTTAGAACCAGTGCTGACCTTGAATTGGACAAATGGTTCCCTCGTGCTGCCTGAATAACAAGACTGGATTGTTGTAATGCGACCAGCTGAAGTTGCTCTGGGTCACCAAGATTCAGTTGGCTGAGTGACTGTTGCGTTGCTGTGAAGAGGAGAAACATTAAGAAAATATTCATACTTGAATACATATACAGAAACAATTGGGGGGGGGGACTGGCAATGCAACAGCTATATGGGTCATGAAGCGTGGAGATTAATTTTGAAAAGGATTTCTTCAATTATCATGACAAAATAATATTGTTATTCTAGAAACAGAGTCATCAATCAAGAGTTTATAACAAAATTGGTGCATTTTATAGGTAGATAGTTCAGGTAATATCATACACATTCATAATACACATATCTGTAGGTGGATAATATAGATATATGAACTGATTGAAAACAGAAGAAAATGAGAGAAAACACAAAAATGCCCAAGAGATTCAAACTGTGATGTTATAATGTTGGGTCAGCCTAGGATGAGGCCACCACAATACTTGAGATTAGTGAGGTTGGGGGGGGGCTCAAGGAATGGGACTGTAGAGCTCACAGTAAAGTGAGATGGTAGAAAAACCTGGAAGTCACATGGTTTAAGGCAGTCTATTGACAAACAATTGGTTGGAATATAGGGTTGCACTAGATGGCCAGTAGAGGACACATCTTAAGGCATATATACATATATATATACATATATATATATATATATATGCACTTTTATATATACAGTGTCCCCTAAAGGTAAGGGACAGTTTTTTCAAAACAATTCCATGTATACAATAAACAAAGCTCAGATGGAATGGACCCATGCAATGCATTGCGTGTAAGGTTCAATGTGACTGCAGGCCATTCCAAGGCATCTATTCAGCTGGCAAACTACTAATCTGCAAACAATCAGACAAAGTTCAATGTTGATAAGGGCAACTTTTTTCTTCTCTTCAATTCTTATATGGTGATTGGTTTCTGTGCACCTTGTTTCTTTGTTTCAATCTGAAGGAATTGAATTGTGTGATTTTGCTGGTCATTCAAGAGCACTACATTGTCCTGGCCAGCAACCATCCAAATTATCACCAAGCAAGTTGGACAGGATGTAATTGTAATTTGGGGACAAATCAGGTGTTATTATATGCACACACATACACACATAAACCACATGTTTCTTAAAAAAAGGAATCAAATTATATTTAAAAATTATATTGATATAATTACAGCATATTGTCCTTTTAACAAAATATTACTGCCTTTCTCTTTTTAAACACTTCACCCTTAACCAAAACTATGAATCTTATGTTGGCCATTTTGAAAATCCAATATAGTGGCCGTAGTGTGTCTGCAAATGGTGACATTCATTTTGGGATCTTCCACGCTCCAAAGATTCCAAAAATGTATAGTTATGCTTATCTACAAAAACTTTGTACGAAAATAGTGAACCCAACCAACACTATTTTTTTCAGCAAAATTAGCCATGGAAATTTACCCAGCATTTTACAGACAAAAAAGTTACTCTTCTTGTCTATTATTATTTCATCCTATATGTATACATTTTTTTTTTTTTCAAGTCAAAATCAGGGCACGTTCTTAAAGCTAAGTTTCCTAAACACCAGGAAATACAGCATTATCTTTCACTGTCACCTAAATAGAGTTAGACTGACAGTAATTCTTGGAATTATTAAAAATGCTAGTAAAAAAAACAAAAAACAATAATAAATATTTTAACAATTCCTTTTCATTCCAAGGACTCAGCCTAATTTCATTTCTGCTTGTGTGGCAAGTAATTTTGTAAAGGAGACAGTCGGAAATGTTGGCTAATTTCATCCAATGACCCATTTTCATCTCATTTTGTTCATCCTTTCAGTAACTGTCCTCATATCAATCTGTGGAAATGTCAAACAACATCCTATTAAAAAAGAAAAAGAAGCCTGGCACAGTGGGCCAATAAATTCCATCATCCCCATTCCGAAATCTCACACACCCTTTGGGAGGGGCGTGCATGCGTGAGGGAACAGTAAACATTCAAAAAGTTACAAAGGGAATTTATTCGCCTTCCAATGAGGGCAAATACAACACAAGGTCAAAGCATCCCTCTGGCTAAAATACCCTCCTTCAGGAAATACTACCCAGGGAGCCAAGTGCCTTTAAGAGACATTGTAATAGATGTACAATAGGTCATCCGTATCTAGAAGAAATGTTCCATTCTTTTGCATAGTTTTATGTTAGGGGAAAAAGAACCACAGACTTATAGATAGATACAGGTAGATATCAAGTAACCTAAGCTTAGTCTGTGGTCTCCAATGTGGATTGAATTCACAACACAAGAACAATCTGAAAGATTAGCTTATTTATCAATGCCATGACAAGCATCCCAATGAGTTGTTGCACATTTTGTTAGACTTGTATTAAGAACTGTCAACATTGGTTTTTTTCAGTTTTCAAGTTGGTCTGGTTGGCTGGCTATGTAGATAACACGCATACTGGCCTTGTCGATGAGCTAGAGAGCTGAACATTTCAACACTCACTCCTTAATATGTCAACAAAATACCTTTTTTTGTTTTTGATAAATTTCCTCTCCCTTAATAAGTTCAATTTGCAATGTAAATTTATGCTAAGTTGGTCCCTAGTTTGTTTTTAAAATTCAAGATGGTTTAGTGATCTCAGCCCAACAAAAGCAGAGGTGTGTAACTTATTCATAGATCATCCCTTTTTCAGATTTTTTAATTGATCACCTCCAACATGGCACTCTACCAAGAGACGTTGGTCATGTGAAGATTTGTATTGAGTGAGTAACCATATCTACTTGGTAACTGAAAACGTTAGGAATATATTTGCACAAAAATGCAGTGATGAAATGCAGAAATATACTGGTAAAATCTTATAGAATAATTCACCTTTATATAGACTAGACCAAATACCTGCCCTAATCTGCACGGTAGATTGATATAAAAAAAAAAATTATTAGGTAGGTAGGTAGCTAGAAATCCAATAGTGTTTAATCTAATTTGTTTTTAAAAAGTGATATTTGTGACTTTTACAGTCCCCTCCCATCTTGGAAAATCTTTAAATGTACATAAGTACTGTTTGAAATAAACATTAATTCCTCCTTACTCTAATCAGTTAATATTCATTCTTCCTGTTACTCTCCCCGTCTCTCTAAAACCCCGACTACTTATTCTCAGGAGCATGCAAGTCGACAGCTGAAAAGGTAGTCGCAAAAAAAAAAAAAAAAAGTATCCATTTTAGCTTTCATTTATATTGTAAATCAAATATCACCCTCCAATCAAATGAGGTGATTTTTAAAACTAATCTGCTCAAACTATTCCCAGGACCAGATTGATACACACAGGATATTTCATGTGGTTATGTTGCAAGACGTCATATAAGGAAGCACAGACTTTTGGCAGATTATTATAAAACGTCTGTACATTCATAGAAGAAACCAATCATCATAATCACATAACATTATCAAACAATTATCATTATCAAAATCTGTTGGTCCCAAACACTTTATTCCATAAAAGTTTTGTTTTTGTACATCAGGTGAGTATGGATTTCAATACTATGAGGTTTTCTTTACTTCATAAAACAGGTAAGTATTGGACATCTCAATGTGTAGAGGTTTTTTTTTTCGAATCACCTAAACACTTGGTTAACAGTATGATTAAGTACCGAGCACAAAATGGATTGTCCTGGTTAGTACATTGATATATATGAATTTTTCTTTCCTGCTCAGAGACATGAATTTATTCAACAAAGAAAGAAACTGAAAACCTTTCCATGTTAAAAATTATGGGACAAGCTGTAATGCAATGTGTTGCTAAAATAGAATAACTTATCTACAAACATTGTGGTTTAATGTTTAGAGATTCTCTTTCCTCACGGATATTACATATCATTACACCAGAAGAAGGCTATAGATTGAATTGGTCAAAATGTGTTAATATCGAAGATGGGGAGAAGAGATTGGATTGTCTAGAAAAAAATTACAGATGATAAAATTCTTTTTCAATAATGTGAAATTGTTTACAACAATCGTTTCAATTTTTATATCCTTTGTCCAATGTTATCAGTTGGTTACTGCTGTCTAACAAATCCTGTAAATTTATGTGTGTGTGTGTGTGTGTGTTAGAGATAAGTAAGGAATAGCCATGCTGATTGGAGATTATTTTATATCTAATAACTTGGATATCTATTAAAAAGGTTTTGTGTAATGAGTTGCATCTTCAGCTCACAGAAAAGATTTATCTTGACAGGTTTGAAAGAGATTCTCAAAAGACAAAGAGATTCCAGGGTGGGGTGAGTGTTGATGGTATGGTAGTAAATCCATACAAACACAAAGTTACGCACACATTACCAAAACATACAGGCACACATACCTCATACTCATGCATACGTACATACACAAATACCGGATTTGAAATTCGAAGCATGAAAAGATAGATGAATACAGTAAACAAATAAGGAAAATAATGATAAATTTCATAATTCGAGTATTTTCAATAGAAGGGAAGAAAAAAGCATCAGGAGGGCGTATATATATATATATATATATATATATATATACCAACACATACACACATACACACAAGATATTCATTCTTTCAGAAGTTGCTAAAGCAGGACACAAAACAGTGCAACCAAACCTACGGACCATCATCTCAAAGATAGAATAAAGTTTGTTTTTTTTCTACACTAGACTAAATTATTTCTGAATCTGAAAATAGAATATCTAGATCTCATAAGAAATGAAGAATCCACCCAAGAGTAAAATCTGTACCTCGGCCAGCAATGACATCAAAATAGGACGAATCCCTTTTCTGGATTTGGTCAATGCCTGAAACACTCTTGTGTTGTGAGTCTGACTGGTTGAGGCAGTCACTGCTGGAACTCATGTCGATGTTCTGGTAGGAAGCATGCAATCCAGCAGTTCCAGACGTGTCTGCGTTATCCAGCAGCCTGTCTTTGCTTTCCAAGAGAATTGGAATAAATGGCAGGTAGAGAGCAGCGATACGTCCCTGGTGACCCTAAAAAAAAGGAAGAGAAGGAAAAAAATAGAGTAAAACCAAGATTCAACACATTGACTCATGTATAGAATAACATTGAACTTTTTATTAAAAAAACTTTGTTAAAAGCTGCCTTTGGTAGTCTTAGAGCTCTATGTCAATTCACTTCCTATTTATAAAATTCATTTTTATTATTATTTGCATACATCTCTTATCTTCTCTCAAAGAACTGTAATTACCAGTTAATAACCCTGGAGTTATCTTTCTTGGAAAAAATTTTTTGTCAGTTTATAATTATTCAAATTAAATATTCAGAAACTGGTGGCCTGATCGTATTGGAAGAGGCTTTATTTTCTAGGTTAGTACATTTAAACAGTATTACACCAACACCTATGATGTGAAATTTTTACTGTTACAGTAACAAACAAGCGTACAGAAAACAGATCATTATAATATTGACGAAACCTAAAAACTCAAGCTGAAAAGATATTTGCCTCTATGACAGCTAAAATATTCCTAGACAAAGAAACTGTCAGACATCAAAGAAAATAAAAAAGACGAGAAGTAACTAAATGGGTGAGAGGATACTTTGAGACATTGGCTGTCCCCCAAAAAGTAGGGAAGGGGGAATAAAGACAACAAAAAAAGAAAAAAGAAAAAACTTTCAAACATTTGGTTAGTCACTCAATAGAAAACTCCACAAGACCAATGCCTTTTAGCAGTATGCTGTGTTGGGGATGATCAATTGAATAATTGGAAAAATTAAGATCACAAAAAAAAAAGCCTGGATTTTCAAAAATGAACAGGACAAACTAATTTTACATAAAATTACATAGCAAATTGAACTTCACACTAATTAAGGGGGGGGGGTAAAACTGGAAAAAGAAGGAAAAAATTTTTTTCCAGACATAAGAAATGAAGGTTGAAAGTTGAAAAATGAAGGTTGATAACACCTATCTAGCTGGACCATCTTGAAAACCGAAGAAACCTCTGCTGACAGTTTTAGTTGACAGTTTCTAATTGGAGAAACTACATACTATGTTATAGATTCTGAAGTGATCTGATCTGAGAATCAACACAATAGAAAAGAGGATAATGAATAAGTGTTTTTCAAGATGGCAGCAGATTAGGTTTAGTTGGTGTACTTAAATATTAAGAAGCCTTAAGCAAGATGAATTGCCAAAGTGAGAGAATGATGGATTGAGGCTTAAAGAAGGAAAAAATAGAGAAAAGAAATCTGGGAAGGAAAATCAAGGAAAGAAATGAGAAAGAAAATAACAGAATGAAAGAAGCAAAGATGGTAAATGAAGGTAATGTAAAATGTAAGAAGTGGAGGAAGTAAAAAGAAGGAAAATATCAACTGGTACTGGATAGAGAACAAGAACCAGAAGTTAAACAATGCGTCCACCACCCTAACGTCCATATCCGTGATTTCCGATGGATTCTAAATGAAGTGGTGATAACATTACTAGCAGTGGTAATAGTATCAGGTCAGGAGGAAGAGGGAAAGTTAGGCTATTAAAAAAAAAAAATAATAGATTTAAATTAAAGTGACAATTTTTATCAGTTATTTGTTCTGAGGTCTTAGTATATGGTTATTTTATTTGATAAGTCAGCTTTAAATGAATATATATAACATTTTTAGCAATAAACTTAGCTTGAAACTGAAAAGCTCAGCCTAAGTTAGCCATTTTTTAAGACAGTTTTAGCTATTAATAACAATACTAAGCAACACAGTAAAAAGACAAATGTTCGGTATATCATCTTTCAATGACATCTCATCTCTTATTATATCATATCAGTGGGTGAATAAAACGCAAGCTCTTTCCGTTGTTTACTGCGGCTGTTACCTACCAAAAAAATATCTAATTAAGATGTGTAAACACATTGAAAAAGAGGAAAGAAGAAATGTACAGAAGTGAAGTTGAACAAACATATGAGGGTTGGGGAATGAAAAATAAAATGAATGCCAAAATATGAACAAAATGCTAAAATCTATGCATCATTCTTTCTCTAGGGGAAAAAAAAATGTCAGCTCCCATCTAAAAGAACACAGAAAACTCCAAAATTGGAACACCACCCCGAGAAGAAAAAAAAACAAAAACTGAATGAATAACAACAGAAGAAGAAAACTTATTCTGCAGCAAGAATTGTGATAAACTCTCAGATTCATGAACAGCCAGTAATCACAGTGGAACTCTTCAACAAACAGAATTAAAAATGATATAACTCCTGGGATTTCAAAAAAAAAATCCACTCGATGGTCAAAGGGGGACAATTCTGACAAGATTTTTTTTAATGAATTTAAAAGTCAAGTTAAAAGTTCAATTTGTGTCAGTGTGTGTCGTAAGATGAATAGAAATGAAAAATTCAGATGAATGCTGAAGACTGACTATTGCAGATTTGATGGACCCCAAACACAGCCAAAAAGAAAAAAAAATGGGAATGAGTGTGTGAGTGTGAGTGGGGGGAAGCAGAAATTGTAGACTTTGGCTAAGAATCAAGGAAATTGATTGAAATGCTTTCAAAGAGGAAAAAAATGATTAAAAAAAATGAAAGAAAAAATAAGTTCTTTCTACATAAAACAAACTCCTTTAGAACATATTCATCATTTTTGTTTGAGTTGATAGAGTTTTTTTTCCAACTTTTATCTTTTAAATGCTTGTTACTTATTTAAATTTTACTCGACCAATCTCTATAAAAGCACTTTAGACTTTCGAAGCACACTAAGGAACACTTGGATAAGTCAACCATTCATTACTGAACATCCTATCCTTTTTATGCTATTGTTCTCACAAATCTATATTATTAATAAGTGTAACCGCAACCATCTCTAATTCCCATGTCATGCAGGTAGGATCATGCTGTGAAGGAGTGGAAAGAGAGAGATGGAGACATCTAAGCTGACTGCTCCCTACTCTCCACCAGTATGGCAATTCCCAACCTTCCAAATGTAAAATTAAAAAAAACACAGGACAGGCAAAGTAAAACTATTTATTTTATCAATTAAATTAGTTGAAAATCTAAAAAGAAGGGTGAACTTTCATTTTGTGTAATCAAAAATCATAGATTACTCCAACTTGGTGAACTAAATTATAGTTGTGTTGAAAGCGTACATTTGACTACAATTACAAAATATCTATTACACTAATATCTAATTTCATTAATTCAATGTTTAATTTAACAGTTATTAATTTGATAATCAATTTTAGAGTTTCAAATAATATGACGCCTTCATAAATACTGTCAGATTATACATCCATTTCTTAATGATATAATTGTCAGTGTTAGAAACAATAAGTGCAGACATGAAGAGTGAATGAACAAAACAAGGAGAGAGGGGATAAAGTGGTTATTTGGACCCTTGCCCTTTTTGCTTGGCTGTTTAGGTCAATGGTTAAGAACAGAGCTACATTGAAACAGTTACCTCATTGGTTGCAGGTTCAATTCCTGCATCAGCCCCATTCTTCTTTATTTGTTTATTCTATTTACACTGTCTAGGCTGACTGAATCATTCTCCATGAAACGGGGTCATTTCGGATAGTGTTTCAAATAACATAACACATTCATAAATTTTAAGTATATAATGTTTAATGACAGGACCCATTATTTTTGACAGGTTATCTGCTAGTCTAGGAGAAACTAAATTCATTGAACTTACCTTAGCAATATAGCGATCATCAAATGCATGTTTTGCAATCTGGTTCCTTAGTACTGTGATTGCACAGCGGTGCACATCTCTGCTGTCATATAATGCAAGTTTGAGTTCCTGAAGTAACAGGCCAGCCATGTAGTGGTTTTTTCGGTAGTCTTCAGACAACGTGTAGTCATGCTTCAAATCTACCAATGCAATAAGTAAACAATATGAGTAATTGACAAAGATAAAGAAAAGCCAATGGACTCCCAATAAACAAGTTAAATTGAATTATACCATTATCATCATATCATTATATCTACTGGCTGAACCCATGGAAATTCCATGGGTCTTGACATCTAAGATAAATGAACACTCCCACTCAGCTCTTAATTATTAATGAATCATTGCTATTCAACTGTGCTAGGAAATTCACATTTTTCTTTCGTTTATATATCAGCTGGACCCCTGGAAATTGGGAGCAGTCGCAGCAAAAAGCTGTTGCCCACACTGTCAACCTTGAAACATTCCTATAGTTGAGTGGGTGAGCTTAGAGTATATCTTACATATTCCCTCCGAAAGCAAAAGGAAAGAGTTAGCTCTGCATGGTGGGAAATTCCCATGGCTGTGAGACTTCCTTGAAGCAACCATTGTGGAAAGGCCTGCCTCTGCCCCATAAGCCTTGCTGGCCACCTATGAACCTGCAATACATGGAAAACCCTCTTAAATATTTGTTAGCAAAGCCAAGCCATGATTTTATGTACACTATTTTTTTCTTTATACTTATACAACAGAGAGCACATTTTATACAACTCAAAAGTAAAAAGCTTCTACCAAAAGGGGAAATCAACTAGAACATGAATCATATTAGTCTGTTTGATTGAATCTTAGTTTTGGGACTCATTCATACCCTTGCATATACAGTAACATAGAATACATAATCATGATAATCAATAGTCATCACACTCAACCAGGACACTGTTGAGAAAGGATTTGTAGTTCTGTCTAGAAGTAAAATTACCTCAGGAGCATTTTTACTTTTTTACAAAAACGAATCACTTGTGAGATGTGTTTTCATCAATATTGCATTTCCGTTTTGTAAGAACAAAATACGTGTCCTTTTGATTTTCGACACCTGATGAGTGAAATGCTTCAGACATTTTTTACAAAGGTGAAACAACCAGATTCAAACCATCCAAGGAACTATGTTCTTTCAATCATTCATTTTGGTCAGGAGATGATCTACTGAAGATTTATCTTGCCTTTTGGTATCTTTCAACAGTGATATTTCAATAACACTTGAAAAATGAAGCCTACGGGTGAAAAAAAAATGACCTGACTCGTATAAAAACAAATTTAAAAAACATTGAATTCTCATTGATCCAAATATTATAATACTGTGTTCCTCATTCTTCTGTCTCTCTATGAAAACTACATTCCTCAGTATCTAAAAGTATTTACTGAAAACCCATTTGTTAACAAGTTGAATTATAGATCATGCACAAAAATGTTTCAAAACCATAGATGCACTTTTATACATATATAGATATATAAACATATTCTTATATAGTTATGATTTTGTCCAGTAAGAGTGTCCAAAAGAAGTATATATATATATATATATATATACATACATATATGTATGTATGTATGTATGTGTGTGTGTATTTCTAATTGATGAATGACACAAATGAAATCATTTGAATAGCCATAAATCAAACAGCATCTAACAACACCTTGTAATGAAAAATAAAAAAAGCAGAAATAACCTGAAAGCAATCTCTAAAATTATCATAGCAACAAATATATATATATATATATATATATATATATATATATATATAGGTAAGTAATAACAAATATACACTGCTAACTAATAAAAGGCATTAGTGACACTTGTCTGTTGTTGAGATTTCATGCAAATCAGTCATGGGGAGAATTGGTGACAAATGCATCGAATCAAATTGATTCAAGATTTTTTCTCTTCAAAACTATCTTTTTGATTCTTTTCCAATTTTGACTCTTAAATCATGGATGTTGGAAGAAAAAATTGCCAAGACTGAAACTTAGTGCTGCCAACAAGTTTGACTGACTGCCAAAAAAATGTTAAATTGGGAGGGGGGGGGGGAGAAAGAAAGAAAACAGCAAAAAGACCCCATAAAATGTAACTAAAAAACACCAGAAAGGATGCTAAAGTGTTCAAAAAATGGGCGGGAGATTATTGCATCAATTTTGGGATCTCATTTTATTTATCGAAGATAGAATGGATCTGAAGATGGAAATTTAACATTCATGTTGAATTCATTCTAGCAATTTCAAAAAGTTATTCAAGGATAGTAGCTCCTGATTACCTTTTTTTGGTAATTTAAAAAAGAAAAATTTCTCCCAGTTCAATTCACAAAAGAATTCAGTTTCAAAAAAAATATCCTTTTCATTGAAGAGTTTCACAGTGTTTACAAGCGGTCTATGAATTCAAGAGTTGAACCTGCTTTGATCAGTTCTTTAATCATTTTTATTACATTTTTAGCCAATCCAAAATAGTCCTCTCGAATTCATCTTTGAGCACAGCTTTTCCCAAAGATGTAATCAATAAACTGATATATCTAATCAAATTTTACCAAAACTCTTGAAGCAAACAAGTGCCAATAAAATGTGCCTGATTAAGGAATTAGTAAAGAAAGTGATTATTTTTTCCTTTAAATCGAAGTGACACAAACATGAAAATAACTTTTCAAAAAGGTACAAACAAATTATGTGAACAAATTGTTCCAGTAAAAACAAAATTTATCAATCAATGGAGATCAAAAAGTGTCTGAAGTTGATTCTTTATGGATATGAAAAGAAATGAAAAGTGATCTTTCATTATTTTTATTGTTATTTGATGAAGTATTGATAATTATTGATTTTTGATGACTATTCACCCTCAATTTTTGGGTTGCATTTTATCACAACTCAACTAAAGCCATTGAAACAAAATATTAAAATAATCCAAAGAGATCTGGAATGTTCAGGGATTCACAGCAGTGTTCCCTCTAAACTTGACATTGTGAATCTTATGACAGAAGAACAACATCACACAGCCATCAAAAAAGATGATAATTGTATACAGACCTGTGCCAATTATTAGAATTAACATAATTTAATCCATTTAAAATCAATATAATTTTTAAAGGTCAAAAATTATTCATTATTATTGTTCATTCATTACAGTCCGAAAACTATATGCTAAAAATTGGAGTCTGCCAGAATATTTCCTTTATAGAACAAGTACCTTGAGTTTTTGAAGTTTCGAAAATACTGGTTCAATACTTAAATTTGATTTTCTTACTAGCAGTTGTAGCTTGGGCAGTAAGAGTAGCTAGACCATCACCAAGTTTCACAGAGAAAAAGGGATATCTCACTTGGAGATTATAATTTAATATATGTTCATTCACTGCCACAGATTGATAGCTTGTGATAAAAAAACTAATCAAAAATTGAGATGAAATAAAATAGTCAAAAATTGATTAGTGAAAAGTGATTGAACACGATCATAAACTCATGCATGTATCATAAAACTCAGTTCTAAACTAACAGATTACAAGAAAAACTCAAACTACAATAAAAGATAGCTAAATATTATTTGACTGATCAAACATGGACTTCCACCAATAATACTGAGGATAGTTGTGAATGGCGTTAGCGGTTCACTTTGTACCCAGAAATCAATTTTACCCTGCTTCCACGATATAACTTTCTTTGCCTAATTTTCTCCACATGCTATATAGCTTTCATTACCTAATTTCTGTGTCAGCTTTTGTTCTGCTTTTATGCTGGCTCAATTTATGCCTACTGACAAAAACATTTTATTTCCTTCTATCATATAGCTTCATTTACCTAATTTTCTCCTTCCGTTATATAGCATCCTTCACCTAAATCCTGCCGTTCACTTTTTATTGTTTCCACACTGGTTTGATTTACATCAACTGACAATCATAGTCATATAGTTTATCCTGCAACCCCTTCATAGAACAAAGAAAAAGAATTGATTCCTATGAATATAGTGAACTGCTACCACGATTCACTATTTTGGCGACAGTCACAGGTTGCACACATATTTTTTTTTTTTTGAAGAATGTGGTTCTAAAATGTGAAAAATGCCATATAAAAAGATAAAGGTGTTTAATTAAATAAAAAATCAAATTCTTGTTTGAAATTTTCATTTTAAAAGATTGTCATATATATATATATATATATACATTATATATATATATATATATATATATAAATATATATATATATATATATATATATATATAAAGGTTGTAATAAGATAAAAAAAAAATTAAAAACTAGAATTTGATTTTTGATTTAAATTAATATTTAAAAAACTTTTTTCATTATAAATGCCATTCATTGGGTTTTAGGACCAAGTTATAAATCATTTTAACTTCATCTTTTTTTTTTTTTGTTCAGGGACACCAAGTTGAAATAATTTATAGTTTGGTCCTAAAACAAAACTGTCCATGCACAGAAATGTCGGCAAACCATTTTAGTGATGAAACCCCCTCCCCCCCAAAACAACACTTTTTCCCCAACGTATTATCACAAAATTTGCTTTCAAAGTTCAAGGACCATTATTAAGCTTAGCTCAAACAGGTAGAAATTCGAGCGGAAAGATTATGTTACTCCTCCAAGTCGAGAGCATGCCCATCTTTAAAATCAACATGGGAAATCCTAGCTTTTCCCTCGGCCTGACCACCAGCATTTGTGGAAAATATGCAACATTCACCCAAACTGGTTAAACATGTCAGCTGCCACGGAGGAGATAACTTTTCTAAGCAAGTTGTCAGTACATTACCACTGATGAGATAACCCTTCTTACAATAGTGTGTTATCCTTTCACAAGATGGTAGCATCTTTTTGTGCAAAGGAAATTAGTATATTCACTTTGATGAGATGACAACTAGCAAATGGAGATGTTCTATTTTCATCAATCTTCGAAGAGAAAAACCTGTCAAAGGAATAACAACATTACATACTTGGCACAGAACAGTTCAATAAAATCTTAAAGCTAAGGATTCAATAGTCCTTGAAAACTCACATTTAACATAAGGATATTGGAGTTCCTTCTTGGTTTTTTACTGTTACTTCAATCTAATCTGTTTTCCTAATGTTTATTTTAGGGTACAAGGTACACAATGGAAGCTGATTACACTGGGAGAGGGTCCTTTAAATAACAATAATCAGCTAATAACGAACATAAAAAAATCAATATGAATTTAATATTGTCAGCAGATTATTTAAAAGACCCTGACCCAAAGTAAGTGGCTTTCACTGTATATTTTGTACCCTAAAATAAACCATTGGAAAATTGGATTTGAGTAAATCATAAACCAAGACGGGACTGAAATATCCTAATGTTGAAAATGAGTTTTCAATGAATATGGTCAGCATCCCGATCTGATCTCTGAGACATTTGTATTAATGCAATAAATACATCTTTAGAACATTTTAGTATGAAAAAAAGTACGCAAATAGTGTATACTAGCATACATCATAGAAATTACTTCCCCCTGACAATGGAACTCACAGAGCACATATACCCCTGTCAACTGTCATTATTATGTACAGATCTGCCCAAATTTTCAGTCAATTCTTCCGTCGCACACTGTCCACCCTCCCACAAAATTCTATTGAAATTCATTGAAAACTTTCGAAGATGTTCCAAGATTAAATTTCCTCTATGTATTTCCTAAATAAAGAAATAATTTGGCCAACAGACTTTCAAGACTTAGTCTTTTTTTATTAATTGAAGAAAATAAACCAAGTACTGGCAAGGATAATACTGAAAGAGATATCAATTTTAAAAAGTCCTCAAATGAAGTGAAGTTTCTATTGTGTAAAGTCTAAATAATTAAATTCAAACAAAAAAGATTTTGTTAAGCAGTATCAAAGCCAAAACAATGCAAGATTAAGCACTTTTTATACTCAAGACAGGAAAGAAAAAGCTTCAACCAAAAAGATTTAACAGAATGAAAAGTGGCATGGAAGATTCAAGTTATAAGGACAGAATAAAAAAGTTAGGCATGTCTACTTAGTTTGAAAGGAGGGTAAATGGAGATTAAATCAAAACTTTCAAGATAAATGGTTTTATAAATTATCTTATTCTTATGTCTTATAAATCGGATAGGTTGGGAAATTTACAAGCTAGATCTATTGCAAATGCAAATTGATTTTTACTCTGAGAATTTTGAAATACTGGAATAGTTTACCATCTAATGTAACAAAACGTCCAAGTATAAATGATTTTAAGACCAAATTTAAATCATTTGGGATAGAAAATAAACCAATAGGCGATTTTTTAAAGTTATCAGCTGAAGTATGTGTTAGAATTTAGGACAAATAAATAAAATCATAAATGTTCGTCGGTACTGATAAGCTAGTGATATTTTTTGAGGAGTTTCCTACATATCTATAACTTGAATTAATATGTATTTTAATGTTGAATATGTATTTTAAATGTAAATTGTATAAGCAAATTCCCATAAATAAATAAATAAATTCAACAGTCGGTTTGAGGAATAACACGTTATTTTTTCTTGTATTAGATAAGAACTATTTTCGAATCTCAAGGGCCGTAACTCTTACCGAAAGAAACGTAATTCAACATTTTCTAAGGGAAACAACTTATCTTGATAATATAAGGGAGGTAATAGATTTAAAAAAACATTCCACTGGGATTTGATGAAATACGAAGTGTACTTAAATTCTTGAGTAACTGGAATTCAAAAAGAAAAAATGAAAACATTCTGGAAAAATTTTATGAAATCGCGATTATTTATATCAAATTCCTGGTATCTCAAATCATTTTTTATGTCCATCTTCCAGCATGGTCTTGATATTTTTGATAGATATTTTTGCCATTGTATTAAAGATAGTTTTGAGATTTATATAAACTTATCAATAAAAATTATGGCTCAAAATATCGTACCTAGATTGCAAACTGGAATCATTTTTTTAAATTAAAAAGTTGAACAAAATATAACAGTAATAATGTGAAGGTAATTTTGTTTAAGCACACGCATAAGCAGACAAAGAAAAAGAAACCCTGTTGAAAATAACATTCAAGATTTTAGTATTCAAAACAGTAGGGAAAAAAAATTAAATATTGGCGAGGAATAAGGAAAAAAAACATTTTAGCAAAAAAATATTGTTTTTGCAGATTTTTGCATTCAAAGTAAAAGTTAATCAGCAAAATGGACACTGAAAGCAAATATCTGAAAAATGATATGAAATTGGATTGTTGTCAGAAATGTTTTTGCAGCCTAGCAAAGACATTGCCACACACCATGGTGAAATGAGCGTCACTCAACTGCAGCCAAAAAAAAAAAAATCATTACGACAAAAGTGGTTCTACGTCTACCAGAGCAAACAGTAAAACCATAAGCACCGCACATAACCAGCAAGACGAGTGGTTGTTAGTTAAATGAGCAAAAGTCAGGTGGCAGCAAGGAAGGATAACGATAGAAAAACAATGAAGGACTAATGAGAAGGGACGAGAAAGAATAGAAGAAAAAATAACGCACTAAGAAATTGTGATTTATGAAAAATTTTTTAAAATGCATGTAAAAATATCTCATCACTCCTGAAATGGGGCTAAAAGAGCAGATGAAACCCAAAACAAAAGTTAAAATATGAGTAAAAATATGATTAAATTTCATGCAACAGGACCCTAAAACGAACTGAAAAATAGTTATGGGAAAACACCTTGAAAAAGAGAGAAAATAAAAGAATTTCTACCTTTTGTTTCTTTCTTGAAAGAAAGAAAATAAAAAGAATCCAAGTAAAATAGAAGGATGGTTTTTGAAAAATACTTCTTGAAAAAATGTATATCATATGCTTTGATTTATTCTATAACTAGTTATTACACTTGAAAAATTTACAGGTATATTGGGTTTTAATTTCTATAAGGTGATTTTGAAAATTTTATATGAGATAGATAGTGGACTCCACAAAGCATTTGTTAAACATTTGTGTACACATTTCTGTGGAGTTTGAGAGGTTTCTTCATATCTTTTCTTATTATCTAATTTAAGACTTGATAGTTCACTACTTCAAAGCTGTTAATAGTGTAAATAAATGTCTATGTCTTATCAGTTTCATTTGAAGTTTTATCAAAAAAAAAAAAAAAAAAAAAAAAAAAATCGTCACTGAAATTATTCAAGTAGATAAGTCCATTGTTTCAGATGGAGGGTAGGAGATATTTTCATCAGCATCATATAAACTTTATCTTACTTTTATTATATATTATGGACAGAGAAATGAAGGAACAAACAGAAAAGGTCACACTGTTCATTATATAGATAGATCATTAAAAAGAGAGAACTACTATAACTAGAGACATGCAATAATTTGATGCTTTGGGAAGAGGAAAGAGTGCCATTGAGAACAAGGTAAGAATCCAGAGAGGAAGAACTACAAACAACTTTCTATGTGCATAAACACCCATTACCACATAGATAAATACTACTTCTACTAACATAACATATATGAACTACAATCATCAGGTTAGAAAATGACTCAGAAGAAAGTTTAACCCATGCATTAATTATAAGTGCAAACAATCACTATTCAAAAATTTGGGATTTTTACTTATCAATAAAAAAGAATAATTCATTTAATCAAAAAAAATTCATCAATAATTGATTGAAAAATATTTGTACCTTGCAAACATGAATCACTATAATTTGCATGTTTACTAGAACTAATTATTTGGAAAAAAATTATCTGAAATTATGTTAGAAAAAAAAAAAATACCAGTACAAGATTTGGGCATTGTTGTCATCTTAGATGGTGCCTACTTCTGTACTCATGCAGATTTTCTAGGTTGTAACTTGGCTGGTTGGTTGGATAAGCCATTTGTGGGGCTATGGTGATTGGATATTATATTGTATGATATCCCTTCAAGATAGGCCACTAATTCAAGAAAACACTCAAGATGTGTAAGTATCAAAGTAACACTTATTAACTGAACACACAGAAAAAACAAAGATGAAACACTCATAGATATAAATACTATTGTAGTTGATACCTGTGAAATGATTCTTTAAGAAAAAAAAAAAATAGCGAATTTGTTTCAGTGGAAGAGTTCATAGTTATGAATAGTGGGTAGGAGGTATTTTTAGAAGAAAAAATTTTGCCCAAGAAGAATAGTCCAGTGTTATGGACAGCAAACCAAATAGATAATACTCCTGAACAAATTTTTTGAGCAAGAAACTCAAGTATTGATGTATAAAAAAAGGTACAAGTCTTGGAGACTGATTTCTTGAGGGTCATTTAAGTCTTTAGCAGTTTTTTCATTGCTTTATTATCTATGTTTGCATTTTGTAATTGTTGGAAATAAGTTTAGCAGTAATTTTTTTTAATGTTGAACAAAACTAAAAAGTATTTTTTCTAAGCTTTTATGAATACTATGTGGAAAAAATTATGTAAATTTCATTTTTGTACTAGAATTCATAAAATCTTTCAGTTTTTACCAAAATTTTATTTCATATTTATTTGAAAACTCATTAATCTTGTAGAAAAAAACAGATCATACAAGGTGTTACCAATAAGTTTTGGGAACTTTAATTTAAACATATCATCGTCAAAGAGAGAAAAAAATTGACAGAGAATGAGGTTCTTTATTCCCTGGTTGAGTGATTTTAAGAGATGCAAGACACTAGGAATGCAGGCTTTAATTAGACAATGAACAGATTGAGAAATCTGTTCAAAGTCCCAAAACATTTGAGTAGAACCTTGTATAACAGATATTGACCATTAACACTCAGTAGATGACTGTCACTGCTGTATACTAATCGCCAAACAATAGTACGTTTGAATTTTGCTGTTGTTGTGGTGTCATGTCAATTCAGTCTTGCATGAACCACCACCAAAGTTATAGGCTTCAAAGTTACTTAGTGCACAAAATCTTTGCTCCTTTGAAAAAAAATGCAGAGTGCAAAAGTTTGAGATAAAAATAATCTTTCTAAAGACTGAAAAGATCACATGGGAGAGGGATTTTGATATCTACACTGGCATCAAAATTCATTAATGCGAATGGAGTCTCATATATAAATTTATCTGATCTGAACCTTAGGAAAAAAAAAAAAAATCACCTATAAATAAAGGACTGAGAGTTTGAAGACCAGGGAATTCACAAAGGAGAGAATGAAATATGAAGGAATAAAATCAGAGGAAACAAAAGAAATAAAAGAAGAAAAGAAAAAAATGATTTCAAAGATGAAGGAATGAAGAAAAGTGAACAAAACGACTTGAGTGAACATGTCAGTTGCAACTTGTCAGTAAAAAACATAAAAATCATGATGCTAGAGCACTGATTAAAGCCGCCAGGGGAGGGGGGGATCATCGCAGGCCACACATGGACAAGCGCCTGGGTCACAACAACACTGAATGCCATATATGAGGGCAGGGGAAGGGACATAGCGGAAATTACCTTCTAACTGTACATCTGGCGAGTGAGAGAGGAAAAGAGAAAGACAAAAAAAGAAAAGCACATTTTAGGCAGAAACGTCAACTGATTTACATCAAAAACTGAAGATTTCAAAAACAATAAAGGAAAAATTAAGCAATATTTCAATATTACATAGGAAAAAAGATTTTCATAAATTATACATGAAATCAAAAGTACACAAAAACATTTAACATGATTTTTTTTCTTGAAGCTTCTGACTTGATAAATATGGAAAACAATCAATAAGCAAGTAAAAGCTCATTTAATAAAAAGGACTCAAGAAGCTGTTTATTATAATCGCAGATAATGTTTTCAAACAGTTTTTGTCATCAAAATCTGTTGATCACAAGCACTTCATTTGAAATGTATTGAAATTTCATATCAAATATTCACAGTATAAACTTGTTTATGCCAAAAGATTTAACTCATAATTTTCTTTAAAAAAAGTTTGAAGGGAAATAACTCTTGATTGAAATTATCCCCCTTAGACCATTGAGTGAAATTTTTTTTTCCCCTTTTCTATTCACAAAAGAGTTCTATCATTTTCAATTCTACTTATTGAAGAGTTTGACTGTCAACACAAATATTTTATAAGCAGCCCTTATTGTTATCTAAAGGACCCTGTTCCAAAGTGATCACAATAAACTGCTTCCTCTGTTCAACCAAATGTAGTAGGAGGTAAACAGTTTGACTATACATTCATTTGAAAATGAGTAAATAAGAAGTTCTATCAACTGAATAATCTTTCATCCTTAAAGTGTAGAAGGGTAATGCAGATGCCAACAATGGGAAATCAAAGTTTCTTCTGCTTTCATAAACAGCATAAAGTGAAGAAACAATTACTATCATTCAGACCTTGGAAGGGTGGCAATGGATGGATTCAAATTTTCCCATTTTCTTAGAAACCCTGGGAAGTCATATATCATTTTGAAGGTTATGAGATGAATTTCATTTATAGCGAAATCATACAAATGTGATGGTCATGTGACCTTGTTATGTATTCAAAACAGCTGCGAATTTAGAACTATAAGCGCTCCCAGCCTAAATGAGTTAATTCACGTGGGAAAATCTTTTGAGCATTCCAAGATTCAAAAGATGAGTTTCTTCTATGTCTACCTGCTTTGATGTTGAAAGTTGAGGGTTTTTTTTATTGCTGTGGCCGATTTAATAGGTTTGAAAAATGACATGATGCTTGACTGCTCAGCCTCACACATTTCTATATCATAGTTTTTTTTTGTTTTTTCTTCTTAAGGCACTGAAAACATCCTGCAAACCAATGTGCACTTTCAAAAGTAAATCATACTTTATGGTCATCAGTGCAAAGATCTCATGCAGCTATTTTTTGAGTCTGGGAACACTCGAAAATTTTCACAATGGTAATTGCTTACTTTTGGATAGCAGGGGAAATCTCAAACAAAGCTTCTCCACAACAAAAGTGGAATTTTGTGATTAAACATGTACTAAATATAAATTGTTAATGGATTTGCCTTATTAGTAGACATTAAAATTAGACTTGTGTATCTCCAAAAAAATAGATCTATTATCTAGAGTTATCTCCAAAAAAATAGATCTATTATCTAGAGTTATCTCCAAAAAAATAGATCTATTATCTAAAATTATCTTCAAAAATAAATCTTTCTCTCCAGAGACCCTAAAAAGCACTTTTTTTTTTGTGTGTGTGTGTGTGTGGGGGGGGGTTCAGATAGTGTCTAATAGTGATTTATGCAGATTTTCAAGGTTGCAGCCCTACAAATACAACAAACAGACACAAACAAGCAAAGAGAAGACTCTGTAGCCCATTTGGCTGATTGGTCCGGCTGTTTGTGGGGCTACGGTGAGTCAAAGGATGGATTTGCATTTCTTGGTTATTCAAAATCTTACAAGTAGAAATAGATCAATCAAAAACCGTTTTTTAAAATCTGTTGATAGCATATGATGCATTGTACATGCATAACTATAAGACGAATTGTTTACAACAGAAGCAAACAGAATGTTTTTCATTAACAGCAACATTTGTAACATAAGTCGCAGATGCTTTCAACTTCTTTCTCTCTGTTTGCTACCGTTTATTATTCAGCAGAACCGGAAAAAGAATCCGTCTCTTTACACATTTAGTGTGAAAAGCCATCCAAACAATAAGTTGGGTAGCAAGATTATTGGAAATAAGTACTTTGCAATATTTCACCTGCTGCCAGCCTCCAGGTAAGAGATGGTAATCAATAGCCTTTAGATGCAGTCTGTCACCTGCTTAGGGCAATCAATCAAAGTTAATTTGCTTTTTGCATTTGTCTTATTAGATCAGGTTGAGTTGAAAGTAACAACGTCTGGTGGGGAGGTTTCTGTCAGGTGTGTCTGAATATATTGTATTACAAACCAATATTGATCTTTTTAGCAGGTCTTTTTGTTCTCCATATTTATGAAGCTTTGTTTCAGTGCAACCAGGCCTTAGGGACTGGCCACACAGGCAGTCACCCTGGATGCCAAATGCTGGGGAACATTTGTTGTGTGTCTGAGACAGTCTGACTTTTATCAAAAAAAAGATCTCAAACTGATGCTGTGTTGGAATAGTTCTTTTTTACTGATCATTGTAATAAACTTGTTTTCTCTTTAGATTCATTTTTCTCATTGAATAACAGACAGGTCTGGTTAGTCACTCAATAGATACCATTGTTTGACCAACATCATTTGGCAGCATGCTGTGTAGGGAAAGATCAATTAAAAAATAGGAAAAAGGTTATCAATGAGTAAATTAATTCTCTTGCATGTTGTAAAAGATCAATTTAGCATAAACTCATATTGCAAATTGGGCTTACACCCATGAGAAACCTATTTTTGAATTCTTCCTGAGATGGGTAAAAAAAAATATATTGTCTTAATCAACTGACATTGTGCACAATATCAACCTATGAGAAAAAGCATTAAACAATTTGTCAATTGACTTTTCTTTGACAATTGCATTGAAAGAGACAAAGGGAGGAATCCAGCAGATGACAGAATTTCTCAAGTTTAAATGCTTTTTCTAAGATAGATTCAAGAAAAACAAAACTACTTCACAGTGATAATTTGAAAGGGAATGAGTCCAATTTGTCTAACAGAATTTCATAACTGAAAATATTGTGAAAAAACTCAGTTTTGCTTTGATGAACAAGAACAATAAATCAGAAGAAATATTGGCATATTTATTGATTGAGCAATTTTCATATTTTTACATTTAAAAAAAAAAAAAAAAATCAAATCCTCATAAATATTAAAAAAGATTATGAGCAGACAGCACAGCAAAGCACAATAAAATTCAACAAAAAAAAACCCACAAAAAAACAAAAACAAATGGAAATGTAATCTCTCAAAAAAAAGCAATTAATCATTTGTGAGAAATTAGAGGAAATAAAACTGACAATGAATAGTTTCTTTGGGGATCAAGGTAAATTGATAAACACATGATTTAAATGGAATTCAAAAGTACAGTGGTACCTCTCTTAACGAGAACAATCTGGATCACAAAAAGTCTTGTTAGATGAAAATTTGTAAAGAGAATAAATCAACCTTATGGGATTTCATTGATTTGTTCCAAATAAAAATATTGGATGCCTAAAACCTCAATAAGAACCTAACATATAATGTATTAAATACTTTCTGAATAATGCTCAACATTTAAATAATGTCATAGATAGATAAATGATCTTTATTATTATTAACTAAATATGTGTCAGTCTAAAAATACACACCTAAATACTAGATATAAATCTAGATAGTTATAAGTGAAATCTATGATTCTGGAAAATTTTATAAAATTTTGTAATTTTTCTATTTAACAAAGATTTTTTACTTTGGCAATTAAGACATTTTGCTTAGTAAAATTTTCTTCCAAGAGCTGTTCACTATGAGAAGTACCATTGTATAACAAATGCAT
This sequence comes from Thysanoteuthis rhombus, assembly GCA_963457665.1. Lineage (NCBI taxonomy): Eukaryota > Metazoa > Mollusca > Cephalopoda > Oegopsida > Thysanoteuthidae > Thysanoteuthis > Thysanoteuthis major. Next base: position 5,206,988 of record OY735208.1, on the reverse strand, counting down.
GCACTTCAAATATACACGCCCTGAACAAAAAACATGTTTATAAAGATATTACTTTCTTATATTTTATATTCTATCACTTGATAGAGATCGGGATCGATTCAAATTACTTTTTAAATACACAATATTCATGATTTGAATGATAGTGAGAAAAAATTAAATCACTAACAGTAAGAAACAAGATGAGTGGATGTCCTGAAGGAACTGCAAGTATGATTGCATCACTATAGCAGTTTTAATTTGATGAATGGGGGTTGACCTGATGTGAAGCAACATTGTTTGGTGAGAACACTACATATTTTAGTAATCTATTCCATTGCCCTACAACTCTATTGCTAAAAAAAAATTTTCTAATATTCAATCTGAACATAATGTATAATGTACATATAAGTAGAATGCAGGTGAATTGACTGAACTATTCATGGCTCCACCCCCAAATGTAAACACTTCTTCCTTAGCCCAACCTTCAACAAAATTCAACTGATATCATTAATAGCTTTTGGAGATAATCCATTGTATACGTACAGCTAGGATGTAGGCAAGGTGATCGAGAAAAATCCCTGGATCCACCCCTAACACTCAAGACTTCATCCTAAGCCAATTGCCTACCCTTTCACAAAATTCCATTGAGATTCATACGGTAATTTCAGAGGTATCATGTAGACTGAAAGTAAGGGTGTGATTTGGTAGCAGAGTTACATCATAAATAGAACCCCACCTCCATTAAAACAAACTGTATGTAAGTGCAAAACATAGCCTTGAGATGCACATTCAGTGTTGGAATGGTGTTGATAACTTGAAAACTGTAAAGGAGAAGCAGTGCCAAAATGACCAGAAAAGAATGTATAAGGAAAAATAGAAGAACAATAGTTTGATTTCACCAATGTGCAATCAAACTAATAATACACTTTAATAATGTACGAGCATACATAAAACAATGATATTCAACAGGTTCACAGCTACGCATTTCATAGCATGTTGTGTATTGTTTCTGATACACACATGCATCCATTCCATGATTTATAATAGATACATCAGCGTGCAAGTTACTGCCATGTGGTACAAAGCAGAGGACGTACATTGTGTTATCCAAGGTAACAGTGAACGTGTTGAATAAAAGATCAAATTTCTTACATCTTGACATTCAATCACACAATAAGTCAACGTCAATTTTTGTGGAAAATCTAGGAATTTAGAGAAATATTGCAAGTGAACCAAAATGTAACCTTTTCCTAAATTTCCTCAGTTGCAGAAATGAAGACATTAAATAAAGAAATATTTGGATAGATAAAAAAAAAAGAAGAAAAACAGCTATTAAAAAAGAAATTATCAGAAGCCTTTGAAAAGGAATGAAAGATGCAAATCAAGTCTGTGTCCAATTTAAATTGATTAAATATAGCATTACAAAATTGGGAATATCCAAGTGGGAATGATTGTTTCAAAATAACTAATTGCGATCGGCTAAAAGAATAACTAATTGCGATCGGCTAAAAGAATAACTAATTGCGATCGGCTGAAAGAATAACTAATTGCGATCGGCTGAAAGAATAACTAATTGCGATCGGCTGAAAGAATAACTAATTGCGATCGGCTGAAAGAATAACTAATTGCGATCGGCTGAAAGAATAAATGACCAAATTTCCATGAAACAAAAAATGAACAGCATCATAAAAATGAATTGAGATTATTTGAAAGAATTTTTGTAATCTTGGATATCAACAAAAACACATGAATAAGAACAGCACATAACATTCATTTGCAAATTATCAACTGAAATTGTTAACTCAGAATCAGAGAATGAAACTATTTGGAGAGAAATTCTAATTTGATGCTTACCTTTGTAATTCTTGATAAGTCCTCGTCTCATCAGTGGTAAACAGAGGGGGATGTAATGCTCATGACTACAAACGATTCTCAAAAACTCAAACTTCATTTGCTGAAACATCTGAAAAATGGAATGCAAAAGGAAAACTGAAATAAAACGGGGATTCGATTACCTAATGGCCAAAACAAACAAAAAAATTGAGTGAATTTATCTTTAATCCATTCAAAAGATATTGATGAGTAACGTTTGAATTCTGATGAAGAAATTTCAATATCAGGGGAAATAAGTTTTGATCAAAGTTACATCCCTTTGAACTTCGAGTAATTTTTTTTCTTTGCTATTCACAGATGACTTCCACTGTCAATTACTGGTGTTTCAGGAATTTATAAGTTTCAACTAAATAAAGTTTGTTTTATTTTCACAATGTTGAGAATGTCGATTCCTACCACAGTCTGACAGGAGCAGTATCTATTTCAACTTTATGCCAAAGTAAAGTAATAAATCTTTATTTGCATGTATGCTTTTCCGTCTTTATTAAAATTTGAAGGTGTCTCTTGTAATTCGATACTAAAAAAAGATCTACTGGACATATATATCCCAGCAGTCGGAGAAACATTGGGATATATATGTCCCAAGAATCCTGGAAGGGTTAATGAAATGTTGATCTCATTATCATGCAAAATTTCCACAAAGCTGCATAGACTGATCACTTCAAGTAGGTGGAAATCAGAAAAATCTTACCTTTGTATCTCGAACGCTGAAGTTTTCCATATATGTGCTTATAATGCGAAATACAAAACCTCGGTCGATAAGGGTAAAAAGATGCTGAAAATGAATTGAAAAAATGCCATTAGAAAAAGAGATGTAAAAAATTACAGAAGAGTTGACGGAATATTTGGAATGTGAGAATCAAAGAAAATAGATGTCAGTTACAAAGCTAAAAAAAAATAAGTTTCTTTCAAATGATGTAATCCAAAGGAGGAAAAACTGTAACCCCTAACCCTTGATTGGTTGGAGGGGGGGCTACTAACAAAATAACCCTTAAACACATCAATTCCCGATTCGGTGACGAAAACTCTGGGCTGGTGGAGGGTAACCGAAAAATCCCCAAATGTAGGGCCCTATATTGGTAATTTTCTTTCATTTCAATCTTTTGACATCTTTAGCTACTTGTTCCAGCCAAGTTCCAAAAAATCTGACAACTTGATTGATCTGGAACCCAACTTAAATGATATATAAAGCCTATAACAAGAATTTCTGTGAGCACTTGACCACCAACTGAAAATTCAAATCTCTTTTTTCTTTCTTAGATTTCTATAATTATGGATGTTATCTTTTGATGAAGACTAACATAAAAGTTCCCCCTTTCACACACACATATACATAAAATTAATGTGCTTATAACTGTTATTCTAGTTTTCCTGATTTTCTTGGTGATAGGTTTGAAAATTATTCACAAGTTGAAGAAACAGGAAAAGGAAAGATAAAACAATGGAGAAGGAAGAAGAAACATACCTTAACAAATGTAGCAAGACTGTGATTAGCAGTTCTAGCATCGGCAAGTACATCATCTTGTTTTTGATACAGGTGAGGGTAGATTGCTTGGATCAGATTCTGGATACGAAATTGATAATCCGAAGAAAACCTTTCATTTCGTGGCATCTGAAGAAGATAAGATTAAAACTTCTTCTCAAAAAAAGACGTTATGATTTCCCAAGTTCAAAGAAAACTATCTCGTATATGTTTTAATGGTGGCCTAGTAAGAAAAAAAAAAAACGATCGGAAAAGTTGATCAACTCAACTTGGCTTGTATTCAAAAAATTCCTTAACAGTATCATATTTAACACTATGTTTCTTGACCTTTTTTGTGTACACATCATATTGCTTTGTTCATCTGTTCCTTACATTTCTTTGTCCATGGGTTTCTTCTTTATACATTATATTGCATCATGCATGTGTTTCATAAATGGCCTTCTCTGTACAGCATTTTACTTTGTTCAGCAATTTCTTCCATTGCCTGCAGTAGACATAATATTGCTTTGTCGATGTGTTTCTTATATTGTCTTCTGTGTACATTATATTGCCTTAAGTATGAGGATTTCTTTTACAATTTTACACATTTATCTCATGCTTGACTATATGCTGAGCTCCAGTGTGATTGACAGGGTAGAAGCATTCATTTTCTCAAAATTTAAACGCAAGCTGAGGACAGCACGAAAAGAAGAATAGAAGGAGAGTGATTACCTTGATCCGCTCTGTTTCTATAAGATACTGTGTCATACTCTTGATGAGAATCTCGAAGAAGAACCGGGAATGTTTCAAGAATCGGCTGACAACCAACTGGTCAGCATTGACTGGCCGTAGAATCACGGTCAAATTTTTGGCCAGTTCTTCATGGATTGTTTTCACTTTGGTGCCTTTTGGGGTGGGTAGCGTTTTGAAAACATACTGTTAAAGGAAGAAATGAAGAGAGAAAAATTAGTAATTGAATAGTTCAATTTGTAGCGAGGGAAGGTTTTAGGGGTTTGATTTGCATATCAATGTATAAATATAAAAACAAATCTATCTATATCTATAGCTGTAAACGTAGATATATATCTTTATCTCTCTCTCTCTATATATATACACACACAGAGATCAAGTTGTTATTTTTTCCTTTCAATTTTATAAGCTTCCAAACAACCATTTCTGACCATTTCGAACCTCCCACAAAAAAAAAAAAACTCTTCAGGTTTTAGAGGGCATTCCTATTCACAAGGTAGTTATAATGCTAAACTGGACCCTCACTTAATATTTGTCAAAGGGGAACAGCAAATGTAGACTTCTTTTTCTCAGGCAAAAAAATTTTTATCTGTATCTTAATTAAACAAAGTACTCAAGTATCTGTGTGCGTGTGTGCTAAAAAGTCAAGAACTATGAATTACAGTGGAAGAACATATCCAAAACCGATTTACCTACAGAACACATTTTAAGGTTGACTCTTGCAAAAAGAAATTCTGTCAATTTCTGTATTATCACATGAAAAGAAAAAATAATTTTATCACTAGAGAAATCAGTGAGAGCAACAATACACCAGTGCTTGGAAAATAAGATTTTATTTTAATTTTTTTTTTAAGTACATGAAGTTTTACAACTGATTATTATTTATTTTTGCTACTGTTTACCTTCATCTCAATTGTAGTTGCTTTTTAGTGTAGAAGTTCCAGGTGACAAAAAACAATGACAATTAAGACAAAGGTAAATAGTAACAAAAAGTAAATAATGAAGAGAATACAAACAGCAAATCAATTTCACAACCAGATGGAAACAATTTTACTTTTTTCTCCTAATTTCATGTACTGTCAATTTATAAGACATTCCAACTTACTAAAAATTAGTAGAGGAGAAATATTCAAAAGGTTTTGAGGCAATTCTATTTCAAATGTAGCCATATTGCTAAACAGCAACCTTAATTTCCAATCGTCATAGGTGACCATGGATATGAATTTCTCTTTTGGGACTCATGCCAATATTTTTTTTGAAAAGAATCTAACCCTAAACGGACAATAAAACACTTTTTTCTCAGAACAAAATCCCTAACCTTACTTTTACCCTAATCCAAGCAACAATTAAATACGGACACAATTTAAATCCGACAGTCTGCTTCGACAAGTGAACTAACAATGCCAAAAGTGATCAAATGAATTCTCAGTTATGAGAGATTGACTTTAAGGTTTCAGGAGGGGTTATGCAGACCTGCCTGAGGTTGCATGCTGATCTGTCTGGGAGCGGTGAGGGGAGGAAGGGGCACAAACACGGCTTAAAATTTACAAAAGTTTTTAGCATTTCCCTCCAAGTATGCTGAAGGCACAATAGATGGAAAACTTATTTTCTATTTAAAGAGGATGAAAGATGAAACTTACCTTTACGTATGACTGTAAAATTTCTGGTTTACCAGCATTATGTACTTCAGAAACAATATGAATGAGGACACTAAAAGAGAAACAAAAAGCATTCATTGAAGTGAAAAAAACATTTTTTCCAAACATATTTGTACTTTTATACTTCTATGCTGCAAGAAAAGAAAAAAAATTAAAAAAACAAAAGAAATTTCTTTTTCATATGCATTGAATTTTGTGAGTTAAGCAATTTTCAATGATTTTTCTAATAGTATGGATAATAGACTGATATACATTTGATATGAATTATATCATAAACATGCTATCGAATTGGTAGTATTAAAAATGATTTATATCATTCAAAAAGAAAGAATAAATTCAAGTCTAATTTCATGCTAGAATAAAGATAGAAAACTGTCGAATTTAGCATTTTTTGATTCGGTTTCAAACCATAGTTAGGTTTTTACATACTTGGTCCAACAAATCAGCTTATAAACAGATAAATTATGGTTTAAACCACAGTTTGAATGCTAATAGGAGAATGCTAGAGGCAGATCCACAGACTGATGATGGCAGATGAGAAAATGCATCTAACCGTAGGAGTTGTCAGATCACAGAGCATCAGATTAGAGTTACAAACTAATTTTTTTTTGCTGTTGCCCAAATTAGCTGACAAAATAACAAAAACAATATCTATGACTGACTAAAACATGATGTCTATAAATTGACTAATGAAATTTCAACAGGTATTGAAAAAAAAAAAAAAGAATCACCATTTCAAGATGAACTTCTAAAATGGAAAAGCAGACACTAGAATCAAATATGCTTCATGCAGCACCAAATATGGTTTTGAGAGGGTAATTAATCCTTCCTCAGCACACCCTTCCACAAAATATCACTGAAATTCAGAGAACTTTTGGAGATATTGTGTGGACAAAAGGATAGACAGAAAGAAATGAATGCGTATACCTCTTCCAACTTCATTGGCAGAAGTAATGATAATTGGAGTGGAAAAAAGAATACTAATGCTTACCGTGCTGCATTCATAGCAATGTCTTCATTGTGAGTTCTTGCAATCAGTCTGAATAACTGATTGAGAATGGTTGGCAGAAAACTGATGAATGTTCCAACCTCCACTGCATGTAAAGACTGGAAGAAACAAAAAAACAAAGGCATGAGACAAAATGGATAAAGTTTGTTCTAAATTTTTGAAATGAGGAATTATCATTATCATACATCAATTTAATCTGACTAGTGTCCTCATCTTGGTTGTTTTAGTTGCTACATTTCAACCTCCGACATTCTGCAAAAGTTTGTTAAAGTAAGTAACCTCATGGAAAATTTGAACCGTGGACTGAATAAAAGGTTCTGTTTGGAGATTCCTAGAAGGGTACCATTTATGATAGACACTTGGAGAAGGCCGGAGAGTACAACAGCCAAAATGTTATGACTTGAACAACCAAGATGAGGACATTACTCCGAATGAATCAGCGTTTAATAAAATGCCCAAACTTCATAGAAATACAACAAACATTGAGGGTTTATCTGCATGTTATTCAACATTGACATTACTCATAATAACAACAGACATTGTCAGTGAATTCACTTAATTGACAGATCAATTATTCAATCAGATAATTAATTGATTAAAGAGTTCATTCAAATATTGCCATTTTTGTTATCAAGTCTCATAATATGAATGCAGCTTATTTGAAACTTCTGAAGGCATTTAATCCATTAAGTTATAATCAATTCATATAAAAGACATACAAGCAACTTAGTATGTTTACTCGTATAATTATCTGTAGTATCCTGTGATAAACTATAAGTTATAATGGATTGATCCATCTACATAAACAAAGCTAATAAAATGGTCCAACTATGAGCTTGTTACCATGACAATGAAGAATATATCAGAGTTACACTGATCCTTTGAAATTAAAAGAAAAAAAAAAAAAGTGTTTGAGTTTATTTTATAATGGAATGAGTTATATTCGTTTATAAAAAATGTTTCGTCCAAGGATTTTTTTTTTCATACCATACAATATCAGTGATGATTTTTCTAATATAAAACTGTCTCAAGACTTTGTCCAATCATCCTTTAAAACAGCTTGAGTTGAGTTCAGATTTGAAAAAAAACAAAACAAAACTTGATATCAGAATACTCAAGTTATTTTTTAAAAAAAATCCAATAAATTAGCTACATTCTCCTTAGTGCTAAGCCATACATAAATAACTGTCTTTTCTTAGGGCATATGCTACTTATATACAATATCATATTTTTAATTCAGCTAAAATCATTGGCCAATGAGAACCAGTCATAAAAACTAGAAATCAATTATACTATCATTTGCAGTTGATTTTTATTTCTGAAGGTTTGCTTTTTATTGAACAACAAAAGGATTTTTAAAAAACAAACGATTCCCCGAACACTTATCAAAGGAAGCAAAACCAACTACAGTTACTTATTGATTTTGAGTGATATCCAGTGTTTTCTCTAAGCTGTGAGGCCGTGCACAAGAAAAATGATACTGCGCAGTAATATTTTAATGCCTTGCTCAATATAGGATTGGAAAAATAATAAAGAAAAATCAATACAGTAAATAAATCATTTCTTTTATGCACTTTTTGTTAAGAGTAACTGACCCTTGTTTCATAAACTTTAGACCAGGAGTGGGGGTCCTGTGGCTTTAGGGCTGCATGCAGCCTGCTAGACTATCACACACGGCATCTTATGGCCATGATATCCCAATGCTTTTTTTGCAAAAAGCAATCTTACAAAAAAAATCAGAAAGTTCTTCATTTTTTTCAAAGTATATAATTGAATTAGGACACGAGTCATTAAACAAATATTAAGGAAGATTCTTTTGTGAACATACTAAAAATTCGTTGAGTGTCTCCTCATTAAAAGACAATGAATTTCAATGTGGCCTTCAAACATAGAGATTCCCCCCCCTGCTTTAGACAAAATTCCATGATCTTCTCACAAGGAAAATGTTATTTTTATACTGTCTACTTCTTTAGTTGCTCACAGACTCTTTGATTCTGCACAGCCCACTGAGAAATTAGAAGGAGCATTGCTGGGTGGTATCAAAAATGACCCATCATGAAGATACCAACATCTTAAAAGCAAAATGAAATTTGACCCACAATATTTCAAATAGTTGAACAATGACCTCCAATCCAATACTATACCAGTGGAAAAGTCTCTGAAAATAACTTGACATTTTCAAGTCAAAATTGATTAGCATAACATCAGGACATGCAGTGGCTCAAGAAAAAAATGGGTGAATGTAGAAAGCTGCAAGCTATAAAAAATTGCTGGTGTGGAGGCAAGAAGTCTTTAATCAAAGATGGAGCAGAGTAAAAATAATTCAGTCAAATGAAACCAATGTCATGCAAATGGTGAGTCTTCATACAAAACTTGATTAGTATAAAAACTTTCCAGAATGCTTTGTGAGTGACTGCTACTACTAATTAGTTTTCCAAGTCAGTTGTTGGATGTTGGCCTTCCCAAAGTTCTGCTTCCGATCATCACAGTACCAAAACATTCAGAACTTATCCAAATTATCATGCTATTTCAGAGACCAATTGGTATAAAATGGATTATTCAGGACTTCGTCTTATTCAAACCAAGAATAAAAATTGATGTTCTATCTAACTCAATATTTTTCAAGCAGCAAGGATTTTACAAGAATTGTTCTGACTGTTGACGTCAGTGTTTTATTTGTTACCCCCCAAGAACAAAAAGGATGAGATCAACAGTCTGCATAACATTTGGAGTAGTTAGGACCTATCTCAACATAACAGAATGCAGAAAGATTTTGGTCTTGTTACCACACTGAGTGGTCTATTGTTCTGACACGATGGGAAAAACATGTCCACTTCATTCAAAGAATTCTTCAGACAATTGAACTCCGTGTTTATGTTGCTAATGTTTTGGCCACTCAATTCTATGGCCTTCTTCAGTCGTATTAAATGAATGCAATTGGGTTAAACAGAATTTTTCTCCAATGGTAGCAATGCGTATAATGTTGGATTCATCCGAAAAACCCTCTGAATGTTAATTACCCTTCTCAAAACTATAGACAGTACGCCTACTTTGAATGATGTGCAAACGGAAGACGTGAACAGATTGAAATTTCCAGGGATTATCTTATGCTTATCCATTGGTCAATTGATACCTTGTAGTCCACACCTATGTACTGTTGTTTGGCAAGTTCAGCCTTGTTATGTAATAAACACATCTCGTAGGATAAAATTTTTCTATCGGTTAGTAAACTTTCAAAATAGTAGAAATTTTCATTTTCAAATTCCTCAAACAATGCTGTCATAGTCCCACAAAGACTGGAAAAATATGGAAAAAGAAAGATTTTGTAAAATATTCTATAACTGACCTCCCCCTCATTCAAAAAAAAAAAAAAATCCCTTGATACTCTGTAGGTGACTCTCTTTGCCAAGCAAAAAGTCTGTCCTGCCAATTCTGGAGACTCTAATATCTGAACAACAATGTGTTTGAATTTCATGGTCATGTTGTCATCTCACATAAACAGACACATAAGTTACCAGCTTTTAAAGTCACCAAGTGCACAAAATCTTGGTGCCCTTGAAAAGGAATGCAGAGAAGTATTGGATAATAAACTGAAAGGACTTGGAAAAGCATTGATTCAGTGGCTGGTTGACATGATGAATGTACTGGGAAGGACAAAATGCAATATTGTGCAATAAAAGGAAGCTAAGATGGAGAAATACAGTCAAAGCCAATTTCAGACCAAACTGAAGCAGATCGTAAAAGAAAAAGGAAGCCAAAAATGGGAAGCAGAGCCAAGAAATTGCCTTTTGAAAATTGGTGTTTCAAAGCAGAGTGACTCAGAGTGTGGTGCGCAGCTTGTTTTCAAAATGTTTTGTTTTGAAAATTATGATATCGATTTCATTTATGGCAGATGTAATGGTCACACAACCTCATTAAAAATGGTTGCAAAATCTAAAGCGTATCAACATGTACTCCTGGCCTGAATGAGTTAAGGATGTTCAAGATATACATTATTAGATGAAGTTCTTAGCCACACGTAGGTATTATTTTGAATACAGGAACTATAAAGTTCCTATAATACCTAAATCATGTAGCTTTGATACTTTCATCTTTAGGGCTTGAAAATAAATCTAAAAATTCAAAATAATCTAAATTTCATCCATGATATTTTTCCAAGGAGAATGTTGAATTGATACTTCATTGATTATGTATTAATAATCATTTGGCACAGATATGATATCACTCCTAGACACTAATGCTGTTTTAAAGTGCTTAAAAAAAGGGGGATTGTTTGATAAGCAGCATCATTCATGGAAAACAAAGGCAACAGTGGATTGAAAATAGGAAAATGATCACATTCTCTCCAGCTGACCCAAATGACAAGACAATTGATACCTTTCAGACTAAATAACATATCAAAAATATCCTTCAAGAAATCATAAAACAAGCCTGGAAATCAGATCAAAGTTGCCCTTATTCTTTCCCTTGTACTTTCAGACACATATAGAAGGAGTAGGAGGAGACAGGAGGTGTTGGGAGTTTTTCGGTATGTCAGACTGTCAGTCAGAGATTGCAATCAGAACTGGAGATGTTTGCGCATCTAAAAATGTTGACCAGTGAGTGCTCTGAATCTGAAATCAACTTCTATCTCAAGGTAGTCTCATTTTTTATCCCAGACACACAGCCTGATGACATCCCTGATTTCAACATTTAGTTTTGATTTACATAGTTGAGACATCAATCGATTTCTAGATAAAAAAAAATTAAAAAAAAACTTTCATGGTAGCACTTTCTCATTTGCATTCCAGGGTGTATTTTTGCTGCCATCTCCCGGAGTCACATCATACACAGAGTAAAAGAGAAACAGGATGGGAAATAATCAATGCAAAGGTTAAATAATTGCAGAAGGATTTTAAGGGTAATCCCCATTGCACAAATGAGATGAGAAAAATACTTACATTTGGACATAAGAACATATACTCAGATACAAACAAGGAAATGGAGACAAGTGGTTACATATACAACAACACAAAATAGACAATTACGAAGAATGAAACATTAAAGTGCTCATGGTTCATCAAGTTTTACATAACTACTTTAATGCTGGCAAAGTTTTGAGCTTTATTTTGAAAAGATGATTGTTGGAACTGAGAAAAAAAAAAATTGTAAAAATGTTTGTTTTTGAAAAAAAAAGAAGCTTTTTTGAACTTTTCAAGGGCCTTATTGAGAACATCTAGATTCTGGAGAATCTAGATGTTTCTAACTCTATTTTAGATGTTTTTTCAACATGACTTTAAATTTAGACACTACAATAGTTCAATTATTGACTGTGATAGTGAGTTTTTTCTATTTCTATTAGACTTTTCTTCTTTTTGCTGTTTATCACAATTTTCCAAGTTGAATCCCATGGAGGTAGAGGTTTGATACCAGCCATGAATGGTATTCAACCTTTGCCTCACTTGACTTCCTATATTGACACTATTCTTATGCCTGTATTAACATATTCACTCCAAATCTTCATCTCATTTGTACTCTATTTAGTCATGGGCTTCTGTGATTGAATTGGTTACAGCACTGTCCATGTAAAAAATGGCTTTCAGGATACGGGATGAGAATTCAAGTCAAAGTCAACTTCTTTAGTCTTACTTCACACTACTAACTTTGATGGTCAGAGTGTTTTTGACTAAAATAATTAAGATAAAAAGCAACATTAAGATACAAAATAAACTAACAAAAAAAGTGAATAGTGATCGCAGAATTAGGAATCAATTTTGCCCCTGAAAAACTGTCCTTTTGTCATTTTTAAGACATCATGCAAAAGACAGAGGGATACATTCTGGCTTGCATCCTCTTTGGGGACAAGATACAGTAATGCATCAGTTAGCAAGCTGATCTCGCATGCAATTCGTAGGGAGTTTGATTATCAGTTGGCACTTTATTATTGTGGCCTCATGCCAGACTAAGCCTAATAAATATCTGTATGAAAGTAAACACGTATACAAACATGGATACATAGGTTTACAATGAGACGTACACACGACATACAGAAAGAAAGATGGACATACAGCAAGAAAAAAAAAAGGAAAACAAAGAAAAAAAAAAGAAAAAAAAAAAGGAAAACAAAGAAAAAAAAAGGAAAACAAAGAAAAAAAAAAAGAAAAAAAAAAGAAAAAAAAAGGAAAACAAAGAAAAAAAAAAGAAAAAAAAAGAAAAAGAAAGAAAAAAAAAAGAGTTGTCTGATTAGGGGTGAATATATCTAATAGTTTGATTGAAAACAAACGAGATAAAATCATGAAGATCTTATCCTGAGATAAAATCAACTATTTAACCCATACACAGAAAATTATTTATTGTGTGCAAAAGTTTCCAATGAAAAGACAGTTTTTAACAGTGCATTCAGTCTCTAGTTACCCAGAGGAATTGTGGGAAATTTTGCACGGATAAAGGATGAAATAAAACAATGAAAATACTTAATCTCAGAATGGAACTAGAAAGGACTCAGAGAGTGCATAGCTCTGCCAACACCATTCTCCAGTGAAATTCATCGAGAACAGTCAGGGATATCGTGTAGACAGGTATAAAATTTTGGCAATATCATGTGGTTTTGATACATAAGTATGGAGAGAGGAGGTAAATGGATCCGCCCCAAAATTCAATCTGTTTCGTTTGTAGCCCATTGCCAATTACTCCACAAAGTCATTGAGAACCTTTGAAGATATAGTGTGGACAGTCATAATCGTATACATAAATGTAATTGAAAAAAAATTTTTTCAATCAAAAATTTCCTACCCTCCCACAAAATTTAATTGTAATCCATTGAGCACTTCTGGAGATATCGTGTGGACAGACAAACAAACAAACAAACAAACAAACACACAGACGCAAAGGAGCAAACAAATATGTATACCTCTTTCTAACATCATTGACAAAGGTAAACAACCATATGGCTCGCTAGTTTGCAATGTGTTCTACAGATTCCAAAAGGCATGAGAAAGAAAGCCCTAATCTACATTATGATAATATCTAATTATCTTCATTCATAACAGAGTTATCTGACAAATCTCTCAGAGAGCAGAGTAACACTAAATCCTTCAGCACTTTTCTCAACAGCCTCATGTCATTCACATCATTTATCGAGTATTTTCCTGAAAAAGCCGAGTAGAAAATGAAAACTAAAACTCAGAGAATGCAAACCCCCAGCAATTGTCACTGAAGAATTAACAATCACATTACAGATCCTTGACTTCACCATAACAAAAGCTGGCGATAATTACTAATCAGACATATTGTGAATAGTTTGAAAAACAAATGATATAATGCCGTGTTGAGTGTGTATCAGTGAAAATGGCCTTGCTAGATGCCCTTCAAAATATGCACAGAATTTACCATGAAAGGAATGGTCAATTCAGCAACATTTTGGATGGAAAATTTGATAACTTATTTCCAAGGTAAATCCTTCAAACAAACAGTTGGAATAGTAGCGGGTGATAACAATTCAGTTTCCATTGCAATATATCGCAAGACGTTAGCCAAATCCATAGCAAATGCATTACAGAAGTGGCAATTTTTTAAGTGTTATATTGACAACCTTCAAATTGTGATAACTCGGTACACAACAAGACGTTACCTCACTTCAGCAAAACTTCAACAATGTTTTCACTAACTTGAATCTCAAATTGGCTTGGCGAATTACGAGGAGAACTCATCTTAGACATACCACCCTGACAAAATGATCACATTTAAAAAGGTGAGTTTTTAGATGCGAATCCCATTGTAACTAAAAACAGCAATTTTTGTTTCAAAATGATGGATTTCCAGAAGCCTGCAGCCAAAAAAACCCATATTCGTGAACAGGTGATCATATCAATACATCTACAAGTCGGTTTTATGCGAGGAGTGTCAATGGGAATGATACTGATTACCACCAAGCGCTTGACTGACACGTTGAAAAAGCTTTGCATTACCCATGGTACAATATGACAAATAAAGCCCAAGAAAATATAATACTAACTCTCAAATCCACAGACAAGCTCAAAAAGACCCTACCAAATTTACCTGAGCTACATCACACCCACATTTTTAAAAATTAACTGCCCAAGATTAGTGCTATCACCCTGACACCATGATCACATTTAAACAAGCGGCCACACTAGTAAACACGTTCCGTCACGTCAGGAAAATCATGTTTAGTCACTCCACCAACAGCATTTCTGACAATTCAGCAAAATTGCGCAGTGGGCCCTGTTAGGGCAATCATACATGGTGTGGACAATCATACATGGTGTGGACAATAAAGAACCATCATGTTTGTTCAATGATAGTAAGAACAACCACCATCAAAACTGAAAAAGGTACTGAATTCAACCAATTTCAGCACCTCACCAGCTCAAATTTGTGAATTGATGTCATTTTCTTTAGCCAATGCAATGCTACACACACTGGACAAACAAAGAATCCATTTTGAAAATGCTTCGATGACCATTGCAAACACAAGAAAAAGTACAACTGGTCTAAATAAAACAACAGTAAAGGGCTACTTAAAAACTCTGCAAATAAACACTCATGTTTACTCACAAACTCTAAAGTTCCACAAAGTATACAAGGTCACATTCATGGAGGAATACAACGCCACAGTATTCTAGTGTACAAAAACCCTGGGGCAGTCAAGCTGGGATCCTCTATTTATAATGCTTAAATGGTATTGTCCGAGGGTATGAAGATTTGAATGTTGATGCTAGTCCTTCAATTTCAGTCAATTCTTCCTCAGCTCAAGATCCACAGTTCTACGAAATATCCTTGATATTCATTGAGAACATTCAGAGATATTATATGGACAAACATAAATGATACGTATACCTTCTTCCAACTTTGTTGCCAGAGGTTGAATAAGATAGAAAAATCAAGACAAATATACAATTTTTTTTTCTTAAAGAAAAAAATAAAATCTCAAATAAAAAAAAAAGTAAAAATTAGCAAATATTGACTACAATTAAAAAAAGGTCACATCTCAGGTCTTGACTAAAGTTACTACGCGAGCGGCTACAGCTACAACTAACAATTACTACTAGCTACTAGTGATGCTGCAATTACAATGACTATGGCAAATAATCAGATAGACTGACAGATTAGTGAACCTTGAAGAAAGGCAAACTGAAAGGAAACATGTGGCACACAACAATAAGGGTACAATAAGGGAAGACAAGATTAGTTTCATCTTTCTCATCAAAGTGTTTTTATTGAGCCTGAAAGCACCTGCATTGAGCAAACACACACACGCACACAAAATAAGGAACAGAATGGTCAGGTTTCTAATAGTGCCATATTGCAAAAAGAATTTTTGACCAATTATCATATTGGTATTGTATGGAACAAATATTAAATCATGAATCCCCACCACTCATATATTATGTTGAGGTTGATCAATTGAGAAGTTGGAAAAAAAAGGATTGTCAATGAATAAGATACTTCTTTTGCCTTTTGTTAGGCTGTGATCACTGGAAAAAGGCTATTTTTTCAAAAAACAAAACTGGCACAAACTAGTGACCAATTTAACAAACCCACATTGAACCCCCTTACTAAAAATCTATTTTGGAGGGAAATTTAGAAAAAAACAACATTTTCTCCCACTCATTAAGAGTGGTGTGTGCAAAATTTCAAAAATCCTCTATGAACGGTAAAGGCTGGACAAAGTCTACATAGACACATAGACATAAATGTCAGAACACGCAAATAACCTAAACCCAGCAACAGTGATTAAACCAGTCTATTATGAGTAGCGGTGATTAATTAGAGAGATAAAACAGCAGCAAAAGCACTTTGCCATGGTGCAATGGTTTGTAACTTAGTCTCACAAACCATTACCACTGAAGTGAGTTTGATCCTCACTGGGCATTCTATAATTATGGTCTTATCCTGGACTAAACTAAGCCAAGTAAATACTAATAATACAAATAAAATGAGCACCTGGTGTAGAGTGTAATATATTCAGTGGCTTAGCCAAAGAAAGTTGTACGATGTCTGAATTCCTCATTGCCTGTGTAATGAGGTTGAAGTGAGATCGCATGATTTGACAATGTATAATTGAAGGAGGAGATACATGGTGGATGAAATCAAGTCCCGTAAGGCTGTGGGAGCAGAGTAGCTGTGAGAGGCTGACACCAACAGAGAGTGAAGAGCAGACCAACAGAAAAGCCCAAAAAGAAGGGAACATTGTTGCTCAGGTAGCCATGTGCTCAAAATGATCAGACTAAGTGCAAACAAGAAATTTCACCCTTTTTTTCAACGTCTCTTTATCTCACTTATTCATTTTCCACCTTAGGGACCCAAAATAAAGGGCTTCATCCATGTTCATTTCTGTTGATAACAAGTTATCTCCCCTTTCAACTTAAGGTAAAGTTTTTTTGAAACTGAATTCAGAATTCAGATATAACTTTGTTTCTGCCACCAAGGGGCTCTGCTGTCAATTAAAAACAGTTAAAAAAACTAAAAAAACCCAGTGAATTTTATATAAAAGTCCAAATTATAAAGATTTTATGTAATGATTCCATGGGGCATCACCTTAATATGCTTTGAAGGCATAACAGTGGAGAGGTAGAGGCTGACCAATTGCTTGGCCACTTCGTCTACCTGACCCAACTGGATTTCTTCTTAGGGTCATGTCAAGATACTTGTCTACTCATTAAAACCAAATTCTCTGGATGAAATCAAAGCCAGGATAATAAAAGCAATTCAAATAATCACAGAACAACAGTTGAGCAATGTTCCCATAGGCTTAAAAAAAATTGTCTGGATCATCATATCACAAATGATGGCAGTTATGATTGAGATTGAGAATTAAACTACACTTTGACAAAAAAACAAACTCAAGTTTTCACAAAACTATTTACCATATAGTTTTATCATTTGTACATTTTAATACTTTTGAAAATAAACAAGGACTCCAAGACCACCCAGTGTATGTGAAGGCCCAAAAGTTCTTTACACAATATGGCATTATTAGAAAAGTAACCATAAAACAATGTGCCAGTCAGATTACAAAAGCTAACGAGGCAGCAAAGTAAAGGAATAACATAATAATAATAATAATAATAATAATAATAATAATGATAATGATAATAATAATAATAATTCAAAAAATGGACTTAATGAGTTGTAAACATTGCCAAAGTAACAAAGACAGGCAATTTTGAAGTCCTTCCTGAGGGGGCGAGGAGGGAATTTTTCTTCCCCACCCCCCAAGTTTCCACAGATTTTCAAACATGATTGATCCTGTTGATAATAATTTCTCTCTCTTATTTAATGGGAAAGAATTTTGTTTTTGTTGCTTTGGTTATACAATGCACAGATGCAGCAAATAAAAAAGGGGCAGGGTTAGTTTGGGGGGCATTGGGGGGGACAGGCAGTGTCCATGGTACTTACCTTGACGGCATTTAGGTGGTGAGCTGGGTCATCTGAAATACGCCCATTTTCAGGCTAACCAAATTGTAAATAATTTGAACGACATTCAGAATTTGGGATTTTAGAAGCACAATCACACACTTTCATACAGAATTAGTATTAGAGTTATACTGATACTTTATTCAGCATTTCTTTGGACGTTCTCATTTCAATTTTTCAACCAAAAAAAAGAAAATTTCACAGGCAAGATAGAACTTATTGGATTTTACAAAATGATATTGGGTTCTTGTGTCATGGACAAAAAAAGTGATTATTAGTGTGAGACTTCTTCATTAGTATACCACTCAGAGTTAGCTCCCTTGTTAATCGTAGTAAAAAGCTAATTGCAAGTAACGAATTATGTTACACCCTTCTATGTAGAGAAATACCTTGATTAATGTAGGTTTTAATGTAGTACAGTCAAGGTACAAATTAATGTAACTTAGTATACTAATTATAATAAGACAATGAACAGTGCATTTTTGAAGAGTTCACAAAATTTGCACTAAACAACGAATACCTGAACTAATTTTTGTTTGAACATCAAAAACAGAAAAAAAAAGTTAAGTACATTTTGGCAATTTGGATGTAATCATTTAAGCGAGATAACTTGGGTTAATGTTATGGTTAGTCTATCTGTCCATCAGGACAAATTGTTTTGTAAAATCTATCCATATAAAAGGCACAAATGCAAATGTTTGATTCTATGATTGTATGTCCTGTTATGATCTCAAGGTTATAATGGACTGGTCCATGTGAAATAAACTAACATAGCTGAAAAAAAATAAAAAAATAATTAAAAGGTTGTATTTGAATGGAGAAAGGTTATGATCTAAGAATGATGAATACATAACAGAATTGCTGGACATTAGAAACTTAAAAGAAAAGTGCATAATTGACTGAAAATTACGTTCAATGTTGAGTTGAAACTTGAAATGAAAATTAAAGATAAGAAACTTGAATTATTAGAAATAATTTACCTAATTAGCATTATGCTCCTTTTAGATGATCGATGATCAATAACCTAATATAAATAATCGACGGGTTTACGCTAGTCTTTCTGTATTGAATGACAATTTTATCAGTTACTCAAATTTAGATATTTTTTTTTTACTATGATTACCAAGAGAACTAACCAATGAGTGTTTCACAGACAAAAAAAAGGTACCAGAGGTTTTAGGGTGAGTTTTATAGCCTTAGAAAAGAAAAACTTCAACTTGATTTGTTTTTCCAATAAAGGATAGTTGTGGGAGGGGGAGGGGTCTCTTATAATGCAAAAGATAGATTGCTCAATTCAACAAGATTCAACAAGAGGAGAAAAAGGAAAATGAAAATGCAAGCCACAAAGGCAATAGATTGAAGAAATAGAAAGAAAAGAAAAACAGGAGACAAAGAATGTCTATCAAAGAAAAAGAGAAGAAAAGAGTCATCTACAAGAATTATATGCAAACAAGTAAAGCATGAAAATGCTGGCTAAAAATATCTTTTTTTTAAATACAGGTACATAATATCTTATCCAAAACCCTTGAGATCAGACAGTTTTTCGAATTCAACTAGCTAGCCAAGTGGGGTACAGATTCTTCTCTCTTTCCTCATCAGTGTGTCACTGGGTGCTCCTGGCTATATTTCTGGGGCTACAACCATGAAAGTTAGCATGGGTAGACGACCATTTTTTTCTTTCAAAAGAGGGCTTCTTCAAGTCTCTATGATCATTTTGGATGAAAAATGCCCAAATCTTGTGCAGTGATTTTCTTTTTTTTTTTTTTTTTTAGATAATATTAAATAACTAGTTCTGGTACATGTGCCATCTACAGTGATTCATTTATGAGGTAAGGATATACTGTTTCTTTTCAAGTACTAAAAGAAAAATATTCATTTAAACCAAGAAAGGTTTGAAAACCGAAAAATTTTTCCATGCAAATTTGGTTTTCCAAAGCTTTCTATTTAACAGGATTTGGGATAAGAAATTGTGTACAAGTTTCAACTATGCAACTCAACAATAGAGGCGTTTTCTAACGAGAGGAAAAAAATCATTAAATTAAAATTTTGAAATCAAAGTTATAAATCTACAACAAAATACCAATTTGTCAAAGGGAAAAAAAAGAAGGAAAAATGGCAACCAAAAATTGAAAATTAATTAAAATTAATTGGAATAAAATTAAGAAAAACAAACTAAGAACATGAAATAAATTCTTGATTGGTTCTGAAAAATTATTCAATCAATGAACTTTAATACAGATATAGAACAAATGATTATTTCATTATAGCTACAATTATTAACCTTACAAATCTCTCTCAAAAAGTCTACCAAACTTCTGCAGTTTTCCCCCAATTATCATAGAGAAAAATCTTTTCTATAATCTCTATGCAATCTTTAGAATCCAATGAAATCTAATGTAACCACCATTTTCTATTAATTTTCAAGGACACATGCAGCTAAATTGGAGTTTAGAAATTACCTTGAGTTTGTTGATGGTATCAGCTTCCACCATTGGAGAGAAATTGTTTTCTAATTTTTGACAGTGGACAAAAAAATTGTACAGATGCTGATCCTGAAAAATAAAAATGTTTTGTTGTTATTAAAAATTATAACCTTAGTCATAAATATTCAGATTTAACTGTAAAGACAACGTTTCATCAAAACAGATTTTATCAGAAAAAAATGTATAAAAGGTACCTAAGTAAACATTCATAATACAAAGATAATCTGATCAAGGTGTTCATCCTGAACTTACCTTAGTATATATTGTCGATTTTAATCTCAAATGCACCTTGAATAATTCCTTTTTGCTATCAACCCATTTGATTTCCACCTGCAAGAGAGAAAAAGATACGAGACCAAATTAAAGGAAAGATTTCAATCCAGACCATCTTTCCATTATACCAACCATATAAAAATATCTATTCAGAAGTGAGAATCACATTGAAATTCTGTAGGAAAGCTCATACCAGAGGTTCCCAACCTTTTTCATCCCTGGCAACTTTCAGAAAGTAAATTTATCCAAACCCTGCAGCAGCCTCATTTTCTTTAATTGTTCATTCTGCTTACGTTGTCTAAGCTAAAAGATACATTAACCATGTAATGACAGAAGATCATTTCAAATGAATGTTTCTATTTAAAATAACACAATTTATAATCATTCTGTCAGATCACATATATCCGTTTCTTAATACTGTTATGTTGAAAAAGGGGAAAAGACTAAGAATAAACGAGATGAGACTTTGGTATGAAAGTGGTTATTTGGGCCTTCGCATTATCAGCAGCTGTTAAGCTCAATTATAAGAGCATCGACTTCTAACAAAATAAAGCAACCCAAAAAGGGGAAATTTCAAAACACTGTTTTTACCACTAATATTTCAAGTTCAAATAACAATAATTGCTTATACTAATGTTGTTCATTGAATTATAATTGAAAAGAATATGCAAAAATCCAGAATGAGCTATTTTACCCCAGGTTGGGAAACCCTCCTAATGCCAATTAAAAAAGAAAACACATTTGAAGTTATGTTCCTTGGCAAGGGAGACAACTATAATACAAACACCGTTATACATATAAAAGTTTTCATGACTCCCAGTAGTACGAAGTGGTTTATGAAGTTCACACAATTATGTACAATGAAAATGAATGACTTTTAAACAACATCCACATACATCTTGCTCAGCTTGTTGAAAATATATCAAGGCCTAATTTGATTGTACATTTCAGGAACACTTCCCCAAACAGTCTTGTTGTTAGCCTCTCATGAAGCTCAACAAGGCTGTTGATTTTCCTCGTTTGAATTCAGAGTTGTTGGTCTCCCAAACTGTTTTTTCAACCAAGTCTGAAGAGCTCAATCTGCCCAGCCATATATCCACAGGCAGGGAAAGAAGAGTCGAATTCATGGCTTTCCCAAGGATACTGGTATGCAATGAATGTAAACCGTCTCATTGCTAAATATCTTGACAAAGGTCTTTTCACTGGAATATTAGTTGGTGGAGGATGCTGCCTCAGCCATTTTCTATGTTGCCTGGATTTTATATCAGCGTAATCCTGACTGGACAATTCCTATTTGAATCCTCGTTGTCTATAATCACACAAAGTAATAAAAAAATCTTCTGATTATTTGAACTGTAACTCAATTCAGTATCTGTCGCTCAACAGATGACTTGTATATTCACTACTGGTGTATGATTCTTTGTATCTTGAGTCTAAGCTCTAGATTCACAAAATGTAGAAATACTTTTGTGTTTGTGAAAAGCAATGGTGACAGCTGAAGCCTGGTTGGCACAATGAGAAGAAGGTGGCCCCAATTGTAGAAATTGAAGAATCAGTGGGGAACAAAATTGGGATTAGACACTATTACAAGCTGATAATAGTGTCCAATCCAAATTTTGTTTTTCTTTCCTTAATTCTCTAACTAGTTTGACTAGTACCTTGTAACTATCTCATTCTATTTGAAAGAAAAGGGTGCACGGCTAAGTAACTGACCCTTGCTTCAAAGATGCCATAAAGTATCCAGCATGGCATCCGGATGATTGAGATGAAGAAACTAATCTCAACATGTAAATTTTTTGTACGTTTTGGTTGCAAGGTACCAAAAGCTATTTGTAAGCTTACCTTTCCTGTCCCAGATAAATCATGTGACAAATAGCCAGCAGGAAGATTCGCTGCTACAGGTAATGGATCCGGAAACTCAGACACCAATCTGAAAAAAGATTCGGAGAAATTCAGATAAATTATCAATAAAAGAATATCAAAGATTTTTCTCTCTGTTAAACATCTTTTCTAAAAAGTGGCAAAGTGTAGGATTGTAATAAGGTTTTTTTATGAAATAAAGGAAGAAACGAAAACTTGCATAAAAACTATCATTTGTCCAGATATGAACAACGATAATTTAATAAAAATGGTGAGTGACAAAAATAGGCAAGCAAAATAATTTTAATATTTCTAGTTACCCAGAAAACTAAATTTATTAGAAACTGCCAAAATGAGTTTCTTTCAGTTTTCAAGTCGGTCTGGCTGGCTGGCTACGTGTATGTTTGACTCATACAAGTTGCACCAATTAAGCTAGAAAACTGAAAATTTAAACATTTACTCCTTATCATGTCTGGAAAAAAACGTCTTCTGTTTTCGAAATTCCCAATCCATATTATACTTTTTTCAGAGGAGGGTTCAATTTGTAACGTAAATATATGCTAAATTGATCCCTTCTTCTGATCTACTTCTTTTTTTGAAAAATTCAGACTTTCACTGTCCAACAAAATGCGAGAAGTAACTTATTTATTGATCACCCTACCACCTTCCCAATTTTTCTGATTGATTATTTCAAATGCAGCATAACGTTGGTTATCTGACAGTTTTACCAAGTTTTTTCTTCATTCTTTAAAAATGACTTTAAATGGGGGACTATTTCTCACTTCCGACTCATCTAGGCTCAACATTGAGTTTTGGAGACAATCCCCAAGAATGAATACCAACACATTGGATGCAAAGTTTTTAAAAAAAAATCAAATGCCCATCTTTTTATTGGCACACACTCTTTTGTAATTCCTTAATAAGTACATAGTAACAATGATTCCTGGAATAAAACAAAAGGGTTTTGGGACTTACTTTCCTCCCCTTAAAAGGGGCAACCAAGCACAGCCAATAGGGATTTCTATATTATCTTTTTTCTTTGATGATGATGATGAATTTCGGGGACTGGTTTTCGAGGATTCACAACTGACATGATAAAAGCGGAAGAGGAGGTGGTGCTTATCATGGAGCTGGGTTGGCAGGTTCAATTTCACCTTAAAGCAGTAAAAAAAGAAAAAAATTTAGTTAAAAGAACAAAAACCAGGAGCAGAAATAAAATTTTAAAGAAAAAACAAAATGTGAAAAAAGTTGAAAAAGCTCATTAAGGAGGAAAGCGATAGAGGACTTTTATTTAGGAGGAAAAAAATCTGTAACAAGTTTATTATTATTGGACCTATTTGGATATTCAAAAACAAGAGTTGTCTCCCTGGCTAAAATCCTATAAACTGTGGTTCCTCAACTTTTTCATGGTGGCCTAAATCAGAAAGTACTGAACATCCACATTTATGTTGATGTGGTTAGGTTAGTTGAGTAAAAAAAAAAAAATGATGAATCATTAACAATTCAATCATTAATGAGGCAACAGAAAATCCATCTTTATTTAAATGCATCTACTAAATACCAAAAGTGTTGGGCACTACTCTAGAACAATAATATAAATCATCTTGATTGGCCACGTGACATCTCATGTAGAGACAATTAAATTCAATACTAAATGGACTGAGTGAATCATGGTGTGCCAGTCAGATGTTGCTTCCAATAATTCTGGCCATACATCAACACATAGAATAATAATTGCCTGGAATTTTTTAATCCTGTAATTATCTGTGTATAATATGCACCCCCCCCCTGTATTTCAAAACTAAAACTCTTGAGTGCATATTGTACATGGGAACTGAACATTACCCCATCTTTCTGACCAAGTACGTGGCCATATTTGAGATTGCATGCCCAAGAATAAGTTATAACAAAGAGTTTAAATCATTAACCAAATACTGAAGTTGTTTTGTGTGGACATGTCTGTGCATTAGCTCTAAATTCCATGTAAAGTTTAAGTTTCAAAACAATGAAAATTGTTCAAAATCTCATTTTTAGTAGATATGGACCGAGTCGAACAATGGTTAGATTTAGTAGCTAAAAATCCTGAAAATTCAGTGCATATTGTACACAAGATGTTTTTTCCAGGATTTCAAAGCCCATAAATAGGAGTGCATATAATACACAATGATTATGGTATGAGGTGCTCACATTGGGAATCCATAATTTAGATAGCTTATAAGAGAAAATTGCTGGTTATTATTTTCAAGAATAGAGTTGTGGTCGACAGCAAGGACCCCTTATTCATTTTATTTTTTGTCTCTTCTAGTGGATGACAAACAATGATTGTTCCTTGAAATGTAGACTTATATACTTACTTCTTCTGAGAATTCTGGAGAAGTGTTATGATGCAAAACTGTGGCACTGGCAACAGTGGTGAAAATGTGCATTCCAGGTCGACCGTAGATACACTGAAATAGAAATCATCATAGAGAGAAATTAATATTCCAAGGAATTTTGGGGGACAAAGCTTACTTTCTCTGATGTCTTTCACAAGATTTTGGCCAGTTTATTTTCTGGCTATCTTGCAGGGGATTTTTTCTATATTTATATCATTCTATGAATTCAGCATTTTTATTATGTCATTAGAACATGAAAGAAATTCTATTTTGCATCATTCTATCTACACATTGCTAATTGTTGTGAGTATGGATGACTATTTTTACTAGCTTTTTATCTTAGTGTGGTCATAACGGGCTTTTTGAACTCCAACACCCGTCTTATAACAGGTGATGTTTGTATTCAATCAATGTAATATTTTATAATTTTGATCAAACAGAATTATGAATTAGAATGTACCAATCTTGTAAGCATACATCCTCTGGGTTTCACATATAATATCAGCTGTGCTTATAAGTTCCCAGCACTCTCGTTTGAAAACTGGAGACTATATACAATTGAAAACCAGTTTTGGGCTGGAAACTCTTGCACAAACCTAATAAGTGTATCATAATAACTGCTCTTCAGTTTTATCCTAATAACAGAGAAAAGCTCATTAGTGTTTAATGGTTCTTTTTGTTACAATAACATTTTAAAAAGTAAAATCAAAACGATGGGATTGAATAATAAACTACAAGATTATATATACATGCTTACCCTCAATGGGACGGCTCCTTCGTCATCAGAATCTCTAAATTCAATACAACAGGCAATATTGCGGGCCTGGAAACAGAAATGATAAGTATTAATTGTAAAGTAGAAGTTGCCTCCCTTGCATCATGAACAGGCAGTGTTTTTTTTTTATTCAACTATTTTTTTTTTTTCAGAAGAATTTTTTTTTTAAATGTTTGTACTTGAAAAAGGGTTCTTATTTTCTTGATAACAGTAACCATATTTACTCGTATAAAAGTCGACCCTTTTTTTTGGTATAGGTTAATATAGCCGTAGGAACTGAGTAGATTAGAAATAAATATGTTGCACTGATATACTGTACCATAACATACCTGTGATGAGTGTGACTTCAACTACAAATATTAGAATGTTGTGGTTGAGTTGTGATGGAGACATACAAGTAGGTATCAGTCATGTACACAATATTGCGGAAAGTAACGATTATATACTGTAATTATAAGCTTTGAATTTTCATTGAAATAGTTTACTGAGAGTAATAGAATAAAAGAACAAGTGTTGATATTTAAAAGAGCTACACAACCTTAGACATGTTTAGATGTGTAGAAACATCAGCATTACTAATGTAATTGTCTTCACTTTTGTTTATTCACTTGGAGACCATTTGAGCTTCTGCTTATTGATACAGTATTTTGGATTGTAATGCAAGTTTCATCTCCTCAAAAGTAGTATACATGTTATAGTCGACTCAATAAATTTGATATAAAAAAAAATAGTCTAAAGAATTTTACTTTTACATGAATACATACAGTAATTGTGTCATTAGGTCAGCTTCAGTTTAGTTACATTAAACTAATAAGAATATACGAGGTTAAATTTATATGACTGATATCAGAATAGAGATTAATCTTTTTAAATATTGATGTACTTAGATGTGAGCATCTTTTCACTTGGACTGTTCCATGCTTTCAATACTCATACAGAATAAGAATTTTTTTTTCTCACACCAGTGGAGGTTTGAATTTGTACTTTATGGCTGTGTCCCCTGGTTTTGATAGGAAATATGAAATCAGCATTTTCTTATCAGGGCATCTTGAGCAATGAACTTGAATTAAAAGGTGAAAAATATTGAGTGTCTGACCTTTGTGAAAGTTTTCTGGCAATCGTATTTAAGGCTGATTGGATAAACATAGAGATGATTCTGGTAGGAACAAAATGGAGAACTGAAATCTCCTTTGTCGTCCAGGAATTCTTCCACTTCAATATGAAGTGGACCTTCAGGAGGTTCAGGGAAAGGGTGAACAGGCAGCAATGAGGGAGTTAGACAGTCTAGAAAGAAGAAAAATAGGAAATAATGAAGTATTACAATAGTATTACAAATGATTTTAGATTGCACTCAATATTATTAATAGAATGGAACTCACTTGGAATATCTTCATCAATGGGTTCAAGGCGAATCTTGAGATGTCCTGGAATAACTTGCCATTTACTTTGCTTCTCGGGTCTTTGAAAAGAAAAGAAAAAGTGAGTTATTTCCCTTCATATTTTTTTAACCTGCTTAAGATCTTTATTTTCTTTTTACTCTGATCCGGGATTTAATCAATGCAAATGCAAAGAATTATGTCTGAAAATCTTTATCTTAAAGATTTTATACAGAAAAATTTTATGCTTGTGAATAGAATGAGCAACAAAAGAAAAAAAGTAAGTTGAAAGACGAAAGTGTGAAGATAACAAGAGAAATAAAACACAATTCTAATTTCTACTTAGTTTGGGTTGGTTTTTTCTCAACATTTTGAAAATAAAGCCGATTGAATTACCTCCGCATTTCTTGTAATCTTTTTATAATCTCTTCTTCAGACAGCTTGGAACTTTCCTGTCGATAGAGAACCATTGGGGTCTCACTGGCAGGTTGTAGGGAGACAGACCTGCGAAAAGAACAAAATGACAAAATTCTCTTTCAATTCAAAGATTCATTTCTTTCCACTGGCTTTGTTTTTTTAGAAAATGTTCCAGTATATAAAAATCTCACAGAAAATCACAAGAGTCTCTTGTGTTTCTTCATTCATGTGAAATGCCATATAATCAATGAAAAATTCTTGAAACCCATTTTATTCTATTGTAATTAGAAGCATGCAAAAAACTTATAATATTCATAAGTTCAGACTAGCATTCAAAGGGAAATTATGAGTCACCACCATCAATAGACGTTGCTTTTTAGCTCATAAATTAAGCAGCGTTGGTAGTATAATTAGATTACCTTGATGAAAATACTACCAGTATGGTTTGAATCATGAATTTATGATTAAAATACAAAACAAAAAAGAAAAAAAGAAAGGTCTGGTTAGAATTAGAAAGAGAGATGATCAATGAATAAGTCACTTTTCTTGCCTGTGATCAGTAAAAAGTAGGAATTTTCAATAAACAAGCATGAATGCTGCTGGACACAAACTAAGGGACTAATTTGGCACAAACTGTCATTGAAAACTGAACCTCCCAATGAAAACTTATTGAGGGGGAGAATTTTCAAATAAAACAAAAAAATCTTTCCTACTCATTGAGGGGAATATGTGGGCAAAATTCCAAATTTTTCACTATGGATGGTTAGGACTGTAGAGCCGTGTACACATATAAATGCCAGAATGTATGAATAACAAGAACCCATCAAAAGTGATTAAACTGATCTGTTCTGAGTAGCAGAAATTAATTATATGAAACATTGATTAGATCAGTGTTTCATAAACTTTTTTTTGCTGCAACCCTTGATATAGAATTTCAGGGGCATGGCGACCCTCAGGTAGGAAACATAATTGCTCGTTTATTCATTTAGTTTTATCCGATAAATTTTACTTAAATTTAATAATCAAGTATGAGTACTGGACAAGAACAGACTGGAATATGCTAGGAATTTTCACATAATTATGGATGCTCCATTATTTACAACTACAGGGTGTTCCAAAAGAAACAGAGATTTGACTGATGCAACAAAATTTTCAAGTACTTTCTTTTGGAATATCCTGTATTTCCTTGGTTCAACTGATTCTCTCTCTTTGGTCTACAGTCGCAATGACGTTTTATATTACCAAATTGAGATAGATTTGCACTATTTCTAACCAAACATTTTTCACTTATCATCTTTACATCTTTTTCCTTATTTGGGTTGATGGAATTGGGAACCACTGAATTAGATTGATTTTTTTTTTTGCGTTTCTTTCCTTGTGACATTTCTGTAGAACCGAACATTTGTTTTTGAAAACAAAAACAAAGAAATTAATCCAGATAAATCAATGTATAGATATCAAAGTAATTTTTCTTTTCTTCATTGGGGGCAACTTACTTTGCAGCCCATGCAAAGGGCATTCGATGATGTCCAATCCTAGAGCAGAAGAGCTTCATTTGTCGATGCACTTTAGTCCCAACCTTCATGTCCTGGGCTCTCACATATGGCTCTGTGCAATGTGATACACTGCCTTGTAGCACCTTCTCAATTTTTGCAAACAGGTAGATATTGGACGCACGACCTGTTACTGAGAAAATCCCCTATAATGAAGAGAGAATATTTTATTATTCAACATTATTTTCATCTATTTTTTTATCCAATAATAATAAATTTAAATTAAAAATATTGTTGTAATAAAAACTAGCAGGTCTTGCACATAAACAAGTAAGGAATATTGGTTGCGAATAATTGAGTTTAATAGTGTATATCAGCTTCTTTATAACTATGGAATCTCATAGCCGAATGGTTAAAAGCAGCCAGCTAGATGTTCACTGAACTCATTCTGGCAAGAGGGTGTGAGTTCGATTCTCACTATGGGTTTACTCTATTTCTGATTATAATGGAGATAAAAACTAGCCAAAATTAATGATAAAGATAATACTTCATTCAATAATGAGAATAAATTTAAATTAATATCGCTCAAATGGTATTACCATTGGATTTGTAAATTTATTTTCAAATTTATTTTGGAATTTGTCGCTACTTTTTAGTATCTTTCAGATGGCTTATGTTGTTACGCTGGTTTTGCCCATGCTGATAAGAATTATAGCGTTTTGAACACCAATAAATGGTTGAACTTGGAACAGAGTCTCATTATGCAGAAGAGAGAGGAGAATTAAAAAATTTTCAAATGGCTCTCTCTTTCTTTGAAAGAGATGAATGTCCTTAATAGAGAGAGGTGCAAGCATAGAAAACAATTCTCATCTTTACATAATCAAAAAATTATTCATTATTATATTTTTTATTAAGACATACAATAATTTTAAAACTTTCTTCAATGTTTGGAAATTTTCCAACCAACCTAATAGTAAAATATACAAATCCTTGAATAAAAGTTACAAATCCAAATTCTAAAGACAGCAATCAAGAATTTTGTGCCATATTCCATTGGCATCATTCTGGTTACTCACTATTCGATCCTTTGAATAGAACCATTCTTTGTCAAATTTGTACAGTTCAGGTGCTGCGTTCTTTACGCCATCAACTGTATGCAATCTGTCAGAGGCTTGTAGTAACTCTGATGGGATCATAGCACGAACGGACTTTTGGTTGGGATCTACATGGTAATCTTCGGTGATCTTTTTACCGGCTTTGGCATCATAGAGGGCAAAAGAAATGAAGAAAGGCTCCGGCTGATTTCAAAGAAAAAGATTTTTAAAAATACAAACATCAAGGGGAAAAAAAACAAAACCAACACAAGGGTTGAAGAGAGGAAAAAAAAATAATAATCAAATTTAAAGACTTCTCACAGTAAACATTTATATTTTTTTTAATAGAATATATGCAGTGGTGGGCACAAGTAACGAAAATGCTTTACTGATAAACCACTGAAACATTTAGCAGAAGCAAAGATAGATGCTAACTTTCATTACAGTCTAAGGGTTTTAGAGCAAAAAAAAAAAAAATGAAAACAAAACCAAGTTAAATTCGTACAATAAAAGTTAGCGATTATCTTTGCTTCCATTTAATTTTTAGCAGTTGATCAGTTTAGTATTTTTGCTAGCTGTGCCCATCATTGTATATATGTTACAGTAAGATTGTGAAATTAGTGATTTCACGAAATCCCTGGACATTCCAGTGATTTTATGAAATCCCAAGTTTCTCAATAAGTGTACTAATGATCAACAAGCTTCTGATGCTGACTATTACTATTGTAATGAGCTCAATTCTCACTGGGTGCCCCACTACTGTGGCCTTGTGTCAAACTGAGTTATTTACATACTGTAAATACTAATGCAGAATATACTTGTTATTCACTAAGTTAACTTAGTTTGACACAAGGCCACGGTAGTTGGGCACCCAATGAAGATTAATTCCATTATAATCGCAATGGTCAGCATCAGAAGCTTGCTAACCATCATGAAACCAGGGATTTCATGAAATAATTAAAATGTTCTGGGATATCATAAAATTCCTAATTTCCTAATCTTACTATAATATAGCGACCTACAGCAAAGTGTTATGTTCATGGCAATTAAGGATTTTGTGCAATCAAGATAGATCTAAGCAGGTGTGGATACTATTATTGGTACATCTACAATAATGGGGTCTGATATTTGAGACAAAAAACTTATTTCCCTTGAATTAATTTTTTATTAAATATTCAAGGCCAGACATACACAAAGATAATCCCTCAACACTGTTCATCTGCTTGAAAAATACAAAAAACTGGATACAAACTGTTTTAAGTTCACATCTGGATGTCATATTTACAAGCAGTAGGGACTAAAATAAAGTTTAAAGCAGTAGTTGAAATAGGATATGTTTGAGAATATAGCTTTGCACTTCTATAAATTAACCCAAAAGAGACTTCGCAAATCGATGCTGACCAAAAACAGTGAGGTTCAATCACACAAGACATGGTCAAAAAACAGCAAAAAAAAAAAAAGATCAAAGTGTGTATCAAATAAAGAAAAAAAACTTCATAGCAGATAAATATCTTTAA
This sequence comes from Thysanoteuthis rhombus, assembly GCA_963457665.1. NCBI lineage: Eukaryota > Metazoa > Mollusca > Cephalopoda > Oegopsida > Thysanoteuthidae > Thysanoteuthis > Thysanoteuthis major. The sequence continues at coordinate 5,175,156 of OY735208.1, read as the reverse complement.
GAATATATCGAAGACAAAACTAAGTAACTTTGTGGAGTAAACAATTCTAAAACAAAAATCATGACTGACATGGTTGTCCGACAATTTTGAGTCACGGGACCGATCATCCTAAAATCATTTTAATAACAAAACAGTTGAATAACAATTTGATACAATTTTATTATTTATTATAATAATTCATTTCAATACAACATTGTAGCTAGTAAATATAACTTGCAACAGAATGTTCAAACAAAAACTTCTTAATTCAAGGAAAAGATTTCAAAATAAAAATTTCCTTTGAGATTTTTTCATGCATTTTTGGCCTAAAATTTTCAAAAAAATTAATTCAAGGGAAATAACCTTGTCTTGATCATTGGAGCCCACTATTGTATGTGTGCCCTATTATTTGCAATACTAAGTAAGACTATTCTACAGTTGTATGTTACTCTTCACATGGTCTATTCATCATGAATTTTTTTTTTCTTTCTTTCATCCCTCTTTGAAAATACATTGTAAGCACAACTACTATTTTTGAATGGGTTTAAATTTGAATACAATGCAGTTGAAAGGGGGAGGAACATCAGTCAGGCATTTAGAGAAGGAATGGCAAACAAGCTCTCACTACAAAAGAAATTTCTCTGATGAGAAGAATATTTTCAAAATGGCCTTTGAGGGAAGCCTGTACATATCAGAGACAACCAGTAGTGAAATTTTGTGGTAGATAACCTGAGAACAACGACGAGAGTTCCTTCAGGAAACCTTGGAGTTTCTACAATGACTATTACTCATCATTTAGCTGTTACAGGAAAAGTGGGGAAAAATCAGACAAATGGATTCTACAAAAATTAACAGAAAACCAGAAACTATGTTGGTTTGAGGTGTGCTCATCACTGCTTACTTGAGACCATGAATTACTCACTCCTGAAACCTGTGATGAAAAAAAGAAAAGATCCTATGTGATGATTACAAAGATATTAGTTTACCCTTTCTGTCAAAGAGAATGGTGACAGTATTCAGGTTATTTTTCAATTGCATTCCACTTATAAAATATCGAAGATATTATGTTGCACAGCATTTTCTTATCTATATTCAATACATCCTGAATATCAAACTAAACCAAAAGGCAGAATTTGATAGAGACACACACAAAAAAAAAAATTGGGAAGAATACAACACAAAGAAATGGGTGAATTATCAATCATCGCATTTCGCAGATAAAAAGTGTTTCATTCATGATATTTTTTACAAATAACTTTCAATTCACCATTGAATAATTATGGTGTTTTATTTTCCAAGTTTCAGTAAAATTCTTCTCTTACATCATGTGATGATGTGAAAAGTGCAATAGAAGTCAAATGAATACACATTGCATTTTATAATATGCAGAAATTTCAATAGGAAGATAATTTGTTTTGTCTAAAATGACTTTTTACTTTTCCCCATACAAATCAGCCGATTCATGATATAATCTAATAATATTTTAGCTTAACATAAAGACAGAATAATGATTTTCTCTCACATCACAAAAAATCTATGGTTTATGTTTAATGATGATATATATATATATATATATATATATATATATATATATATATATAAAAAATAGAGAAAAAGAGAATATAGAAATCAAGTCAAAAAATAGGTCTTTATTCTTATTTCTTTGATGAACAAAAAGGACGAAAGGAAATGAAAACACTAAAACCAAGGAAAGAGGTGTGCTTTCATTTCTCTCGTCTTTTTTGTTTGTTGAAGCTCCCTTAAGCAAAACATGTTACAAAAATAAAATTTACAAAAAAAAAAACTTATCTTTAAAACATTTGGTTTCCACATTGTCTCTGTCCATCATCATAATATTTGATAAATTCTATACATATGCACCAATACATACATACATACATACATACATACATACATACATACATACGCGTTCAATCTTTCTTTCTCTTTTTGTTGCTATGATTATTCTGACTATTATCGCTATTGATTATAGGTTGAGAGAAAAAGGAAGGGGAGCTAACTCTGTACTGAATGCTGGCCGAGGCCATAATGGAGATCTGCTGGAGATTTTATTGCTTTGAGAAAAGAAGAAGTTGGGTAGAAAAAAAGAGCAAAAGATGAGGAAGAGAAAGTGGAAAGGTAACATTATAAACATCTGCCTTATGTTAGACGAACAATTATCTAAATTGGGATGAGAGAAACTTATCCTGCATCTTCAGCCATCTAATATTTGCCTTCTTCTAGTTCATTTAACAAACAGCATGCACAACCAACCCCTCCCCACCCATTGGCCTTTGGGGGAGGGGGAAGTTAGATGGAATGCAACAATTGCAGAATCAGTTGGGGATATTTCTTGTCGGTTATGGAAATTATCTGACAGAATAACAACACGCAATGAATGGTTATCTACAGAGAGAAGTTGGTAGCACTCTCCTGTATTTCTCTGCTATTGCAAGTCTTTCAGCTAAGACACAGTAAAACACTGTCAAGATGGATATAAATCTTTGGGACTTTGAAAGATAATGGCATGGGGACATTTTTTGACATTGTTCTGTTCTGATGGCACTACGGCTCCAGCGAGGGAAGAGACACAAGACTCATGTTGGGATTCAAAATCAAACTATTATTATTTTTTTTTTCGGCTGACCGAAAATGCATCGATTGTCTTTGTTTGAAGACCAAACAAAATCTTCTTTCACATAGAGGGAGAGAAGGAGAGAGATTGAAAGATTAATAAGCCCTTCAACTGTAGACTGTCTGACCCTTTTCCTGGTCTACTTTCATCTGGTCTGCTACCCTGGTGACCAACCTTTGGTCCCCTATTTATTGGCAATACTCCTTTCCCTATCAGTATCCATTATCCTCTCTTTTACCTGATACTGGAACTAAATGATCTAGACTTTCCTCTTCTATTTTCCTCCTGCTTTCTCCCATTTCTCACAATACTGAAATCACTGTCTATCTTTCTTTCTTCTGCGTTAGAATCCTCATACACTGTTGGCAACCTATCTGCAGGGGGGCTCCAAGCGACCCCGCTCTATCAGCACCAATGTTTGCCTAACTGTCTTTTTTGTTCTGTCATGTATTAACTGATTTATTCGTGGGTTTCTATGATGATATCATTGTCTGCAGTTATAAAAGGAAAATCTCTTTTACTTCATTTTTAATGACACACATTTCACAGTAGAGTTTTAAAAGAGATAAACTTTGAATATATATATCCCAGAAGTCTTAAAAGTGTTAAGCAAAGATGCAGTGAAACATTGTCAACCTAAAGATTTTTAAAAGTTTATATATAATGCCTCAATGGGCATCAGGTTATATATAATATATTGTCTTCACATTTGAAAATCTTATTCCAGTTCAACATTGCCCCATCACACTGGCTTGCTATACTTGATAACTTGAATTCTTTTAAAGATTTCTTCAGAGCGCTCAAAATATTGACCATTTAATCCATATCTTATGTCATTTTCTTGAAATCTGTCGATATTTTTTTAAGCTGTTAATACTTCTTTTATTCTTCACATATTCAGCAATTTATTCCAATAGTGCACAATTCTTTTGGTGAAGATGTCCATAGATTTATTGGGGCGTACTATGAGATTATTTGTTTTATTAGACAAGATAAATAAGTTTTTGTCATGATTATTAAAATTTAATATTCTAAAAGTTTCAATTAAATCTCTGCACATTCTGCATTCAAGTAAAGCCGGATAAAAATCTTTGCAACCTGAATTGTAATCAATAATTCGTCTAAAAAAGTTGATCAGGACTTGAGATTCAGAAAATTGAATACCTCCACATCATAGGTTCATTTTTGTGGTAAAAAACTTGCTTTAGAAAAAGGACTTATGAATTTGTATTAGACCAGAATCCGATTAAACCTTTTGAGACTCCTGGGACATATATATATATCCTGAGGTTTCTATGACTGCTGGGATAAATATACCCTCTTAATCTCTCTCTCTCTCAAATGTCTACTGGGATGTATGTATCACAAAAAATAAAGTAAATGAGATTTTCCAGGTTTTTACTACAACCAGCAATGACTTCATCATTGTATGAAACAAATGGAGAAATTAATTCACACTACATAACTGAACAGGAAAGATGTATAGATGAAGTGATTTGATAATTCTCGGTTTTTCATCTTTCCCTCGATAAATGTCTACCAGGACAAATATATCCCATCATGGTTTTGGGTCTTCAAAATATGGACATTGATTTAATAAAAAAAGTTTTCTATAATAAATAAAAACCAACAGTTTTTTTTAAATACCCTTTAAAAAATTCAGGCATGAGCACCTCATTAGATTGAAAGGGTTGGGGGGGAAAAAAAAAAAAAAAGAGAAAAGAAAAGCCAGAAGCAGGTTTTTCTTTTAGGGGAATAGGAAGAAGCTGCAGCAGCTTGTATAAGAAAAAATAAAATTGGGTTAATTCCTGGCCATCATATTAACAATGGGAAGACTGATAGGTGGCCATAAGGGACATGCTGATGACAATGAATGAGAATGAATTGGATGAATAGATAATGAAGAAAGAGTTATGAACAGATATATATATATATATATATATATATATATATATATATATATATATATATTATAGTGTGTGTCTGTGTGAGTGAATAGCTCTACTCCGTAGACAAAGATTTTTTTTAAAGGCCTTTCCAAAGCAGTAAGACTATCGACGGCAGGGCCTGCAAGTGGAATAACCCTCCAGCTTGTGTGATGGAGTTTTAAGGAGAAGTAACTGGCACAGGGCTGTCCTAATATATATATATATATATATATATATATATATATATATCAATCTCTATACGTATGAATAATTCAAGTGATATACACGTACATTCCTCCCCCAAAATATCACATGTAAATATATAAGATAGAGGGAAATTGTATCAATGCAATAGATAAAAAGGACAGTTATGAATAGAACATCAGAAATGACCAGAACAAAAAAGTGAATATAAACGTTAGAATGTCAAAAAGAATGAGTCAATCATCAAGAGAGACACAGATCGACTGAAAGGTAACAAATCAGCAATAAGTAAAGAAATACATAAATATTATCAGTGATGAAAAAGGGTTTTCGGGAATTAGGTATATGGTAATGTCTCCATTAGTAGACATTGGACATAAAAGAGACCTGGAAATTGAGGAGTAAGGATAAGCCATATCCCTACCCACCCACCTTTTCCACCACTGAATATAATACACATAAATGATAAATATAGATAAAATTAGAGTAGAAGGAAATGGGAATGTATCAAAAAGGAGATAATTGGGTCTACCTCAGTAAATATAAGTAGACAAAATACATAATCTGTCTAGGATAATAAGAAATAATAGAGACTGCTGAAGGATTTACTGAAATGCTCAGAACATCTGCAGAAATATCTAGAAAAGAGATTAGACAGAAGGAAGCAACAATAGGGGAAATCTAACTGGTCTGTACCGTCAGGAGCTGATTCAGAGGGAAGGGGTGTCCAGGAGGTCTGAATCTACCCCTGACAATATCATGTACAGATCAGAATAATAAATAAAATTCCTGCCAAAATTCGATCACATGACCTATAGCAGTGATAGCAGTATGTTTTGGGAACAAATTATACAGTAAGGCTGTATCCAGGAATTATGCTCAGAGATCACAGAGTTCTATCAGGGATGAACAAAGTGAACCTTCTGAGGGCACTTGAAGCTTCCCATGGTAAATTTGGGAAAAAAAAAAAATTTAAAAAAGGCTAATTTCAGTCAATTTGAGACATACAACCACCCTAAAAAAACAGCAAAGAGAGAAGAATCTGTAGACAACTTGACTGGTTGGTCAGGCGGGCCATTTGCAGGCCATGGAGATTCAACTGAGAAGAAGACATATACCTTACCCCTACTTACATGCCCCCAATTTCTATATCTGACCCACAGCTAAGTTCAAATACCTGCAGAACTAAATCTGTTTTAAAAGATCGGCTTATGCAGATAATCTGATTATTACATTTGGTATTATGAAGAAAGATGAATGCATTCAAGGCTATTTGTCTGTAATAAAGATTAATTTCTATATCTCATTGTTAAAGATTCATTAGATGTGTCCACACATCTCTAGAAGACACTTATCAATCAGTCCCAGTTACACTGAACAATAAAAAAAAACAAAGGAAAGAAGAGGTGTAACATCATTAAAAAAGCATCTATTCCAATCAATCTTTCTACCAGCTGCTATTGATGTCATTATAGAAGGTCCAAGGCTCATATTTTGTATTGGGGGTGTGTATGTGCCAAAAAAACACTATTCACCATATTTATTGAAAATAATGCTTGCAGATTATTTCCATATCACATTATTTTATGAGTACGAGAATCAAATGACTCAAAAAAAAGACTACTTACTCTTCCTCCTCAAACAACTACCACAGACGGTGGACACATCATTAAACTAATAGTTCTTGTTTTCTATCATTAAACAATTTGGCTGCAGTAGCCAAAATTTTGTAAGAAACATGAATAAAGAATGCAGATTAACTGGTGTAGTGCACACTCCAAAGGTGTATGTTTGGAAGCGGCCAGACTTTATGGTGTGAGGAGCTGTTTGCCATAATTGTCATGTAAAATGATTCTTGTCAATTGAAATCATTGTGTGTAACCTTAATTAGTAATTCGCAGTAAGTAACAATTGCTGTGAAATGTATTCTAAAGAGTCAAGGGAGATAATTTATAGAAACTATGAAGAAAGCAATGACAATATTATCACCAGTGGTGAGTCATGAAATTGAACATTTTTCTGACCCCTGCCAAGATGTATTCATTTTTTTGATTTCTTAAAGACTGCTGAAAAAACAATTTCAAACTTGACACTGCAATGCTTTGTGTGCTTACTAATATCAACTTTATACAATGGCCAGTTGTCTAGTATTTGCGGTGCACAAATACAGAGATTTCTTCAATCTTAGTGAGATGGAAAATTTTTTTCTATCAGTCCGCACAAGATATTGTTGCAATTCAATTTTCTCAGAAACACATCTCATCATTAGCATACCACAATGGCTGACAGAAAATAGAGAGGGTAAGTGATCATTTTGGTAAACCACTCTCCCATAACTACCTTACCTGCTTAGAAAGTAGAAGCCACTAATTGTTAGCCTTGACAGAGACCAACCAGATAAGAATAAATCTTTTTAAAAAAAATCTTACATTTTGTATATTTTCCAACATTCCATCATCTGATACGTTGGCTTGTAACTTGAGTTGAAACTCTTCGACTTTTAGCAAAAATCTGTCACCAAGCTGTTTGGGGAAGACATCGACCTGATCCAAGTTGTCATAAACCTCTTCTTCTTCACTGCCAAAAGCAAATCTCTGAAAATAGAAAAGGAGAAACATACACAATACAATCAGCTCTACTTCCGTACACTGGATGGAAAATTGATGGTCCAGTTTAACATATTTGCATCGTAACTAGAAACTCCAGCTAAAGGCAAAAAAAAAAAAAAGAATTGCTTTTTTCCCCAAACTGAAAATTTCCTGACATATGGATAGAAAGCACAAAAAAATTACTAGCAAAGACACTAAGTAAATAGTGCAGATGCCAAATAAATACTGCTACAACAACTAGTGTACATAGGAAATAATAACAAACATGGTGCCGAGTGAAAGAGAATGAAAGGTGTGTTTAGAGTTAGATTCAATCTCTTGTCAGCCCAGTAGCTCAATCAGTTAGAGCAGCGCTGTACATAGGCAGGTTCCAGAGGTCAAATTGATGCAAATTCTCATGGTCTCGCTTAGAGCTTATTCTTATTTCTCGATCTGCACTATTTACTTACCATCATAGACTGACGGTCTGAGCCAATCGTGATAAAAAAAAGCAATGAAAACATTGAAGATGAAAGAAAAATCTTGTCAAAAATCATTACTGGTTCGTTTTTAGTAATGTAATCAGCAGAACAGAAATTACATGGTAGTGAAACAAAAGAAAAAGAGGCTGACATCATTATTTACAAAAAAAAAATGTTAAAAATGAAGAACATGCAGCAATAGCGTCTACAGCAAATTATTATAATCCCTTGCTTTCTGCTTCTGATTATCATTCTCAGCCTTGAAAAATCAACCAACATTGGCAGATGGCGCCTCCGCTGGTCTGGGAATGTCTTGAGGCTCTCCACAACAAGACCAGTAAATCAAACCATAAAACGAATGCCAAGAGGCCAGGGAAAGAGAGGACAGTCCGAGATGAGCAGGCATCAGCTTGTGGAGAGAGACCCTCGACCGGTCAACAGAACGGTGAATTACACCAACAGACTGGCTGAAGATTGTAAACTGAAGAACTCATTGACTGCTTCATGTTTTGCATGACATTGGAGACACACAGTCTGAACAGAATAGGCCTTTTAAGATCAAGTACAAATGGGAAACTTCAGAGAAGGAAATAATAAGGGATATGATTAAATACTTGGCTAACCAAACAATTTTGAGTTGCATAGTTGAAATGTTTAAAATAACAAGTTCCCAATTAAATTAAATCTTGAAAAGAGATAATGAATCTTAATCGTACAATTAAAAAAAGACAAAAAAACTATTATCCATTTTGAATAACACAATAATCCAAGATGAACAATAATGAACAGCACCATCTATCATGAAAAAGATATAATTAAATGCAAAAATGATTCTACTTGACTTTCAAATGAAATTTGACATTGAGCTTTGAGAAAGCTTCTGTAAATATTCAGGTGATAAAGACTAAAAAGTTATTCAGACTTGGTAGTAATAAAAATTGAAGAAGGAGGGAGTTAGAGAGTTAAAGAGAGAGAGAGAGTGAGAGAGAGAGAGAGTTAGAGAGAGAGAGAGAGAGTTAGAGAGAGAGAGAGAGAGTTAGAGAGAGAGAGAGAGAGTTAGAGAGAGAGAGAGAGAGTTAGAGAGAGAGAGAGAGAGTTAGAGAGAGAGAGTTAGAGAGTTAGAGAGAGAGAGAGAGTTAGAGAGTTAGAGAGAGAGTTAGAGAGTTAGAGAGAGAGTTAGAGAGTTAGAGAGAGAGTTAGAGAGTTAGAGAGAGAGTTAGAGAGTTAGAGAGAGAGTTAGAGAGTTAAAGAGAGAGTTAGAGAGTTAAAGAGAGAGTTAGAGAGTTAAAGAGAGAGTTAGAGAGTTAAAGAGAGAGTTAGAGAGTTAAAGAGAGAGTTAGAGAGTTAAAGAGAGAGTTAGAGAGTTAAAGAGAGAGTTAGAGAGTTAAAGAGAGAGCTAGAGAGTTAAAGAGAGAGCTAGAGAGTTAAAGAGAGAGTTAGAGAGTTAAAGAGAGAGTTAGAGAGTTAAAGAGAGAGCTAGAGAGTTAAAGAGAGAGCTAGAGAGTTAAAGAGAGAGTTAGAGAGTTAAAGAGAGAGTTAGAGAGTTAAAGAGAGAGTTAGAGAGTTAAAGAGAGAGTTAGAGAGTTAAAGAGAGAGTTAGAGAGTTAAAGAGAGAGTTAGAGAGTTAAAGAGAGAGTTAGAGAGTTAAAGAGAGAGTTAGAGAGTTAAAGAGAGAGCTAGAGAGTTAAAGAGAGAGTTAGAGAGTTAAAGAGAGAGTTAGAGAGTTAAAGAGAGAGTTAGAGAGTTAAAGAGAGAGTTAGAGAGTTAAAGAGAGAGTTAGAGAGTTAAAGAGAGAGTTAGAGAGTTAAAGAGAGAGTTAGAGAGTTAAAGAGAGAGTTAGAGAGTTAAAGAGAGAGTTAGAGAGTTAAAGAGAGAGTTAGAGAGCTAAAGAGAGAGTTAGAGAGTTAAAGAGAGAGCTAGAGAGTTAAAGAGAGAGTTAGAGAGTTAAAGAGAGAGTTAGAGAGTTAAAGAGAGAGCTAGAGAGTTAAAGAGAGAGCTAGAGAGTTAAAGAGAGAGCTAGAGAGTTAAAGAGAGAGCTAGAGAGTTAAAGAGAGAGCTAGAGAGTTAAAGAGAGAGCTAGAGAGTTAAAGAGAGAGCTAGAGAGTTAAAGAGAGAGCTAGAGAGTTAAAGAGAGAGCTAGAGAGTTAAAGAGAGAGCTAGAGAGTTAAAGAGAGAGCTAGAGAGTTAAAGAGAGAGCTAGAGAGTTAAAGAGAGAGTTAGAGAGTTAAAGAGAGAGTTAGAGAGTTAAAGAGAGAGTTAGAGAGTTAAAGAGAGAGTTAGAGAGTTAAAGAGAGAGTTAGAGAGTTAAAGAGAGAGTTAGAGAGTTAAAGAGAGAGTTAGAGAGTTAAAGAGAGAGTTAGAGAGTTAAAGAGAGAGTTAGAGAGTTAAAGAGAGAGTTAGAGAGTTAAAGAGAGAGTTAGAGAGTTAAAGAGAGAGTTAGAGAGTTAAAGAGAGAGTTAGAGAGTTAAAGAGAGAGTTAGAGAGTTAAAGAGAGAGTTAGAGAGTTAAAGAGAGAGTTAGAGAGTTAAAGAGAGAGTTAGAGAGTTAAAGAGAGAGTTAGAGAGTTAAAGAGAGAGTTAGAGAGTTAAAGAGAGAGTTAGAGAGTTAAAGAGAGAGTTAGAGAGTTAAAGAGAGAGTTAGAGAGTTAAAGAGAGAGTTAGAGAGTTAAAGAGAGAGTTAGAGAGTTAAAGAGAGAGTTAGAGAGTTAAAGAGAGAGTTAGAGAGTTAAAGAGAGAGTTAGAGAGTTAAAGAGAGAGTTAGAGAGTTAAAGAGAGAGTTAGAGAGTTAAAGAGAGAGTTAGAGAGTTAAAGAGAGAGTTAGAGAGTTAAAGAGAGAGTTAGAGAGTTAAAGAGAGAGTTAGAGAGTTAAAGAGAGAGATTTTGTTCACTGCTTCAAACTAGCTGATAAGATATCTCACAAAATTTCCTGATCAGATATTTTATTGATATGATATCACATACCAGCATATCCTATAACTCACTTTTTCATACAGAAAATAACACAATTTAATCATGGCTTCCCTATTGTTGAACCTTTTGTTATGGAATACGAAGTTCAAAATGCTTGAAAAGATCTGTAGGAGGAATGTCTGCTAAATAGGGAAGATGCAGCAAGACTTCATATCCAAATTCCCTTAGTTTAGACACTGTCAATTAAAGAGATATAGAGTCTGGAACTAAAATGGCAAATCTCATATAAAACCCAATTTTATAACCTTTCCTATTGCCTTGGAATGATATTATATAATTGCTATTGAAGTCCAAGAATCTCCAGAAAGTGTTCAAACCATTCTTTGTGAGCTGTTTGCCACTGCTTTTGATAATCCTTCATTATTAAAAATAGGCTTGAGCCTCCCTTGAGGTTTGTTATTGGCATCCAACTTCCAAACCAAAACCTATTGAATCAATACCAAACAGTTCACACTGTAGTAGATTTTACTCCAGATCCTTTGTTGACGTTATCAGCAGGTTGAGCAGTATTTTGTCCTACTTTAAATTAGTCTTATCATTGCTGTTAAGGGCTCAAAAACCTCAAATAATAGTGAATTATATCACTGTTCACATTGAGTCAACAAAAAATACAATAACATCTTTGTAAATCTTCAACTATTAGTATAATTATCTATGACAGTTTCAGAACTTTGGGAATCCAAGAACCCCTCCTATAGAGAAAATATTCAGGTGGACCCATAATTTCCGCATTTAGTTTTTAGACTGATTAATGAACTCTGCAGACCCCAGTTTTGAAACCACTGCTGATGTAAAGAAACATTTCATGTGTAATGACTTGATATAACAGAAGTTTGATAGACCAGTGTGGTTTTGATATAGTTTGATTAAAGTATTGCAGCACAAATGAAAAAAAATTTGGAAAACACCTAATACAGTGAGAATTGATTGAATAACTTATGTTGTGTACATTTAACTCTACAGGTTTGGGGTTTTTTGTTGGAAATTATCACTTTATCATTATTATCATGAAAACTTAATGAGAATCAATTGTTGCAGATTATTCACAGGAGAATGCAAATAGTATATAAAATAAAACTAATTTCTCCTCAGTTTTATTTCAAATTACTTCTAATAGTGAAATTGTAATTAGAAAGAAAAAAATTTACACCTCTCCAAGCGGAACTTAAGAGTTACTTCCCATCCAAAGGAAATAAGTTGAATGAAAAATTTTTGTTTTAAATCATCAGTGATGGAGAAAGAGAAGCAGATGTTTTGCATCTTGACTCAAGAATCATTTGAGTTGACGCCATGGAGAATTTTCTGGTGTCTTTCCTGTGAGATAAGAGCAGAATGGAACTCCAATTAAGAAGTGATGAGAGATATTGCAGTCAGAAGAAACAAGGAGGTCTAATACAGATGAGAGACCAAAAAAAAAAAAGTATTGTTTGTTGGTAAAAAGGGGAATAGTTTAGGGAGGGGGGTGGCCACACATTTCTGGAGATGATGACAGCCTTGATATGTAGAGGGTTTTTTTCAGGGGGGTGTGAAATATTGTTAGAAAGGGAAGAAAAAGAACGAAAGGGAAGACAAGGGGGAAAGGAGCAAAGCGAGGGAAAGGAGCAGAGAGAGAGAGGGAAAGGAGCAGAGAGAGAGAGGGAAAGGAGCAGAGAGAGAGAGGGAAAGGAGCAGAGAGAGAGAGGGAAAGGAGCAGAGAGAGAGAGGGAAAGGAGCAGAGAGAGAGAGGGAAAGGAGCAGAGAGAGAGAGGGAAAGGAGCAGAGAGAGAGAGGGAAAGGAGCAGAGAGAGAGAGGGAAAGGAGCAGAGAGAGAGAGGGAAAGGAGCAGAGAGAGAGAGGGAAAGGAGCAGAGAGAGAGAGGGAAAGGAGCAGAGAGAGAGAGGGAAAGGAGCAGAGAGAGAGAGGGAAAGGAGCAGAGAGAGAGAGGGAAAGGAGCAGAGAGAGAGAGGGAAAGGAGCAGAGAGAGAGAGGGAAAGGAGCAGAGAGAGAGAGGGAAAGGAGCAGAGAGAGAGAGGGAAAGGAGCAGAGAGAGAGAGGGAAAGGAGCAGGGAGAGAGAGGGAAAGGAGCAGGGAGAGAGGGAAAGGAGCAGGGAGAGAGGGAAAGGAGCAGGGAGAGAGGGAAAGGAGCAGGGAGAGAGGGAAAGGAGCAAAGAGAGGGAAAGGAGCAAAGAGAGGGAAAGGAGCAAAGAGAGGGAAAGGAGCAAAGAGAGGGAAAGGAGCAAAGAGAGGGAAAGGAGCAAAGAGAGGGAAAGGAGCAAAGAGAGAAGAACAGAAGCAGAGTTAGAAAACAACAAAATACAAGAAAGGTAAATGTCTGATGAGACTAGTGCAAATAAAGTTGAATGGCAATTTTCTTTATTAAGAAAAATGATTTGGAGGAAGTGAAGAAATCTGTCTAAGTCCATTTTTTTTTCTTCTAACATCCTCTGTACTCTTAGAGCAGTTAATTAATTGGTTTAAAAAATAAAGAAAAAGAATGAAAAGAAAATAAAACTTCTGAATCTGATGAAACATTCCTGGCGACACGCACATATATGAATGGAACGGATAAGAGGTCAGACCAAGAGGATTCAAGTCAATATGAAATCCTGAACACAGTGCAGTGGGTATACTGACTAAGTGTTCCACAAAAATGACCATGTACCATACTTATATCAGCTAAAGAGAGAAAATTTTCAATATCATCTCCTTGGATTAATTCAACTAAGGAAGTAGTAAAAACTAAAAGCAAATATTTTTGTCTTTTTTTCCCCCCCTAAAAATTCAAGTGAAGTATTGTAAAATTTTCCATCTGCAAGTGCAGAATAACCTGCTTGATGGCAGATATAGTCCTGTATTTTCCATTAACAGATTCTTCTTAACAGCATTTGAACACTGACTGCAGTCTCCAACCAGCAGTCAGTGTCCAAATTCAGTTAAGAGTCAGGCTTTTGAAAGTAAATTTCCAAGGCAAATAAACCCGCCCAACATGGAAGATTGAAGATACAAACAGAGAGAGAATCATACATTCCAGTAAATAAGTCTCTTCATAAATAGCTGCACGCACTCAACATATATACATATATATATACACCCACACACACACAAATATATATACGTATATGCACAGAGACACATCTATACAGTGTCATAGTTACTCAACTGATCAATTAAACATCTGCAACAGTTTGCATCCCTGGGGGAAGATGAAGAAGAAAAAAAAAAAGGAAAAGTATTGAAAAAGTGCTGCCAACTCAAGAACACCAGTTGCCTCGTTTCACCCCACTCCCCTTTCACACAGCTGTGCCGTTCCCTACTGACGAGAAATCCATGCGGGACAGATCTGCTCTGCAGTTCCATTCAGGACGGATCCACAATTCAGAGAAATCAATCTGACAAGCAAACCAATGTTGTTGCCACCAATGCTGCTGCTGCTGCTTCAGCAGAAAAAAAAAAGAAGGAAACCAACATTGACGCTCGAGTCTTGGAGAGAAAGGAACAACAACAGTTGGGTGGCCGCCGCACATGATAAATGCCCAACAAACCATTTTTTTTTCCCCTCCTCTCTCCTAAAGTTGATCTTTTCGTTATTTCTGGAGCTACAATACTCAGTTATTTTATTTTAATGGTTGGACCCTATGAATCTTAGATCCCAGTGTTCAAGCTTCAAAATAAGACAAATGAGCAATGTAACTCCAGAAATAACGAAATCATCAACTTTTTTAAAATGGTTTGTTGGCCACTTATCATACATGCTCACACAGTTATTGAAGAACTGTTGTTGACCTGTTTTACTCAGTTTTCTCTCTCTCTCTCGGTCTACTTCTATCAATCAGTTTTGTTCATCTGCAGAAAATCAGTGCATAACATCCACTGCAAATACCCACTTTATCTAATAGTTGCAACAACATAATTTGTCAACAACGTATATAATTCTTTTATTTATCTATACATAAGCACCTATACACATAGCAAAATGACTTAGAAAAAAAATATTGCATGCTATTTTCATTATATGTATATATATATATATATATATATATATATACTTTTATATATATATATATATATATATATATACACACACACACACACGCACATACACACACACATATATATATATATATATATATACACACGCACACTTGAGCATATGAGTTTATCTTACTGTGTATGTACATATTCATCTACACAATCGATAGATAGTGACTGCTACGAAAGACAAGATAAAAAAATAGTTTTTCTTTTTGCTTATAGTTGCTACGGAGATGTAGATAATGAATTTCTGATTTGCAAGTGGCCATTCAAGTCATTTATGTATTTGTTGAGACAAAATATTCATTAAAATGAATCCGAAAATCACATACAGATCTCCGCTGTATCTTCTAGAAAGAAAAAAAGGAGTAAGACATTGAAACAGAATATCACCTAAACTATTAACAGTGAACCTTGAAAGCATCTTTTCAAAAAGTGACAGCATATAACAGATAAATAGTAGTGGTGCCTTGTGGTATTGTATAGATTTTACTTTGAATATTCCCTTGATCCAACAAGTATACATGCCAAATTTAGGTGGGTGAATCAAACTTAGTATCATATAAAAATAGATGGATATCAGATCATTATTATTGGGTTGAGAGTGAATGCAGACCCCCCAATTATTTTTATTGTGACAGGGGAAACCATAAACAAATTCCACACGCATCAGCATATTTGGAGCCTATCAGAACAATTTTAGGCCCTGGGTAAATTAAAAAAAGGAAATGGTTCAACTGGAAATCGTCCATTGTAAAATAATATAATAGATATTTGGATAAGACAGAGGAATATATTCTTACCAAAATCCTAACAGATTATTGGGAGATAAATCGAAGATAGATTAAATCAGAAAAGAGATTAAGGATTCATAAATCCTTTGCACTGAATTTGTTTGACATTCTTTTCAGCTTTATTTGTTACTTACGTATATTCTTGCACCTACGTGAATATGACAGCTTTTGTTTCAACTGGGGATTGAACTATGGTACTATTTATGTCCGATAATCAGCAACATTCTCAGGCCAATGCCTTCAAGATAATGAAGCATTTAAAATATATGCACTCACACTATAATAGTGTATACAATTAACAAGCAAAATCTACCAATACACATACGAATTAACTGGAAAGCACTCAGACTGCATATCTTTTCCAATGCCATACACTGACTGAAAACTGAATGAAAATCTGTTTGTATAATTAATCTCCATATTTCCTTCTTATATGAAATAAAATCCTAGATCCTTCCCGAAATTTAATCGATTCTCCCTTAGCTGATGGCTCACCCTTCCACAAAATGTCATTGAAATTCACTGAGATCTTTCAAAGATATGTGGACAGACAGACAGCCACAAAAACAGACAAACATCATTGAATACATATCAGTGTTCTCTTAATGCCATGCATTCACTAATTGACTCAAATGAACGATGTATTTGCGCACAAACATGTTCGTTGAGCCGTGTTGAAATAACCATCTGCTTTTTGTGAACAGTGGGGAGAAAGATGAGAATGCAAAGTGAGAGGAGGTAAAAGGAAAGGGTTAAGTAACAATTAGTGGGATAGAAAAGTTGTAGGAAGAGGAGGAGGAATTGACAAAGGAGAGAGAGAGAGAGAAAGGGGAAAGAAAGGTAAAAGGAGAAAAGCAAAATGAAAGATGACAGAAATAGAAACTGTCAGGTGACCAACGTCTTTTGGCAGCATGCCGTCGAGGACATAATTAATTAGAAAAACTGGTGAAGGAGATGATGATTGAATAAGTTACTTCTCCCGCCTTTTGTTGGGCAGTGATCACTAAAAAGGTCTGAATTCTTTGAAAAAAAAAGAACAAGCAGATCAAAGGAATCTATTTAGCATAAACTTACAATGCAAACTGAACCATTCACTGAAAAAGTATTTGGGGGAATTTCGAAAAGAAAAAAAAAAAACAGAAAATTTTTTTCTGGACATAACAAGGAGTTCAAATTTTCAGTCCTCTAGCTCCATCAGTGCCGCCTGTACGCATGATACATACATAGCCAACCAGACTAATTTGAAAATTTAGTTTTGGTTGATGGTATTTAAAAAGATTGCCTATTGGTCAGAGTATGCACACAAGACTGAACAAAGACTGATTAGCGTTGTTGCACAGAAACAAAACTTGCACGACTCGTCAATATTGCAATGAGTGTGACCAATGGTGCAAGAAAAACAGACCGAGATTTATATGTCGATTTCAGCTATAAGTCATCTATATAATAATGATCAGATTTCTGTATGTTTGTTTTGTACGTTTGTTATTGCTAACATGCGCTAACCTTGACAAATCAAGCAATTTCCAGTCTAATGGAGCCACCAGTTTCCAAGTAATTTTTAATTAAAAATCTCAGTTAACAATGAGGAGGAATATAAGATGGGGGTGATGGTCTCCGCTCTTTCTCTACAAACAATGGAATGCCCCCCTACCCTTACCCAAAGAGTGCATGCCTGGACAAAGCGTATGAAGATCATGGGAGGCCCAGTCATCAGAATCCCCCTCTTGACCTTGCTGATGGAACCCGGAGAAAAGCAGAGAGTGATACATCTGGATTCAGCTTGGCTACAGGACGTCAAATCAAACCATCTATATTGGGCTGTGCTCCCTGGTTTAGAATCAGAGTTGTCCCTCTCCTAGACCAATTGCCTTCCCAAGGCTAGAAAGTCCAATCTGCTCTGGTATTTTAAGTATAGCTGGAGAAATACATCGAATGAAGGGAGATAGATAAATAACAATAGATAACTTAGAAGTTTCATTCCAATAATCATGGTTCCATTGAAATTGTAATATTTTCAAATATATACAGCACTTCTAAACAATAGCTGAAAGTTCAATGATTTCACAATAATTACTCCTAAGCTGTGCGTGCACACACAAGTTTTACAACCAGCACACAAAAGAAATTAATGTAAGCAGAAAAGATTTCAAATTCTGGAGATAGCTTGCTGAGTTATTATTGTAAAAATAGATTTACTTTGTCAAACTTAGTCTTCCAAAACAAGAGAAAGATGCTGCCACTGACACTGTGGATTTAAGCAGCAGCTTTTCATTAAGTTTCATCAGTTTGACTAAATACAATAGACAAAGAATTTTTTTTGCCAATTTTTTAAGATCTTTTAGATTTTCTCAGATATATTACACCCTCAGAGTTCCATCTCCTGTTGTTGCGGGGTCAATGGGTCCCACAAGTCGCCTCTGTATGTATGATGTCTATATGTGTGCGGTTGTTAGCGTACACACATACACACACACATATATATATATGTATATATATATATATATATATATATATACCCTAGAAAGTTTTTTAGCTTTGAATACTGAAGATGTCAAAGAAATTTTTTTAAATATAGGTCATTTCAGTCTATTTCCAGATATCTGTTGATGCACTTACAGTAATCTCAACTTTGTCTGGAGAGTAAGCTAGAATGTAGGCTGATTGCACTGATATGAAACTTGGAGTCACTGTGAAGCACTGAATTTTCTGTGTATATCTATTTAAATATACTGTATCTCCAATATTGAGATTTTCTGCACACGGATGACTCAACCATCAAAAAAATGATGATATATATATATATATATATATATATATATATATATATATATATATATATATATATATATATATATATATGATGGATTGGATCTATGAACAAATATTCCCTGAAAAATTTCTCCACAGCAGTAGGGCCTGTGTGCAAAATAACCCTCCAGCCTGAGCAATGTGGTTTTGAAATGATGTGACTTATCCAGGGCTGATCCTACCCTTTAAACCAAGGGTTTGCATCTACAGTCTACCATGGTGAATAAGAGCAGGGGTCGTAAGGAGTATCCTTCCCTGGCAGATGCCCAAGCCATGGGGGGGAGGTCTACTACCCCCTCTCTGTGAATATTCCAACAGTATAGCTATCCTGTGGTTAAACTATGGCGTGGGAACACTACCCGAGCTGACTATAGAGTTTTATCATCCCTTTTGTTGGAGAATCAGGACAGCATGGCTGTCCATAACTTCAAGCATAAGTCATAACACTGACAGGAGCAGATGTGTGCAGACTGGAGAGGTCTGCTATCCCCTCAGAGGAGTGCCCTGATGGTATAACAGCCCATGCAGATTTGAACCCAGGTCATAGAAACAAAAAAAAACTCATGTCTACTTATCAAGTTTTAAAGTCTAGACTTCCCCTCCCTACTCACCTGTTCAAAGCCAATGATAACCCCCTCCCCCAAGCCTGCTCCCCAGTCCCCCCCCATTGCCTCTTCTCAATGTATAAAATTGATTTTTGAAAACAGGATATTAGTTCAGAGAATAAACTTCATTCTTAGAAGGAAAAATAAACAATTTAACAGCAAAGAAAATGTACAGACCAATATTATATATATATATATATATATATATATATATACAAAGCATTTCATATAAAAGTGTCTTCACATAAGAGTTGTGGGAAGAAGACAAATGCAATTGTATAATCTATTGAATTGGCACCCAAACGGAGTAATGATGGTGAGTGAGATGAAACTGGTGAGATTTGAATGAAGGTGAAGTTTTTTTTTTCTTTAATTCTAAGACTGATAGATAATCAATAACTTTAGGCAGTAGAACCACGATGTAAGTAAAAAGAATTCTGTGAAAAAGTTACAGTAGACATGGACTGAAATAAACAAACATAATAAAGCAAAGAGAAGTACGTAGAAGAAGAAAATATAACAATTGAAACAATCACCACCCGCATCAGAACTTACTTTCATATCAGGGTATAAGGCAAACAAATTCTGTCTGTCTTCTTGCCTTGCTTTTGCTAATGACGTATCTGTTTCTCGAGAATACTGGAAGAAAGAAACAAAAGCGTTTGAGACAAAGATTCAAAATGAAGCAAAAACAAAACATTTCAATTTCCAATGTTGGAATAAAAGTAAAGCCAAGACAAAAATCTCATATTTCTGACAAGATAACTTGATTAATTTACTTGCGCTCTCTTGCGTGGATGTTTTTTATAGCTGTGACCTATATTCAGAAGGCGTGTCTATCTGTAAGCACAGGCATAGGCTAATTAATTCCTGTGGGATTTCAAACAGGCTAGATCAATGTTCAGAGGAGTTGTATTACAAACATGCCTGAAAGTCAGACCATAAATGCGCTAGAGCTTTTCTTGTGTGAAGATCTAGGTAGTGTTGCTAACTTCATTTTCAAGTTTACATTCAATTTGAGTCAAAAAACATCGAGATTCTCTGGATAAGTACAAAAAATCTAGGGGAAATATATATGATAAATTAATTAGATGTGATAACATTTATCATTATTTTATTAAAACATAAATTGATTTATTAGAAATATTACTTTTTTTTTTGAAAGCCATCTAGATTATAATGAAAAACATCTGAATTGGAAACACTGAGCAAGGGACATAACACACATTTTGGTAAGTCAGTCAGTAATGGCAATCACTGCTACAGATGCTTGTGTATCTAAAAAGGCCTATCCTTGCATCAAGGCATGATCAGATCGACAAATGTTTTTCAGGCCGTGCTTAAAAGGCACTCAGAATTCTGTATATTCTGGTATATAGGGACATTTAATTCTGAAGAAAAGTAAAAAAGATGCAGATGTTATGCTGTATCTAATGTGCTGGTATTATGACAAGGGAGCCATCAACTAAAGCTTAATATGAACAATTATGGGGCTTGGATGAGTTGCACTGAGCAGTTGTCCTTCAAATTCCCTTATAGATATTAATAAAAGTATCATACAAATAATAAAAATGAACATTAATAAAAGTATCCTACGAAGACCCACTTGGGATTTTTCTGGCCCATTGAAATCTGTAAGGGTCATGTAACAGATACCATTTTCTTTTAGAAAGTCTTTTTAGTAATGAAAACGATTGTCTACATTGTTGGTTTTTTTTTTTACATCTTTCCATCTTTGTTAAAGAGAAGCTAATTAGGCATGCATTTTTTGTACTTCTCTCTGAAGGAGGAGATGAAGACCAGAGAGAAGGAGGAAGAAAGCAAGCAAAACATAGAAAATGAAAAGTCCTATGTTGTAACTACCAGAAACTCTATGAACCTATTTATTTCTACAGCACTAAACAATATTTATTCCTCCTCCTCTCGACCATGGCACAAGACAGCAACATCAAGTGGCCACAAGAGAAGACAACTTTCTATTCATTTATTCAGATGAGAACTTAGCAGAAAACTATAATCAATTTTGGCTGCAATTTAGCACTGCTGGTTAATATGATTTTCTGTATTTGTTTGCTTCAATAACCTTCCAGTGAAGGTCTTCAGTAAGAGAGCAAGGAGATTAGAGTATTGGACAGGAGGTCAAGAAGATTATTTTTTATCATCGCTCCAATATCCCCACTCCCTTGAGAGTGGCCATTTGAATATCATCTGAAGAATGCTTGAAACCAGCAAAAGCTTTGGAAAATTTGTGAATATTCAATTATCAGTATCTCTGAAATAAAAAGGGAATGAATAAATTTAAAACACTGACATAAATGAATGATACACAGTTGACAGAACAGGAGTGCAATTAATAGGCATCATTGGTGACTGTTGTATTTGGTAACTTCCGCAGAGTTTCAAACTGAACCCTTTATCGAATCTATGGGGGTAGACTGCTCTCATCCTGCTGTCCCTACCAGAGGACATCTCATATCAGTTAATTTGCTCTAGTTAATTCAGCATGGCAATGTTGCTTATCTGCCTTTTTCATTGAATCAGGATATCAAATTAGTATAAACCTGACGCATCCAAAAAATGGAAAAATTTGAAAAGCTCAAACCAATTACAGTAAGGTCATAGATTCAATCAACTGACACTCAATCGGGGACATCAGTGTATAATAATTGCTACTGAAAGCTGTAATCTCTAGTGATGTACCAGAATATCAATCCAGTTGGATATCCAGCAGCAGATCTTAAAAAATTGAATTGTTTTTCTGTAAATCCAGCACCGGATAACTAACCAGATTGATACTCCAATGCATCTCTGGTAATCTCTTTACAACAAAGCGTAGCATTCCAACCATATTCTTCACTCCCCACTTAGAAGACAGTCTCTCAGAAACGAGGAAATTACAACAGATTTTAATCAGTGTGACTTCTAAATATGCTGAGGCATTTAGCTAACGGCTACGCATTGGAAATCAGTGGTCAATCAACTTGTGGCTATTTTAGGCACAACTACTGGTAGAAAGAAGCAGGAAAGACAAACATGGAAATAAAGTCGGGAATCATCTTAGCAGAATTGATTTATTCAAATTAATCAAGTTTGTGTAATTACATTTTTTTGTTTTACATAAATATCATTGGAACAGCCTGAGGAGAAGGATATCATCAACAATTGTACTTTTAAAACTCTTGACTCTTTAATTCATGGTAAAAAAATCAGATGTTAGAAGGGGAATAACTTCTGATCTGAGCTACTTCCCTTGCACTTTAAGGTAATAATTGTATTGATGGAAGAGTTCCCCTTTTTCAAGCTGTTCATGAATTTAGGAGTCAACTAATCAGGAAGAATATTGTTTGTTTGTTTGTTTTTCCCTATAGACTTCCTGTGGAGCATAGAGCCACATTGTGGTTTTCACAGAGTGGAGTTGTTAGCTCCATACCCAAGATGAACTTCCTTACAAGGGCTCAGGGACTCCAACATCATAAGAAGCAATTTGGTATTCTAGAGCAGCCTTTCTCAACGGGGAGCCATGTTACCCTCTTGGATCCCTGAACATTTTAAGTGGGGCCACAAACTATAATATTAATAAATCAATTTTCATCTGTCTGTCCATGTACCTATGGTTGACTGGGGGCCCTGGATCCTGAAAAGAGCTCTCAAGGGGGCCATGGCCCCCAAAAGATTGAGAATGGTAGCTCTAAAGCATAAATTTGGGAGAGAATAGACCCTCATTGAGGTGGAATGAACTGAGAAAAAGGGGCAAAATGAGGCCAAAAACAGTAACAAAGGGCCCAGAACAACTGGCTGGCAAATTGGAGGGTTAATTGGATCAAGGATGTATGATTACAAATATGTCATTGTTTTAAGGAATTTTGTGGATTTGGAAGGTCACAACAATTTGACAGCTTACCTTAACTAATTCTGGGTGCATACTATTTTCAAGTCCTAATTTATGATTGTCAGATCTTGTTGGGGTTGCGCATTCCTCTGTAACAAAAAAAAAAAAAAATGTTCATATCAATACAACAAGTAACGAGCAAGCATCAACAAAATTTCACTGATATCTGGTAAAAGAGCTTTTTCTCGAATACAAACTCTTAACCTTTTCAAAACTATCGAATTGTGCTGCTTAACGCCTTAATTGAAATGTACCAAACTTCTAAAAGAGATCTACACGACATATATATATATATATATATATATCCCAGAAGTTATTAGAAAAAAACCTTAGGATATATTTTTCCCAGCAATCTCAAAAGATCTAAATAAAAATCATTGAGTTATACATATCTTATAGCGTTCCAGACCTGTTTATACACCAGTTTAAGATATAAATCTATTGAAAATTCATTATTTTAGTATCTAAAAAAAAAAAAGATACATCTGTTCTTTTCATGTCATCTACTTATATAATATTCCATGCGTATGTCTATATTTTTTGTCTGTAGACATTTGATAAGGGAGCTAACTTTTAAATGCTAAGCCAAAAAGGAGGGGGATTCAGATAGTAATATTGTATGGTGCCTATCTTCTGAATAGGAAGAGCCTGGCTTAGAGAAAAAAAAAATACACAAAAATGCCAGTGGGAAATACATGAGTATATAACCAATAAAGCCCAGTAAGAGATATTTCAGCAAGAACAAAAGAGTAAAAATGATCTGTAAAACTAGCTTGATAACCATTGCCCCATAGCATGGATGTCAGCATGGATGTCAGCATAAAGAAAAATGGCCAAGACTGAAACTTGGTGTTGCCAACTCAAAAAGTATTTTTGCAGTAGTTTGACTGCCAAAAAGTGCTAAATGAAAATAGCCAAAAAGATGCTGAAAATGACCCAAAATGTTTGAGAACTTCTGTGCAAATTTAGCAATTTTTGCACGGCCAAATTTCAAAGACGGAATTCCATCTATAGATGAAGATTCAAAATAAATGTCATATTGACGTGCCTCCGTCACAGCTACAAATTACTGCTATAATAATCACTGATAGATAATTATTGTCAATAACTTTGATGAGATTAATCAAGATTCAAACTTTAGTTTGGATAATCGAATCTCTTCTCCTTGATGTTGTCAACACAATGTTTAAGCTGATCCATTCTTCAGCCCTTGTCAGGCGTATAATTCTAGAAAGGAGGCAAACCTTTATTCTTCGAAGATACATTAGGGACAAACAGAGAGAGAAAAAAAAAAGGTTTGCCTCTTCCCTTGAATTACACACCTAACATGAGCTGGAGAATTGTGTTGACAACATCAAAGATGAGAAGAAGAGATTTGATTGTCTGAACAAAAGTTGGAACGCTAACGATTACTTCTTAGTTTTCAATACATCAAACAAAGAAGCTTCATCTCAGAATAATTGCTGCAGCCCAATTTTTCTGTAATAATCAACACAATTAAGTATTTGTCGAATTTTCAATCATGGTAGCATTTCATACCGTATAACTGAGGCCATTATGTTTTCAAGACAATTCTCTTATGACACAAGCATTCACAATTCTTGCTGCTGAGCAGTATTTTCAATTGAATCCAGGAAAAATAGAATTGGATTGGAAACTATCGTGTTCCTCGAATTGTTTCAATTCATATGATATGGTGTCATTGTTGCTTTCTGTTTAACTGAAAACTAACATTCTCATCCCCTTTCAAACACAAGCATAGATCTCTCTCCCAGGTAGAGTTAGATAAGACTTCATGATCAAAAAGATTGTGTTCTCCTCACTACCCCAGTTAATCAACTATACTCTCCAGACAAAGATACCCCACTAAATTTTTTTTTCTATTCTATTTTCATGGGGGGGGGAGAAGTTTTTGCAAGCAAGTGGTTGTGTGAACAGCTTTGCCTACGAGCCATGTTTGCACTCTCACGTGTATAGAAGTAGCACGAGGGCTGCATTCAAACAAATCTCTAAGTACCATATTTGATAGCATATATGACCAACTTTTTGAAAAAAAGCTAGAAAAATATCTCCCTGATCTAAAATGCCAAGTTGAGGTATCCAGTAGGTTAAAGTTAGAAACTATCGACCAAAACAGTCAACATGGGTTTCTTCAGTTTTCAAGTTGGTCTGGTTGGCTGGCTGTTTTTTTGCTATAAATTGAAGTAGTATTATTATTGATAAGATTTGTCCTGTTGTTTTAGCTGCATTGGATCAGGAGCTGGGACCACTTTATTTATGTTTTAGAGTGCACAAAGAAATTTTTCATGTTAAGCAGAGACATTAAAAAAATTTGAAATTAGGATACTTGAATTATCAAAAATAGATTAGCTTTGGGCTCCTTCATATCAATCCATACATACATAAATAACACCATTTTTGGCAGGTATATTCTAGTAAATTTTATGATAAACAACTTATGCACCTCTGAAAGGTGTTTTCCATTGGGAGAAAATGCATACCAAGTTTATGAGGTTATAACACTCTGTTGTATAGTTAAGTAAAAATTACAGTAATGTCACCTCCTGCCACTTCAATTTGACTGAGGGTAAGGGTGTATAAATTTTTGTCAGTTGAGTGACATCAAGTTTGAGTTGTTGTGAGTGACACAGTGGAAGACAGATGTTACAGAAGAACAAACTAAACGTTTTTTTGTTTTTTTTGTTTTTTTCAAGAGACCAGTTTAATCACTGTTACTGGGTTTAAGTTATTCAGGTGTTCAGACATTTGTATGTATCTATCAATCCAGTCTTTGCTCAGCCATAAGTGTTCATCATGAACTTTTGCACGCAAGCAAGCAAACACACACACAATGAGTAGGGAAAATGTTTTTGTTTATCGAAAATTCCCTCCCTAAATAGGGATTTTATTGAAGAATTCAGTTTAAAATGAAGATTTATATCAAATTGATCCCTTGCTTTGCTTCCAGCAACATTCACGCTTGGTTTTTGAAAATTTGGATTTCTCAGTGATCAAAAGCTAAAAGTTACCTATTTTAATTGATCATCCTCTCAAGCGACTAACTAGACTTTTTCTTTTTTGTTTTACAATAATAATTCTTTTTCTCAAACCAAGAGTTTTTCATTTCATGCTTGAAAACAGTTCATTACAACATTCTCCGTATATATAACAAATAGTGACTAAAAGATGCACATTCTAAAATGATTATCTTGACAGTTTGAACATTCAAAAATAAATACATTTTTGATAAATCTTAACATCAAACTGTTTAAGATACTTTCAATATATCTTGACACCAAATTATTTTAAATATCTTGAATACAACAAACAATTTTATTTACTTTTCATTTAATTTTTTATTTTGAAATAAAATAAACAAACCAAACTTTAATTTCCCCCGTATGAATTTCAATTCAATTTTTATTTTGAAATATACATACAGAAAAAAGTTCTTATTTCTTTAATTCACCTACTTTAATTCCTTAAAATTTCTTGAATCATATGAGAAACCAAATGTAGATTTTTCAAAATTACATTTATTTCAAGCTTTTCATAATTTTTATTTTCAAAATTGTGGCAGAATGAAAGTTTATGATTGAAATTATGACAAACTTATTCATGATTTATGAATTTGAAATTAAATAGAATAACCAAATTTTCATTCCCCATCTTGTAATATGAATTTTAATTGATTTTTTTTTAGTTTCGAAGTTTATCACAAATTCGATCATAAACTTTCATTCTCTCACAACTTTGAAGATGAAAGCTTTTTCAGGCTCTTCATCTTCATGCACACTTTCTTTCAGATCTATACTTATATCTTAGAATTAACTGTTTTATTGAAATCCTTTGTAACATGGTAATAAATTGATACAATAAAATAACTCGCCATCAGTCAATAATTGAATAACCGTTGCATCAAAATTTTAAGTCAAGCAAAGAATAAATATGTTCAGAATAAATTGTAATTATGACATCACTAGCACTTTCCACATCACAACATCTAAAATAGAGTAAGAATCTAGATGTTATTAACAAATCCTTTTTTTTAGAAGAAGTATAGCAGAGTATCGATGCTAATTTTTAAATCAGCAGACAAAACGATATGACCTGGAGAGCAGGAACACACTAACATATAAAAAAAGGGATAGAAGTTCTCGCCACCTTTGATGGCTACGGTTGTTCAAAAGTGGCTGAGGGTCCAGTCAGTTTTAGGAGATGCCCGATAATGATACCTCATATCTTTTCCCCACTTGTGTATAATAATGCCATAATATTTTTTCAAAAGATGTCAATAATGATGTTGTCCAGTTGTTCCCACAGAGTATTTGAACATAAACAAAGTATTTGCTTATTGTCTGTTCATTTTTTAAACAGAGCAAGATCTATGTGTGCGCATGAATTAACACTTGTACACATGGTATCTATCATATTGCATGCTTAATTAATTTTGCTTGGTACACTATTTTCCTTTGTTCAAAACATTACCCACTTCAAATCACGCCCATCAGTATTAGGATATACATTACAAATTCACACCACCCATTCAGCTGACCAGGATGCCAGGATTAAGGGATCCCACCCATCTAGCATTAAGTATTAGCCAACACCCTCAGATTACCAGAGATAACTTTCCAATTTCTCAGTTTTAGCAGTAGGCAGTTATTTTTCTTAAATGTTTCAATTGAAATTCTAGTCAAAATTAATAATGGTTGGCAATGCTTCATCTTGACCCATGTTTTTGCAAACTTGTAATTCCGTTAAGTTACAGAGAGACAGATATGAAAAATCCTTTACAGACTTCATGCCGCTTTATTCAAATTGCCGCATTCTAAAAATTCTCTCCCTCTTGATATGTTAGTTTTTAACAAATTGACCAATCAGAGAGTAACGGACATAAATTGTGACAAGGAAAATTATAGTATAGATTGATTCTCAATCTTTAAAATTTTTCCCCACTTATTCATTCTGCACAAAAATTCAAGATACATATGGTTATTTGGCAGCTTTTCAAAAAAACTTTATTCATTGAATCTATATGTATAAGTATAAACAAATACAACAAAATGTCAAACACCCAAGCAGAGACGTACCAGCTTTCCTGGATTCACCAATAGCAGAAACGAATAAAGAGAAATGGTAAAAGTAGACTATACGATATATGCAAATGTGGAAGACAGAACATGGTAAAAGTAGATATGCAAATATATTGACCAACATTAATATGATATATGGAAATGGTATTTATTGACCAACATTAAAGAATCAACACCCGTCCTCGGGGAGAGGAGAGGGTATTCCTGATCCCGACACACCCTGAGTCAGTGTTTACAAGTCCAGATGACTCACCATCAATGCTTGACCTTTCCACTGATGCCTGCGAGCTGGTTTCATTGGCGTTTATCACAGCCCTGAACGCGGACATCCACTCTTCCAGTTCAGCCTCATTGTCGGCAGCTAACAAATACGAACGTCGATCCTGCATTTGCAACTCAAAGCAATGCTTGCCTTTTTTCGAATGCTGAAAGGGAAAAAGAAGAGATCAATTCTTTAGAGAATTTATTAACAAGCTGGAATACAACAAAAACAACAAAAATAGGGATGAGTGATCTAAAAAAAATTTTTTTTCTGAATCATTTAGTAATAAAACAGTTTTTTCCAGGAGATCTTTTAATAATAAATAGGATAAAATGAAACAATAAGCTATTATTATTGTAATGGTGAGTTATCATTGTAATATTAATAATAAACAACTTATGATAATGATGTAATACGATAACAAAAACAAGGATGATTCTCAATCATTGAATGGAAAGAAAAATAAATAAAAAAGCAGCCTTTTTCCAAAAGAAGATTCACTTTATGATAAGTATTTCATGAGAGTTGATCAAGGGATTTCTAATTCGATTTCTGTAACATTATTCAACATGAACACAAAATTTTTAGGGCCTGGTAACCTTCAGGTAGGGAACATTATTTCAGTATTTCTTCATTCGGTTCTATCCAATCAATATTAAAAAGATTCTTACTTCGGTTAATCAAGTACAGGTATTGGACATGAACAGACTGGAATACATCAGGAATTTTTCATTCATTTCTTTAATGCTTTATTATTCACATTCATTTTCCTTTTCCAAAGTCTCAATGATACTTCATATTCCCAAATTGATTCAAAATTCAACATTTTTCTTCAGGAGCATCTTACAACCTTCATTTTGGTTTGAGAACCACTGCTTAGGGCTGACACAAGGTTTGGCAAAAGTCTCTTGGAGGCAGGCCATTTTAGAAATGTTTTCATATCTTGTAGGCCAAAGAGAATAAAAAAGTGAAACAATGATCCTACAAGGTTATGAGAATAGCTCAAGAAAAAGTGCTGTATATTCTGGCAGATATGTAAACACTCAGATAAGAAGAGACCCCAATTTCAATCTGAATTTCATGATTTTAGCTTCGTGTTTAGTCACTGTTTTTGCATTTGTATCTGGCGTATAAGATGGCCCAATTTTTGGATGTTTCAAGTGTCGTCTCATCCAATGAAATCAGTGGACTGGGTGAAATGAAACCATGTGCTGGATTTGCCCCACTGGCCTTGAGTTTCCGATCCCTGATCCAACAGATGAGACCAACATGATTACCAATGATTGATCAACTCGTAACTCATGATATACCCATCTCCATATTCCGTGTATTGTGTGTGCACATTGTATTGAGAGATCATGGGATAATATTAGGGTTTAAGAGCCAAGACAGATTATGAGATAATTTCTTCAATTCTTACCAACCAGCAGCCGAAGCATAGATTGTTCCTTCAAGTGAAAGGAGAAACAAGACGCCTCTTTTCAATGTTCCGTTAGCATTAAAGCCTTATTTGTAATCTAGAGATAATAATACTCAAAGGTTTAGCCCATCACAGACCAAAAGAGCTGACAAATCTATCTTTTATATGTACATACATATATATATATATCTCATAAAGTACTCAAGTTTCTATGCTTGTACTCTATGATGTAGAGAATTACGCATCACAGAACAGAAACAAAGGCATGTCCAATTACCAACACTCATATCAAAATTACCTACAACAGATAGGTTGAATTTTGGAAAAAAACAAAAACATTCATGTTCTCTCAAGAAAGTCTGTATATAGAGAGATAGATTAGGGGCAGGGAAAGACAGGGGCAAACAGACTGGGGTTGGGGGAAGGACTGGAACAGAGATAGAGGAGGAGGGGGAAGAGACGGTGGGGAGGGAGACGGGAGAGCGGATGAGGTGGATAGAAAGGAATCTGCTTCTTCACTTCAGTCTTCTAGATAACAATAATTGTTGACTAGACAGTAATTTGTTTTTGCAAATATTCCTATGGAATCATCCTAGATACTATCAATTAGAAAAAAAAAAAAAAATTATTTCCTTTTTCATGCAACATGTTTACAATTCCTTGAAATTGTATCAGTAAAATCTTTCTATTTGTCATTGGCAAAGCAGAGCTTACCGTATTTGATGGTACATAAGCTCCCACCCCACCCCCTCATTTCAGCAGAAGAAAAAAGAGGAAAGGAATTTGGAGAAATAACAAAAAAAAAAAAAAAAAAAAAAAAAAACACCCATTTCCCGGAATTCCTCTTATTTAGCCCGCCATTTTTTATTTTTCTTATTTTATTCTTTTTTAAGTTCTCGCCAATGATGAGCTGGACAACAAAGATGACCATTTGAGGCTATTATTTCAAGGACGATTGGGGGGGGTTCTTACTTGCTGTCATAATATTTTCTGTTCTAAGTCTTATACACTGACAATGGAGAGAAAACCTTGAACCACATGGTATTAAGGCATATGGCTGCCGGAAGCCTTCAAGAAATGATTCCACAACAAAAACTTCAACTGACAGATCAGCTGAGTCAATCTGAGCAGAAAGTCACTGAATAAAAGCTTATCATGAGAGAAACACATGAACACATTTTAAGACGGAAGAAATTTAATATTTTGGCAGGAATCATCTACTCCTGATTTTTTTTTTCCTCTTTTGGCCTCACCCTTCAACAACAACATAAAAAATTCTGATAGGGTAATTTATTGCAGTCATGTGTTATAAGAAAGATGGAGAGAGAGAGAGACATGCAAGAGTTTGGAGAGAGGGATACAACGGGCTGTCAGCAATAGCATTTACTCGTAATTGACATTTCAAAAAACCACGCCGTAGGACAGTCCTTGTAGAAGAAAAACCAAAATCTATGTACAGTTTATTTACTTCCCTTATATTTCTTCCCCACATCCTGGCCAAATAGACAAACCATAGAGATAATAATTCATACATGTTTATGTTGGTACACATGTAAGTGCCCTTATTTCTCATCCTGATGGCTTTTGTCTACCTTTTCTAGGATGATTTGTGCACTGCTCAACCAAAGGATTCAATTCAAGACCACCATGCAGATAACTAGATATGCTTGACCAAGGCTTTTTAAACACTAGAAGAATTAACAGCAATAAGATGACTTCTGGCATGAATGGTGGAATGAGGACAATCTATTGCATGGATTGAATAAAAGATTTGGTTCAAATTTCCAAGAAGGTGATCAACTCAAACAGACATTTGAAGAAAGTGCAAGGGTACAAAGATCAAAACAATTTGACTAGATGAACCAACATGAGGACCATGAGTAAATAGTAGACCAGTGTATAATGAGAATTCCTCATCACACAAATTCAGATAAATATTGCTTATCTAATACATATATATATGTATATGCACACACATATCTCAGCAAGTGAATGTAGACATTTTTTGTAATACCTTCATGCTTATATGTCTATCAGTATAATAAGATGTAAAGGTATTTATAATTTTCTTTGAAAGATTTTTGTCTAGTTTGTTGTTCACACAGCTGTAGTCATGGGGGAGTGGATAATTTTATAGCTTATATCAATCAATGTAGCATCCTCTTCCAGACCCTTGAATTATCAATGAAATAATGATGAAGCAGGAATAGGGTGTTGAGGATTCTGTGTAAAAGGTAAATAGCACTGACTTGATGGTTAGGATACCACACCCATTGTTTCATCTACAAGCCACTTGACTATCAAGATGGTCTCTCTTCATTAAAAAAAAGATTGTTCTGAGAAAGCAAATGCAACATACAATGTTCAACAGGGGAAGTGGTGGGGTGTTTTGTAACACTTCTGCAACTAAAAAGAAATTTCTCAGGAGAGATATAAATACTATTCTAAATTTAGGGCAAGGACAAAGTCTTCAACTAGAATTTAACATCCAAACTTTTGTTTGGACAATCCATTCTCTTCTTCCCACCCTTGAAGCTCCAAACAAAACATTTCTGTAGATCCATTCTTCAGCCCTCGTCGAGAGAGGAAGTAAATCTTTTTATTCCTCTCTTTGGAAAAGAAGGGTCTGCCGCTTTTCTTGAATTATACAGCAAAGAATGAATTCACCCCCATCAAAAAAATTCATACCGTCTATCCCAAGATGAACAAATCAACAAAGTTTTTTTTAAAAATTAAAAAAATATTTATGTAAAAAAGAAACCCCAGACTTTACAACATGCATAAGGAAACTATGTAAGTAATATAAATGTCTACTAGAGTAAGTAATAATGTAAGTAATATAAGAGTCTACAGGAAACTGAATAATGCAGGATAGATAGATTAATATGTCAGGATGTTTGGCATGGCAAATAAATGGAGAAGTTATTTGAAAATGAAATGTGACATTGTTAACATAAGGTTTTTATTTTATGGATAAACACTCATCATTTTGATTATTTTCTTGGCACCAAATACGTTGGTAAGAAAGGAAGGGTTAGAGAAAATGGAGATGCAAAGTTACGAAAGAAGAGATAGGGAGAAGAAAAAAGTTTTGAAGAGGATGAAACGATGAGGAGAAGGGAGAATTGTAAAGAAAGATGACTATAAGGTAAGGGTGTTAGGCACAGATTGTTTGGGTTTTTGTTTTTTATTGTTTTCCACTAGTGCTCGAGGCATCATAGGGCGGTGGAGACATTGTTTTATTTTATTCCATCCATTTTTCAGTCTCCTTTATTTTACGAAAGCACTTCCGTTTTGCTGAGCCCATTAACCACACATTTCAGGAAATGATTCCTTACTCAGTCCCTTACCTGCCTCTCACCTTGCAGAATGGGGGTTAGACTTTCCCTGTTTGGAAATCAGAGCTGTTGCCTAGATTGGTTGCCAACCAAGGCTGAAGAGCCCAAACTGCAATGCTGTTTACTCTGTACTCCATTTTCCTACCTTAAGTTTAAACCTGTATCCCAGTACTAAATTGTCCTACCAAGAGCCATGCTTGATGAGTGCAAAGATTACAATTGCCCAGAAACCCAAGACTTCAATATCAATACTCATTTTTGTTTTGATTGGTCTCGAAATGATAGCAAGATATATCCGTACCTCACATAAATAAATCAGCATGGTCTGTGTACTTACCACAATTGTGTTAATAAACAATCTAGAATTATTTTTAAAAAAATAAAAAAAAATGGGTCTTTTAACAAAAATTACCTAAAAATATTGATCTTTCATTATATTATAGAATTATATAAAAAAACATTGGCACAAGATATGAGCACTGTTGGTCTAAAATGACCAAATAGACCCCAAAATGCGCTGGGAGGAAAAAAAAAAAAATATTGTTTTTAGATAGTGCTTATCGGTGTACTCAGTAAATTTTCAAGGTTGTAGCCCTAACCAAGAGCATCTGGAGATACACACACAGACACTCAAAGAGAGAAGAATCTTTAGCCCACTTGGTTACTCAGGTGGGCTATTTGTAGGATTTTCGTGATAAGAAACAAGAATACAAATGTTAAGCACTATGTCCTATCAATGTATAATTTGGCTGTGGTCCTACCATTAATTCAAGCCTGTATCCCAGTATTTCATTTTTCTATCACAAGTTTAAGCCTGTAGTTATTCCATAAGAAATTTGTCGATCAGACAGCCAACACTGAAATATGAAATATCATTCTCTACTAAAAAAGAGAAAGGGCACATCCCTAAAGGCACGAACTGTGAAACTGTACTCACTTTGACAACATCAGATGCTGCTTCCAAATAAATAGCTCCTTTTGTTTCATTCTTTTTCTCTGCCTTGTAAAACTCAAGGATATATGTATAATCCGTTTGTTGCTTCAAACAAAAATATCTACGCTTGAACTGCTGCAAAATAGACAGAAAAATATGAAATTCAAAAGATTAGGAAAATATGTTTAAAACATTAAATTTCAAAGGAGAAAAAAAAAAAAAAAAAACCAAGAAAATTTCTCAAAATATTCTTGAAAAGAAAAAAAAAATTTTTAAAAATGTTTCCAAAGTATTCAAGAAAATATGCCTGTGATTAAAAAAAAAAAAGTAAGGAGGGAGGGAATATATTTTTTTCTCTTTCCTTACCACAATTCTGATCAACTATTTCCTTTAGTGGAATAGTTATTTTCAATTCACAAGTGAACCATTTGTTCCATTTTATGAAACTTTACAAAATTTCAATAATCGATTGCATGGTATTTTTCTCACTCTTCAATAGGGATTCAATATTGATATCTATTCCATAAATAATACAAGCACAAGACTGACCAGACTGAATAGCAGTGGTGTATGATGCTTTGTAATTAAGGTGTGCTACTGATGCACAAAAACATAAAAATACTTTAGTTTCTGCAAAAAGTAATAGACAGTTTTAAACCTTTTTGGCACAATGTAGAGAAGGTTGTTCTGTTTGTACAAATTACAGGATTAATGGAAAGCAGAATTTTGATAAAACCCTATTATCAGCAGATAATAGTGTCCAATCCAAATTTTTGTTTTTCTTTCATTCTCCTATTTCTTTTTATTAGATCGCTGTTTGTGATAACAAATGAAAGTGTGAAACTTGACAATTCACAATCAGGACCACTTTATAAATGGTACCAAAAAGGCTTTTACTGTCCATTGCTTTTTAAAAGCACTGAACAATTTTTGCATTTTTGTGCATCTATAGTACACCCAAGATACAAAGCACAATATGTCATTAGTGGGCAGTGCATATAGAAGATTGGCTAAATTTTTCATTGATATCTTTCTTGGGTTATAATATGAAAAACTAATTCAGATAGGGTTTCACTATTAATTTGTTATTTTGTTTGTTTTGAAGAGGGTTTACTGAATACCTAAAATAACTAATTTTTGTCTGAATTTTGAAGACGAGGCATTATCATCATTATACACTGATTAACTAGATCTAGCATCTTCATCTTGGTTGTTAGTGTCACAACATTTTGGCTGTTCTATGGTCTGACTTTCTAAAGTCTTTATTCAATTCATGGGGGTAGATTGTTCTCATTTTGCTGTCCATCTTAGAGGATATCTTGTATCAGTTCATGTCTTCCTAGTCAATTTGTACTTGTGATGTCACTGTGTTTGCCTCTTCCATTAATGAACCCAAGGATAGAAATTACCAATGCCAGGCAGGTTACAAGATACAATTAAGCAACACTTTCATCCAGCACTTTTAACCAGTAGGACACATGGTTTCACTGTATCAACATCAACAGCTACTCCATCATAGGAATGCAGGGAATTCATTCAAAAACACTTCAAATGTTTACTCTAGATTATCATTCTTGTATTTTCTGGCATATCATCAGACGTAATAAAATGATCCCCAAATAAATAAGATAAGAATCCAGGAAGTTTTACGACAGGAAAAATAACAAAAAAAAAATTATTACATTTCAAGAGTGGGATATCAGGAGAAATTAAGTTCATTATATGTCAAAGGTCACAACAAATAGTTTGTAAATTAGTTCCTCCCAAAATGGCGAAGAGGGATGGGTCATCAGATTCTTAGAAATGCCAGAGAGAGTGAAAAGAAAAGAGAAGATACAGAGAGAGAGAGAGAGAGAGAGGGAGAGAAAATCTCTCACAATTTGAGAAAAAGAGAAAAGATAATCTGTGATGGAGAAGGGGGGGCGGAGAGAGAGAGAGGAAGATGCCCAGAGAAGGAGGCGGAGAGAGAGAGAGAGAGAGGAAGATGCCCAGAGAAGGAGGCAGAGAGAGAGAGAGAGGAAGATGCCCAGAGAAGGAGGCGGAGAGAGAGAGAGAGGAAGATGCCCAGAGAAGGAGGCGGAGAGAGAGAGAGAGAGAGGAAGATGCCCAGAGAAGGAGGCGGAGAGAGAGAGAGAGAGAGGAAGATGCCCAGAGAAGGAGGCGGAGAGAGAGAGAGAGAGAGAGAGAGAGAGAGAGAGAGAGAGAGAGAGAGAGAGGAAGATGCACAGAGAAGGAGGTGGAGAGAAAGAGGAAGATGCACAGAGAAGGAGGCGGAGAGAGAGAGAGGAAGATGCCCAGAGAAGGAGGCGGAGAGAGAGAGGAAGATGCACAGAGAAGGAGGCGGAGAGTGAGAGAGAGAGGAAGATGCACAGAGAAGGAGGCGGAGAGAGAGAGAGAGAGAGGAAGATGCACAGATAA
The DNA here is from genome assembly GCA_963457665.1 of Thysanoteuthis rhombus. Taxonomy (NCBI): domain Eukaryota; kingdom Metazoa; phylum Mollusca; class Cephalopoda; order Oegopsida; family Thysanoteuthidae; genus Thysanoteuthis; species Thysanoteuthis major. The sequence continues at coordinate 5,138,793 of OY735208.1, read as the reverse complement.
GGAGGTGGAGAGAGAGAGAGAGAGAGGAAGATGCACAGATAAGGAGGCGGAGAGAGAGAGAGAGAGAGGAAAATGCACAGATAAGGAGGCGGAGAGAGAGAGAGAGAGAGGAAAATGCACAGATAAGGAGGCGGAGAGAGAGAGAGAGAGAGAGAGAGAGAGAGAGAGGAAGATGCACAGATAAGGAGGCGGAGAGAGAGAGAGAGAGAGGAAGATGCACAGAGAAGGAGAGAGAGAGGAAGATGCACAGGGTAGGAGGCGGAGAGATGGTGCATGTGCAGAAAGAGAGAGGTGGTGGACAGAGGACACAGAGATAGAGGGGACGTATGGACAATAATGTAGAGAGAGGGAGTGGGCAGGGATTTATGAGAAAATCAAGTGAAGAGGAGAAAATAAAATGGGACGAGGGATGCTGGCCCTACCCATTCAAGTGTAATGGGGAGGCATAGCCTTTCAGGATGGCCCCCTGGAATCAGACATTCAATTTTAAGGCTTGCGGCCAAAGACCAAAAGTTACGTGATTTATAAGTTCTTCAGATACTAAAATCCTATCCAAGGTGTAAAGCAGTTCAAACATACAGTTCCAATCAGAGGATTTTCTGAATTAAGATCTTGAGGAACTATTACGTTACTTACCCTTGTAAAACTGATGATATTATTATCCTTGTGACCCTCGGGGCCTTTGTGTAACCAGCCTTCTTTCGTAACTGTACTGCGAGTTAGAGTTAGATCCTGCTGGAACAAAAAGCAAACATAGATTCAACATCTTTTAAAATCAAACTTCTTTTTAATCATAAAACAAAAGCCAATCACTACTACAGGTACATCCTCACAGTACAATCTATCAACCGCTTTCCCAGATGAGTACTCCATGGAGAACTATCTGGAGGCTGAAAGAACTGATGCCAAGACAACCTAAATGCCAGCTTCAAGCAATGCAAGATACTCCTAGGTAAGCCAGATATCCTGGCTTCTGATCGTGCAGAAAAGACGCAATGATTTTTAAAATTCAAACACGTTCATGCTGTGAGGAGTACAGTCACAGACAACAAGCACAAAGCCTCCTCCAACCTGGTGAGGGCATCCCATGCTCAATGTTTGGGAGGTGCTGCGCTTCAGAGTTCAGTCTCGAAAACCAAAAGCCATCAATGAGTTCTTAAGAACTAAACTAAACTGAACATCATTATCATTTTGACGTTTGGCACTTAGATGCACACACTGAATTACGTATCAGGGCTACCAGAGATAATCCAGATAGAAAAAATGACCTTATGTTACCTTACCAAACCAATTAGCAATATAGAGGTTCTGTTTTTGAGGACATATAAGACAACCCTTTATTACCCCCGAAAAATGGCTCAAGACATAAAAGTAACCTTCATTGTGAAAACGGTCTAGGGAAATTTGTTTTTTCTCAATATTCCCCGCTGAAAGAAGGAGGTAATCATCAGCCATTTAGTGCCCATCATAGAACACAGACCTCCCAAAGACAAACCAGACCTCTTTTCCATTGCAGAGCCAGTACTTTCTGAACATGTCTCGTTTGTCATGCCATCTTTTTGCGTATATGATCTTAGGGGATTCACATTGTAAGTTGGGATGTCCAGCAGTTGTCTGATCTTCTTGCAACATGACCATTTCTATTTGAGTTATATAACGGATTTTATGATATCTCCAACTCCTCTTTTTTTTCCCCATATACTGTGCTGCCCTATGATCTCCTCATGTGATGTTGAACATGATTTTTTCCATGCACGTTGCATGGTTCTCAGTTTGAGGGTCTACCTTTCAGCTCCATATATGACTATCAGAGGGATGCATAACCCTTCCTTTTTAGGACTAATTGGATTTAACATGCCATCCAATACATTAAACAAAAGGTTGGAATCTAATCAATAACTGAGAATTACTTATGATGCTTCAAGAAGACAGACCAGTGGGAATGACTATGAGATTGTCAGCAAAAGAATATTCACAGAACAAGCCCATACTTTTGTCATCTCTCATCAAATTGTGCAAAAGTACAAGATTGTCTTTTTACAACTGCATAAGAAACCAAGGAAAGAGAAGAGAATGTTTGTGATAATTATCTTGAAGCCAAACAAAAAACCAGCATCCAATAACATTGTGTGACTCTGATGCTTCCTGAACAAAATGACTGACGTAATGAAGATCTATGCAATTGTGAGCATTTGCCTACTGTCCACCTGGAAGATAAACGTCTTTGTAATGTGATATTCAAACAAGAAGCAATGTCTCCATGGACATCTTAGATGGAAAAGGCCGTAAGGAAAAAAGGAGACACTGAAGATATGGATGAAAAGTGCGGAAAATGTTCATACAATGCCAAATACAATTTGCCATCAGAATTGCTTACAGAATAATTGTGGGAATGACAAGTTCTGAAAACAGGTTGTGTTTGGAAACCAATTAAAAGGAATGATTTTTAGATGTGTCTACACATCTCAATAAGAAGCTTCTCGGATTTGGTCAGTCAATCCGTTCCAGATACGTTAAATAACAGAAACAGGAAGGAAGAGGTGCAATGTTATTAAAGAGTCTGATGTCATTAAATGAACATCTATTCTTACTGATTTTCACCAGCTGCTATGATGTCATAAGTGAATGTATGAAATGCACATTTTGGTATTAAAGGAATAGCCAAAAAACATAAAAAAATGGCCATTTATGATTTTTTTTATAAGCATTACTTGCAGAACATTATCATACTGCAATATTTTACAAGTACGGCTATCAACTGAATCAAAGAAAAATTACTTGCTTTTCTTCTTCCTTCTGCAACTACTACTACTACTATGAATGGTGGAAAAATTGCTGAACTTATGGTTCTTGTTTTTATTTTCTTCCAAATTTTTGTTCAACAAATGAATCTCCTCTTCCCATCTTTGATGTTGTCAATACATTTCAGCCAATCCATTCTTCAGACCTCATCAGGTGTATCATTCAAGAAAGGGGCAAACCTTTTTCTTCTCAAGGCAAAAAAAATTAGTCACAGATATACCAACTGAATCAATTCATTTCAGCAGTGCCAGGTAAACAGATGTTATAACACCAAAAAAGCATTCAGCTAATTTTAAACTAATGTTTTGTAAGTGAAGAAAACCATACAGTGTCGCTATATCAATGACAACAATTTTTCTCTCCTTGATTCGATTGTCTGAACAAAAGTGGAAATGTTAATGACTACTCAAAGTTAAATTTTTTTTTTTTTCTTACTTGCTAGCATTGCTGATCAGCAGTTCGAAATTAAATCATATAATTTACTGATAGGAGATATAATATCAGAAGTATCTTTAAAAAGGAAAAGACAAAAAATGGAGCTTTTCTCTATTGAATGAAACTTCAAATAATTACAATCATGAATCAAGAACTAAGAATTAGATTACATTAGACCAAAGATATTAGCATACTGCTTTAAATCTTATAATTTGACCACATTAAAAGAAGCCTGTTGGGTTGATAATGACACCATTAAACAAACTAAAGACCTTTTATAAGTGAAAATCAAAGAAAATAGACAATTACCTCATCTTTATCATCAGTATCAACATCTATTTCAAACACCTGTTCTGGTAAAGCCTCCACCTTCTTTTTGCTAGAGAAACAAATAAGAACAAAGAAACACAATTAGTGTCCATGTTTATAACACAGGGGATTACAGTTGTACAAAATCAAAATGGTATTACACAGATCCCAAACATTCAATATTGTTAATCAAGCAAATACCCATCAGAGTTTGGTAGGACTGTCAGCACTAACATACTGCAAATGTAATTTGTACTGCCTTGTTTTACATTTTTTCAAAACAATTTTCAAGTCTTCAAATTTAAAAAAAATTGTATCAGAGTGCATTGGCAAAAATAAAAGTTGTACAAAGTTTATAATATTTCACATAATTTAAAACTGATTTATAGTATACAAAGATTGAAAAAAATCAAGTAAAAATAGTGTAAGATCTGGAGAAAAACTCTTATTCTGTTTTTACATGAAATATCAAGCAGAATTGGTAAATTTTTGAATTCCAACTGCTGGTATGTACACTCCCCCTTACTTCTTTTGGGGGGAGACATGAATTTATTACTCTCCTGTATTGTAAAATTTCATCTTATGGTTATAACTGATTGAATTTTTACTCCTCTTACTAACTTTTATTTGGATAGTTTGAACCTTTGATGACGTCACAAAGTTTTACCAGATTCATTTCTAAGGCCCTTTTCAGGTATAAAATGTAATATTTGTAAAGAGAGAGAGCCTCTCCCATTAATCTCTTCTCCCAGAGGTTCAAAGCAAAAAAACTATATCGGATAGAAATTTTAAATGTAAATTGCAACGCTTGAAAACATAATATTTCAACAATTCTTGAAACAAACTGTTCAGCTGGTGTCATAATTTTTTAACATAGAAACATTCAATTTTTTCTTTGTTAAATAAAGAATTCCATCTTGAGTCTTTATTGAGCAAGGGGGAAAATTATGGTCATTAATGTACCAACAATCCAGCGTTAAGAATAGATACTTAAGCATACCCTCAATCAAACACCAAAGCGATTCCTATTTTTTGCCTTCAACCATCAAAAGAAGAGACTGATAGAGTGATTGTATGGATATAACATTGTACACTTGAAGAAGGGCATAGAAATGAATCACCTGAAACATTGTGTCTACATTGAAGAAGAAACAAAAGAGGAGTTCAAATCAACCAAACAAAAGCAAGTATGTTAATGACTCTTCTCAAACTTAGAGACAATACATTTTACTATTCTCTTATGAATTGATCGCCAAATTTAACAAGACTCGCTGTCACAGTCAATAATTGAACAACTGTAAAGTCAAATTTTGAAGTTGTGTAAGAGAAAAAAAAAAAAAAAAAGAATAAATATGATCAGAATAAATTCTACTCATGACATCACAGGCAGTTCCCATTGGAAAACATCTAAAATAGAGTGGGGAAAAAAAAGAGGCATTCAAAAAAATATGTAGATTCTCAAGAACCTAGAAATTTTTCAATATTTTAATAAATCTGTCAAAATAACACCCCCAAAAGTCAAAATGGATTCCTTCCAAAAATAAAAAAATAAAAAAATAAAAATCTTTTTAGAATGGGTCAAGGGGAGTACTGATGCCAATTTCAATGTCTGTAGATGAAATGTATGTCCAGGAGCACTGGAACATATCAACACATGCACATAAAAAAAAAAAAGGAAAAAAAAAAGGGGGGGGGTGGAACCCTTGATGGCTACGGTTGTTCAACTGAATAAAAGCAGAAATGGATTGTTAGAGCAACTGTTCTGCACACATTTGCTTTTCTATTTCTCAGGGACTTTCAGTACCAGTCCCTGACATGTCATTTCACTGCTGGTTATCACAAGTTTACAACAAAAGGTTGATTGTTTCTACTGATACTATAAAGGTAACATAAATAGTAGGAAGGGAGAGGCGATAAGAGAAAGTTAGGTAGTTTAATAAGAGGGAAGGAATGAAGAGAGTTTATATATATCTATCTATATATATATATATATATATATATATATATATATACACACACACACACACACACACAAACACACACACACACACATACACACAGTAAACAACTGAGGATCCCAACAAGAGAACATTTACACATTGTACCATAATAACAAAGTATATGTAAAACATCAAAAAAAAAAACAAACACTGCAGAACATAAATTGTATTGACAGATTTTGGGGAAATAAGTGAAGCGACACAAAATGATTTTTGAAGTTTCTTTTTTTATACCAAGTGTTTAGAAATGTAAAGCTATCTGGACTATATATGTATAATGAAGTAGAGATAAAAATTGGAATCAATTTCATAGGGTAAGTACAAGTGAACCCTGATACAACCAGTAGGAAAAAAAAAACAGAAGAAAATTGCAAATGAAGACTGACAAAATTAGGCAGTAGTGAAAACTCCCAGACTAAATAAGGAAAAGAAAGAAAAACAATAATAGACAAAAAAAAATGTGAAGATAAAAGTAACTGATTGCAGAAAGAATGGTTTCTTATGTAGGACAAATTTACTTAGGCCACTACTAAATGGTTCTTCTTCTTCTTCACCCACCTCACATTCATTATATTGGATGATGACCTTGTGCTTATTACCTCAAAGAGAAGATGGCCGGCCAAAGAAAATTAAACAAAATGATATTCAATGATAATCATAAATGATGGACACATCAATTGATGGAAAGGAAGGGCAAAGATTCAGTGAAAGATCAAAAGTCCAGATTGACTTTTATCTCTATTGTGGGGAAGCCATTTGGATTTGGCAAAGAGGTTCAAGTGGGATGCTTATACTAAATTCCTTCATTCAGAAAGTAAAGAGATACCATTTCAGCCCCCACCATTTAACAGGTGTAAATTCCTACCCACCTGAGTTCGTAGCCTTCACTTTGTAGAATATTGTACAAATGAACCACAAAAGTAAATAGAGGCAATATATTTCTCTTTTTTTTTTTTTTTTGCAAGGTGTAAGGATTGGGTTACAATTATTACAGGAAGAGAAAAGTAAGTACAAAGATCATTCTCCAAAGAGATGTTACCTATTTTCTACATTTATGTTCATTATTCATGAGGACGGACACAACATGTCTTAATATCTAAAAAAAGAAAAGATTTTGTGAGAACATAAATAAAAAAGAAAGATCCTGGGTTTTGAATAGTTGGGAAGATGAACAGAAGCAGGAGAGAGAGTTGTATAGAAGATGGAACCTTTTTTTAAAAAGCAAGTAAAAAGATCAGACACACTCACACACACACACCAGTACTCTTAAGTGCCTGAATCAGTTGAATTTTCCTTTGAAAACACAGGAATTTTCTTCTTCCTGTCAATACTGAACATTTTTACTTCCCATGTGCCTACTCTATCCTTACTATAAATCTTTCTCTAAATGAATGTATGGTTCAGATCCTATAAAATTGTGTCAGTGGCCCTATCCCTCCCCACAAATACACTCATTTAGACCCCCCCCCCCAAGCAATTAAGCACCCAAGAGCACAAAATAGACAAATGATGAAATAAAGGACTAATGTAGTGTGCATCATACAGAGGTCCATCATGATCCTATCAGAATCCTTACAAACTGTTTATTGTGATTGCTCACCTGAAGGAAGATGTAGAATAATAGATCTACCAATTGTTGAAACAAAGTAAGCAACAAAAAGAATATATTCGACAGTCTCACCAACTAGGCACTAGTAACAATCAGTCAAGCATTCTAATCTTGGTATATAAAAGATATAGAGTTGAATAAATATGACCAATTGTGAAATAAAATGCACATAAAAGCATAGATGTTAGCAGAAAAATTGCCAAGTGAAACTTAGTGTTGCCAACTTAAAGAATACTTTTGCACTAGTTTGACTACCAATTGAGTGCTATATCTTAAAAAGTACCAAAAAATGTCAATAAAATACTAAAAATGGTAGAAAAGTGGTGAAAAAAAAAATGGCCAAAATGTTTGAGAACTTCCATATTAGTTTAGCGATTTTTGCACTTGACGTTTAACATCGATGATAAAAGATATAAGATCAATTAGATGCTTTTTTGGGGGAGGGGAGCTTCCTAAATAAAACCAGACAAGTAAATCATTAAGTTCAACATAGATATCATTTTGAAAGACAAATCCAGAAAGAGCGAGTGCATGTTGGAATAGAGATGAAGGCAGCAATGAAATCGAAACCTCACGTTTTTTTTGTAGAGGAAGAGAAATGAATCTCTTATGAGAATTGCTGGAGGTATTTTTAGCCAAGAGATGGTCACAAAAAGGAAATAATAATGATAACTTCTTTTACAGAAGGACATTTTATTCCTACGACATAATGAGACCTTGAAACCTGAGCAAATTGTTTTCCGCTAGTAGCTAACACAAAAAGTAAACCACTTTTTCTTTTCAGGCCGAGATTATTTTTCTTCACCAAGTGGAATTCTAAACAAGTAATTAGATGCTATTTCTTCTCAAGATGTGGAGCGGAAATTAAAGGTATCCACAGTTACGGGATACTAAATGGTTCCATTGCTTTCAGGATATGAGGAAAGGTTGCAAGATAAACAGCTCAATACAAATGAGCAATGTGTTTGCACGATTCCCAGTATATCACTGTTTCTGCACTGTTTGAATTCGTCAACTGTGGTTTGTTCAGTTTTCATAAGAGTCTGCCTGGCTAGCTGGCAACACCAATGAAGCTAGAAGGCAGAAAATGAAAAATATTTACTTTATATTATGTCTAGAAAAAACGTTTGTCTTTTTTTTTTTTGGAAAATTCCACCCCCCAAAAAGCGAGAGGGTTCCAATCTACAATGTAAGTTCATGATGAATTGGTCTCTTGGTTTGTGTCAGGCAACATTTATGCTTTTTTTTAAAAATTCAGACTTCGTAGTCATCATCTCTGCCCAAGACAAGAGAAATAATTTATTCATTGATCATCCCTTTATAGCAAACTTACAATGCAAATTGAACCCCCATTTTCAAAAAACAAAAAAAAGACAAATGAGTAAATGCTAAAATTTTCAGCCCTCTAGCTCGACTGATGCAGCCTGTAATACATGCATACATACATAGCCAGTCAGACCATCTTAAAAACTAGAGAAACCTATGTTGACAGTTTTGGTGATGGTTTCCTATAGTATATACAGATAATTATCATCAGTAACAGTTTCAAGGTTATTTTGACAGAAAAACCAGGTTTTTAATGTTGAGATATGAGTGAAAGTAAAATCAGGAGGATCATTTGGTTATCCTGATCTATTGATTTGAATCCATATTTCCCAATCACCTGGCCATAAACTAGTTCAGGGTCATAAAGTGAAGAAATGATATGATTTGGTGATATTTCATTATAAAATAAAAACACATACATATCCATGGATCTTAAATATCAAATTTGTTAGATAAATCCTCCAGAATTGAAATTGAGTGTATTAGCTAATTACGGAAGTGACATAGCAGACTTATCACTTATATTCAACTTATTAACATCAACTTCCCGGTTGACCAGTTGGCAAGAATATTGTCAATATTAAACCGATCCACAGTGTATAAAAAGTTTTTAGATCCATGATATAAGTAATATGTGTCTCAAAAATGCATAACGAATCTGGATCAGTAATAACATCACAGCAGACATTCTTCAACTCTTTGAAAACATCATCAGGTATATTTCATCCCACCTTTGAAGTGTAGGTTAATCACCTTTTGGGGAGTCATTTTCAATACCACTTTTTTATTTTCATATGTCTAGGAACAGCATTCTGTTTTGTACACAGACTGATCAACAGAGAGTGAAATAGTTCAAAGTGGAAGAAAAAGAAATGTTAATCCATCAATGCCAATTGCCCCAGATTGTATATTCAGCAAGGATTATCGGCCTTTTATAAAAACTGTATCTATAAACAGAGATGTCTTCTTTTTCTCTCCTAGCAAGCCATCAATGGTTGACATCAACCCAGCATAGCCTTTGAAAAGTCATGATTAATTCGATAGTAAGTATAAAAAAAAAAAAAAGAAAAGATTTTTCACAGGTCATACAACTATGGCACACATCAAAGTTACCATGAACTGGTAGATCAGTTGACTTTTTTAACTCTTAAATTCAAACAAAGAAAAAAGGATGTCCCTTCTAAAGAAAATCTCCAAGTAAAATTATTTCCCTATGACTATTAGGTGAATTTTCAAAAGAAAATTTCCTGTTCAATTTACCAGAAAGTTCAATTATTTTTCAATTCTATTTATTGAAAAATTCCACTGCCAATTACAAGAGGGTTCAAGCAGGTTTTTGAATTTAAGAGATGAGGATTAAAAGAAGATTCACAAAAACTCAGAGTTGGCTAATATGAAAACAAAGTTGTTGATACATGGCAGATGTAAGAATAAGGTCAACAAATATATCAAAGGAGGGAAGTGATACCACAGATAAGCCTACTACCATAAAGTAGCCTACTAATTCTATCATACGAAGCAGATGCAGCAGGAAGAAGCTGCAGCATCCCCACCCTTGGTACATTGGCATGGGGGTCAGCAGGGGCAGCTGTGTGCTCTTTAAAAATAAAAGGAAAGTGTATTTTAGGATCTACCATGCACTATTTTAGGGCCCTTTTAAAAAACCTTGCAATAATCAAATACGTATATTCTATGGACGTTCAATCTTTGAGCACAATCCTAGTTTAATGGTTATTTTCCCCATCAACAAAACAGCAATAATTTTCCCCCATTTTCAGTTTTGAACATTATCTTTTATTGTAATACACAGTAGTTCCCCAACTGTAATCTGCAGACAAACATGGGTCCACAGATTCCTTCCAGTATGTCTCATACTAAGCAAGTACCGCAATGTCTTGTTTAATAGTTCCAAGTTTTATAGACCCCACCTAGTCATCAATGTCTACAATTCTTTATTGCTCTCCTGATTACCACATATAAATTTTTGGCAGACCTGAGTGATGCTGTCATGTTTTTTTTTACGTATCTATCAAATACAGGTTTCCCCTTGCTATCTGAAAAGAAAACATTCCCATTATATCCTTTAACGAGCCAAAATGGCATAAAGCAAAGAAAGAAGTATCATTAGTTTACACAAAAAATCTTTTGAGCGTTCCCAGATCAAAACATGATAAAGATGGTAAGTTAGGCCAAGTTGCAAAGGTTGAGATGATAGAAGGTACAAGAGACTGTACAATGCCTCTATAATGGCCCACTACAAAAGAAATGCTGAATGCTATTTCATCTTTTGCTTTCTTTCATAAATCTGAAAAGTGGCACAACCTTTGAAAAGCAGGGGATGCCTATATAGGCATGAACCTGAATTGACGAATCAGAATTCTAGGGATTGACTAATATGCAGGTATATCAGGTAGTTTCTATTTCTCAACCACAGAAACTAAATTGAGATTGAATTGAATGTGTATGATCTTTTGTTATAAAAGTATCTATGAGAGTGAAATGACAGTATTAGAAGGCCATGCAGCACAAATGCTTCCCTTGATCTTATTTTGACATTTTGCCACAAGGGGCTTTGAAATGACAATATTAGAAGGTCGTGCTTTACAAATGCCCTATCTTATTTTGACATTTTACCAAAGCAGGCTTTATTAAGAATATAGTGGTATACAAGGAAAAGTATTTTTTAAAGCGGCGTGTGATGTGCTATGGGTGGGAAAAATAATTAAGTGGATTCTGAGATTTGTCAAGTCCCAAGGGAGATATCTGTGTATGAAAGAATCTATAATACAATTCATTCTTTCTTTACGTCTCTAAATTTGTAAACAATATGATATTACCCAAGAACAGTAGTTTTCAGAGTTCCAGGTCACATTCTGACCCTTGGGATCCCAAGTTTCTTCAATTCCACGACCCCATTTTGAATAATCATCAAATAATTTTTTCGCCACTATACTTTCCAGTATACAATCCTCCTCTGACTAAAGTTCCCCCACTTAAGAAATTCCTTCCCTGGGAGCCAAGTGCCTTCAGTTTGAGAATTACTGCTCTAAAATAAGAGAAGTTATAGCAGTGGGGTTACCTCAGTGTGGGTATACCAGGATTCGTGCAGTTAATTAGTCCCCGAATTTTCCATATTATTTAAAACCCGATGTCCAAGCTCTCATCATATTTCAATGCATTTTTTTTCCAAGCTGACACTAGTAACATTAATTTGTACACCATACCTTAACTATACTAAACCAAAAGAGCACTATCAAACATATTGTTGTATATTACAGTAGTATCCACCACACAAGGGATTTCTTCGGGAGAGAATAGACGGGTAAAATTCTTCAACATTTTCAAAAGGAAAGGAAATTCAAGTGAACTTACTTTGGCAACTGCTGATAACTTCCTGAGTATCCACTGTACTTGAAATGGATCATGTGACAATCACTGCTGTAGGTCTTAAGACATTCTCGAACAAGCAATGTCGTCGCTTCCTTTGGAGCATTCTTTGGAACTGAGGGACAGATGGTACGCATCTTTCTTTTAGGGGCTGGAGGCTAAAAAGAACGGAGAAAACAAACAATCATTATCATCTATTAAAAAGATATAAGAATGTGTCGATAGATATTTACTACCAAATAATGAATATACAAAAAGTTACGTACCATATATTCCAGCAGATAAGACCACCCTTTAAACATTCAGAAAATCCCCAACCACCCAAAAATAGGATATTTTTAGAGGCCAAATACAAAATCAGTGACTAAACCATGAAATTCAGACGGGAATAGGGGTCACACCCTAAAGATTTATATGCTGAAATATATGGTTATCCATTCACGATAGCCCCACAAATGGCCCATCTGACCAACCAGCAAAGTGAGCTACAGATTCTCTTTGTTCATCTGTGTGTGAGTGCATGCATGTATGTGTTTCCAGTTACATTACTCCTAGTTACATTTTGGGGGCTACAGCCTTGAGAGTTTGCATGAGGACACCACTAGGCACCCTCTAGAAATTTCTCTCTCTCTTTGCCAACAATGCCCAAATCTTGTGCTTGAAAAGATAATTTCAGATAAAGGATCCAATTTCTCTTTCAGATAATTGGTTAGATAATCAGTTTTAGTACATGTGCAGACTACGATGAATCATTTATGTGATGTATGGATATCACAGTAACATCGAAATTGCTTAAATGTTTCAAATAAAATCATATCTTGCCCAAAATATATAAAGGGCCTGGACCAATGAGAGATATTTTTCAATTTGATCTGAATTCCAGAGATGAGAATTATTATCATTACTATACACAGATTTATTAAAACACAAAACAAGACATCTCTCAGCATGAACAATGAAATGAAAACCATATACCCTCATGGATTGTATGAAGTATTCTATATTCCCTGAAGACGATAAGAACGTTTCATTTAAGAAAAATAACATACAATAAAAAACACATGCACTGTAAGCTTAAAGGTATTTTTCCACCCGACTAAAATTATTACCTTTAAGTGAGAAGCAATTAGCTTCATTATGTGGTACAAAGTCACCTGATAAGAACATCAGTTTGCAAATGGCTTAATGAATCACCCACTAGATCAGAAAAAAAAGAAACCACATCAAGGAGATTCAGGTTATATAAACACTCCAACCAGAATTGAGAAGAAACACTTGGTCTATTGGTGAAATATCAAATAATTTCTATATAACAGGATATGAGAGATACTAGAGAAAGGCCGAAAGGTATGATAACTGAAACATTGAAGGTAACAACCAAGATGAGGACACTACTCATACAGTAGATTGCTGTATGATAAATTCATTTTAAAACTGGTTATATTTATCATGTAAGAAAACTTAGATTTTACTGAATTCTGATAATTACAAATTATATTATAACACGCATCATCTTTTTATCTACACATGATTTATAGAAATATTTCAAATAATTATTTTTGTCATCAGTACATGTATACCTTGATTAGGGTGCTTAATTTGTTCCAAATTTGCCACCCTGTTCAAAACAGCAATGTTCCAGTCTTTTAATTTAATGTTTTTTCCAGCTTATGCTTAGTTACATTAGCAATAACTTGACCATTCTACATCAGAACCCATATTTATCAAAATGGCATTATTCAAAGGATTCCAATACATGACAGAAGTGCTGTTAGCAGAACTTGAAATAGAATAGGCCTTTGGGAAAGACATAAATCCATCTTTCTCCCTTTCAGTTATGGGTAAATGGAGCAGAATTGGCTTTTCAGCCATGGTTGACAGAAAACTGAATTCAAACCAAACCCAACACTTAGTCCAGCATTATGAGAGGCCAGCAATGGACAGAGTGGGGAATGTTTTCACTAAATCTGGGGGTCTGCTGAAGCTTCAACAGGCCTAGTAACCTGGGAGTGAATTATAATGAATTGCTCAAGTGAAAATAAAGAATGAAAAAAAGATGGACAGACGCAGTAACACAATTGTAGTCTTCATTTTCCCACGGCAACTCGAGTTCAAGTGAAAAATCAAAAAAATAAAAACCTATACACTTATAAATAAGTAAGTTTTTTGAAAGATCAAATTATAGGAAACAATGAAATTTAAAAAAAAAAAAAAAAATAACTCTGGCTTGACCTTTATAGTGTCAATTTTTTAAATTGCAATCCAAGCATGATGGGGAAGTTTTTGAGCAACTCTCAGTTTCAAGTACGGAAAAAAACAACCGTATTAAAATAATAATCTATTCTAATTGATATAAATACTTGAATATAGAATATTTTGGCTGAAACTTCCTGCATTTCAGAATTAGGTGCCAAAATTATAAATGGTGATCTTTTCATCTCTGGCAAGTGACGATTCAGGCTCACCAACCCTCACTTGTTCAGAGATCTTCAATGGATTTCCTGAAATGTATTTTATATGCTACATAACAGTGTTTTGTTTGGATAATTTTTTGTTGCGTTATTTTTCAAAACTGAAGTTGACCTATACACAAGACGAGGAATTCAAGGGGGATAATGGTTCACGAGTCAACCTTTATACCATATAGACTCATACATAGCCAGCTAGCTGGTCTAACTCAATAGAAACAGTTCCATGACCTTTTGGCAGCATTAGGTGATCAATTAATAATTTTGAAAGAGGGGTGATCAATGGAGAATTTACTTCTCGTTTTTTTTCCCCCCAAGGCAGACTGCTTCTACTTCTTTAGGTTCAGGACAGGAATTACTACTAGCTTCTGGTACCATGTAACTCAGGGCAACCTGTCACATGTTACGAGAAGAGGAGATGGGTACCAACAAGTAATTCTCATTGCCCTGAGAAACCCCATGAAAGGAAAGTACTTAGCCCCTGCCCCAGTGATCTTACTAGGTCATTGGTTAAACTAAAACTAGATATATGATAAGTAACATTGTGCCATGTGTAATTTTTCATTTCTTCCACTTGTATGTCAAAAGATGGCAGGATGGTCCATTAGTGTAATATTGTAGCATCAATCACAGTGACCAGTCAAATGTCCAACTGACTATTTACAAGCAATGATTTCCTTCCACGAATAAAGACTGAAAAGAAAGCTACTCATTTGAATAATTCATTTCATCAAATAGAGAGACTTTGGTTTGGTTGACTAATAGTGCAAATAGGAACTTGGTATGTACCAAGCACTGAATAGGCAAACATTAGCTGAAAACAGTAATCGTATTTGCTGATTTATGGCTCTGGTATATAGAGTTTGATTTTTTCTTTTTTTCCAATCCTTTTGCTTCCCATTACAATATTAGAAACTGTCAACATAGGTATCTCCAGTTTTTAAGCTAGTCTAGCTAGCTGTGTAGGTATCACATACACAGGATGCATTAATGGAGCCAGAGTGCTGAACATACAAAAAATTTATCCCATGTCTAGAAAAAACATTTAGAAGAAAAAAAAGAAAAAGAAGAAAAACAAAAAAAAGAAAAAAAAACCAAAAACGAACTCCTGAATCTTATGATTCATACAGAAATGAAAAGAAAAATCCTTGGGGGAAGGGGGGATAGGTCAAGGCTAGTCCAGCTGGAAGGCAGAAATAAATATCAAAAAAATTTAACTCTTAACCAGGTTACATTTTGACAAAACTTACTCATATAGCAAGAGTCTAGAGTAGGAGTTTGACAATATATTAGAAATCTTTTTAGCAACAGATGAAAAGGAGAGGGGTGATGAGTTTCATTTATTGACCACTGAAGTGTTTTTGTCTAATTCATTTCTTTTTATCAGTTAGTGTAACCCGATTCAGTAAGGATCTTTCTATGTAATCAGCTATTATTTTGAAAGCCAAATTTAATGTTTTGAAAATTGGGGCATCTGCAGCATTATAACAGGTCTACAATGGAATATCTTCATTTATCAAATTTATGATAATAAAATAAATGATATTTTGACACAAATGTTCATTTTATTACTAGAAATTGAATAAATCAAAATATTACTCATTTCATCAAAAAATTTCTTCCCATGACATTTTTCAAACCAGATACCAAAGTTGAGCCTTTTTTCCATCACTTTTTTCTCGGGTCACCTATCTATTTGTGACCGTCTCATGCCTAGGGTCGGTATATATTTCACATTGGTATCAATAGTTGGAGTTTAAAACCCCTGTAAAGGCCAGGTTTTTCCGAATACCAATTTTCAAGTAAAATGATACCTCTCTCTTGGAAGATTGATACAACGCAAAACTTGCATAGCCTCATCCTTCCCCAAATTCGACCTTGTGCCATACTAAGGCAAGGAAATCTGAAGGATTAAGCATGTACACTCAAGAGATTAATTACTTTTGACTTATTTTCAGCCACCATTTAGAGACAAAAATATTGTCCAATGGCACCAATCAGATGTTGCAGTTGATGATGCATCGATTACAAATCAGGAGTTCAGCTAAATATTGAACACAGATGGTCATCCATAACAATGAGAAAACAGTTTAAGTCAGGAAGCATTGCAACACTAGGATTCTTGCACAAAAATTCAATAACTCTGAATCATAACAACCTCGAAAAGTACAACATTTTCCACTTTAATATACATCTGTTATGTTGAATCAGTGAAATTGCCTGATTGAGGAAAGTTGTTTTTTGCAAAAAATAAATGAATACATAGTTTTAATTTGATCAAAAGTTAATTTAATCAAAACAAGGATATAAAATAACTATTTTTTATTTTTGCAATCAAGGGTTGGGGAAATTGAATTAAAAAAACCCACATAAAACGTGAATACGTAGTTTTAATTTGATCAAAAGTTTATTTACTCAAAATAAGGATATTAAAACTATTTTTTACAATCAAGAGTTTATGCAATGAAAATAGAATCAACCCCCCCCCCCCAATTAGTAAATTTTGTCAGTTAGGCAGTTTTGCCAATCTGGAATAACATAGATAATGTTTCATTTTGGGGTCATCTAGCAGACCCTCTGATATGGCACCAAATATCTCAAACAGCAGGTGTATTCTAAGCCATGGTCCCCTTGCCATGAGGTGCAGAGGAATTTTTGAAGTGAAAAGAATGAGTATTATATATCAGGATATTCAGTATGTCACCTTTTGAAGTTGGGTGCATGTGAAATAAAACATTCAAGTGCAAGGAGATCATTTTCATTTTGTTAGCTAATAATTTAAAAATTTTTTTTAACTTATAGCTAAAAAGACTTTTTCTCTGTTTCTCCAGTAATCCATTCCTTATTTTGATACTTTGCAAAAATTTTAGCTTGTCTCTTCACCTTCACACTTCTCATTTTTTATTCTAAGAGCCACGCTGTTAACTTGCTTGAATTATTAGAAACTGTCAACATAGCTTTCTCCTGTTTTCAAGTCAGTTCCCATCTAAACAATTTAGAGAGAGAGAGGGGGAAGGGCCAATTTGAAATGTAAGCTCATGTAAAATTGATCACTTAGCTTGTGTCTGGTTTTTTTTGTTTTGTTTTTTCAAATTCCAACTTTTTTGTGATCATGAAAGGCGAGAGAAGTTACTTATTCATTGACCCCACCCCATTCCAATATTTTAATAGCTCACACCCAACATGGTATGCAACCCAAATTCAATCAGATCAGGGTTCTTACTGAGTGACTAACCAGACCGGTTCAATTATTTTTTTTCAAACTTTCACTTGCACTCGAGAGATTGGAGTTTGCAGTAAATTTATTTTCATATAAATACCCTTTATCTTACGTGATCATGCTTGACCAGAGCCCCGATAACTACACATTTCAAGAACATGTTTTCTAATCTGTCTTTTGCCAACCATTTACAATGCTGAACAAATGAGTTGGACTTTCCCAGTTTGAATTTAGACTCGTACATCTCCTAGACTGGTTGTCAGCAGGTTGAGGAGCCTAGTCTGTCCTGCTGTTTACTCATAGCTGGAGGAAAAAGGGATCGATCCATGTATTTCCCAAGGGCATTAGTGCTAAGTGAATGCAAACAGTCTCAGCTGGAGTTTAAATCCCATTTGATGATTCCATTCTTTGTGCTGCTGTCAGGCCACCATACCTGTTTTTCACTTAATCAAAAAAAAACAACAAAACTTTTGTCCACCATAAGCAATGTCTTTCAACCACTTTTCACATCAAAAGGTTTGTAAGAAGGGAGTTATTTATGTCACAGAATTAAGACCATATAACGTGTTAAAATAGCTTATTCATGTTAAAATTGTAAAAATCGGGAACACTAAGACATGTTTAAAACAATGACTAAAAATGAAGAGCAAAAAGAATTAAGGAAAAAGAAGATTGTGTAAGTTCACTCTGGATTTAAAAATGTTGTGATTGTACTCGTCTAGAAAACATTCATTAGCATTATTATAATCTGGAGACACTTTCATGTTGAATGTACAGAGCTCAAATTATCCTAGAACTCCATTGAGAAATCCCAAAATAAGATGCAGACATGTTAGGCATATTGACAACTATAGGAGTCACAAAGTACCAAGTATCATTTCTTCAGCATCAAGATATATGTGGAAAACAAGACTCTTTCCTTGCCATATCTTGCATCCAAATATATCCTTGCCAGCCTTTTCTCATATCCAACATGACACTAAATCAATCAGACTATCACTGTAAGAGGAAGAATCAATAAGTCCATAGCCTGAGACAGTTATTAATAGAATTTTGATCTGAAATTTTCACAGTACAATGTCTGTGCAGTCTTACTGCTGCATATCTAAAATGCATTGAGTACTCAAGCTCATCATAGCTAGAATTCAAGTAACACATGACCCAGGTGGTTAATGGAGAGACATCAAGTACATTAAATGCATTAAGAAAGAAGGAAATTATGTGGAAAAATAGTTATTTGTTGTGCAAAATGAAATATTTTTTTAAAATCATTATTGCTGTACCAATGTAAAAGTATGTATTAGCATAAAGACGGTGTTAGCAACAAATTTCATTTGCCTACTGTTCTTACAGGATTGGGAAATTTTCTGATGGCCACATTTTTATTTGAAGAAAAGGTCAAGAGTGGCCAAAAGGTGTGAAACAGGCACTAAAAATGGCCAAAAGGTGTTAGACAGACACTAGATTAGAGGATCAGCCATTAAATGGCTATTGAGAACACTGGTTAACATCCTGGGAAAGTTGCCTTGATTGCTAAAAGGCCTTAATGGTCAATAGGTGAGCAGAAGAGAAACTGATAGCTGGACTTATTACTTCTTAGTATCTAACCTGGCACAGGACTTTCCTGTTTCCCCCATAAGTAAATCTCTAGTTCCATGAGGCCATTTACCAGCCCCATCACAAGGCAGCACTTTCTGGAACCACCTATACCTATGAGCAAGGGTTTTTACTTTAAACCTAAACATTCCATCCTTTAGGGGAGTCGAACAAATCACTATTTCTCAGTATCCAAATTGGGAGCCTCACAATCAAATACATTTTAAAGTATAAAGTTTTAAAAGAAAGAAAAGAAAAGCTTCAAGTTTATAACTAAAATCCAATGTTTTGAGGACTGCTCTCCTTTCAGAAAAAAAAAATGGATGAAAGCTAAGGTGTAATAAAACGTAAGTGTGAACAATTTCATATTCTAATTTTGGGAAATTACTGAATCGGATGTTGATACATAAGGTCAGTTGGGTCATTTCCATTTTGGCTCCTTTCAAACTGTCATTTTTGTTTTATGAATGAAATAAATTATTTCTTAGTTATACCATTTACCTCCCCCCTTATTTTTAGTTATAATATATTTAGTAATGTTCTAAAAGCACAATCCCTACTTCAAATGAATCATAATTTCCTCTTCCAGTCAGGAAAACAATCTTGCTCAAAAGGTTATGTGGAGAGGTCATTGTACTGGTTTTTCATGCTAGATTTTTGATTGGAAAATCACATCAGGTGATCCATTACATAAGGAACTAGAGAGCACACACACTGGGACCAATGTGATAATCACTAAAAACTGAACAATCAGGTTACTGATCCTACACTGTGGTGTGATAAAAGCTCGCAATAATTATTTATGAGAGACATCTCTTTAAACCTTGATTCATTTCAACACATGATATTTCCCTTAGACTGAGTAACTTTGTAATGACTGTATTATTACATCTGGAAAACAAAAAAAATTGTCCCATCTAGCAATGCCAAGAAAAATTCCTGGATCCTCCCCAAATTTTAATCAATTATCCCTTGGCACATGGTCCAGCCTTTCAAAAAATGCCATTAAGATTTATTGAAAATTTTTGGAGATATTGTGTGAACAAATGAACAGAGAGATAAACACAAACATAAATAACCCATGTCCAGCTTTGTTAGCAGAATTAGCCAAAATGTGGATTAGTTTGGGACAATCTGCTTTGATGTTTTCTGAACATCTCAGTTGAGCAACTAGAAAAATTCTTTAAGATATATTTGTGCAAAAGATCATTTTTCTTTCCATTAAAGACTATACAAATCAGCATATATCTACAGCAAAGTTCACAACTTTGAGAGTCATTAACAATCAAAATTTTGTCTATAATTTCAAGAAGACTAATCATTTTAAGAGTCATTAAGACAATTTATTCTGTGTTATTTATGTTATTCCCAAGAAGAATGCTGTTGAATGGATCGTCCAAAACATTGAGGGAACAAGATAACATGAAAAGAATGTGCTTGATTGTTCAAATAACTCATAGGATTACAATTTCTGTTCAGACAATTGGACTCCTTATAATAGCAACCATTTTCTGAAGAACTAAAATGAAAAAAACTTCAAGTTAGCAACATTCAACTTGTTTTCAAAGTATATTTTTTTACACAACAAATATATTTCAGTCTGTCTGGCCATTATCAATGGCAAGTCGACAAATGTGTCCAGATTTTATAAATCTGGTTAGAAAAAAACATGATATCGATATATGCGAGTCTTGGAACAACAATTGAAGCAGTTGTGATCAAGGAAGATGACGTAATGTTCAGCACTCAAATTTTCATAATCTCTAATAGTATGATTTGAATGATAAAATTACAGGATCCCAATGTGTTTGTTTTTCTTCTTTTTACGCAAAAAAACCTTTTTTTTTATCCTTTTCACACGGATTATACACAGGGCAAAAGTTGAGGTATGGATACGCAGAAACTTTGTGGTAACATACCAAAAAAGACTAGTTGCTTCATGGTCAAACTCAGCTGAAGCTTATAAGCACTCAAAGAGCACATACACTATTTAAAAAAATAAATGGAAACCTGTTCATGTATAGCTGCAATGAAAGGGAGGTAACTGTGCAAGTTTCAATTTCCCATATGTTGGACTATTGTTTACTTCTGCTTGATATATGAAAAGATATCTCTTGATAAAATAGAAATGGATCCACCAACAAATCTAATCATTCTCCAAATGACCCAGACTTCCACAAAATTGAATTTCATTGTGAACTTCTGGAGATATCATGTGAACAAACAGACTAACACGAGTGAATATATATACCTCTTTCAACTTTGTTGGCACAAGTAAGCATACAGACAACCAGTCAGTATTGCTAATTTAGCATGTTCCTTGTTTTAGCAGGGCAAAAATTCAATATTTAGCAGTATTTTTAGTGCTATTTTTCAGCAATTTAATGATAGTTTCAAGCCATTTTCATGTATTAAAAATGTCCATCAAAACGCTAAAAGAGTTTCCTGACATGTTTTGATGTTCTTTGACACTTTTTTTTATGTTCATTTAGTGCAAAAAACTTTTTTGAGTTGGCAACATTGCAACCAGTCCAAATCTTGTGATTTTCAAATTTACTCTCATTTTGTTATAATGGTCAACAAGCTAGAATCATGCGCTGAAGACAGTTTGAACCTCACTGGGTTACCCAACATTTTTGTGCCAGTCTAAGCTGAGTTTATAAAATATCATTAATAAATCAGAAGTAATCCTATACAATTTGTAGTAACAATAATGTCTTCAACAAGAAGAGATCTTTTTTTTTCAGCCCAAGAGGAAACAATGCTGGAAACAAAATGATCCTTACATAGCACAACTCAACCAGGATTAAGAAGAATTCACTTTGTTACCTTTAAGTTGGAAATGTCATATCAGACCTTATACCTCACCCTTACTACCAAAAGCCAGGTGGTTATGCCCCTTGTCAGATCATTGCTTCAAAGTGATAATGTTAAATGTTTATAAGTCAAATTAGAAAGTCAAGCACATCTGGCTATTACCATCAATAGCCTCAGGAGAAGAAAATGACTGTTTCTTATTGTGAGGAACAAGAACCGGTTTAGGTTGGATATATGGGTTTTATTTACAGCGCATGAGGACTTGACTACCATCTTGGATCATCCTACTCATGTTAGCAGTGTCGTCTCGCTGAAGTCTCGTTCTCATTAACGTGAATCTCGTTAGTATAAAGATGATGACAGCACATTTTCCCTCTTTTTAAAAATTTTTTATTTATGAGCCTGTTTCATATAAATGGAGTTCAGTCCTGGAAAAGAAACAATACAAGGTTGGTCCAATTTAACATGAGAATGAGACTTGCCCTTATCTTTCCACTAGGAAAATCAGATTCAATCGTTAAAGATTTCATTTATGATTTGCATCAATGAGAATGGGACTTGAACGAGATGACACTGCTAACACAGATAATACGATCCAAGATTGTGGGTAAGTCCCCATGTATATAAATATTCTGTTAATTAAACATATCTTTCCAACCAAAACTGGATCTTATTCCTTACAACGGGTGATGAGGATGATATTACAATACTACTCTTATAATATTTGTATTTATCAAATCATTATATCAGATGATATAAATATTCGCTGAACTAAGCCAACTCTGGCACAAGTTCAAATTCATAGAGCATCTATTGCTTTAGATATTAATCATCATTACCATTATTGTTTTGAGGTCTTCACTTCCAGAAAATTTCACTGAAATTCACAGACAACTTTTGAAGATATGGTGCGAATGAACAGAAAGACAACACTGTATAGACATAACTTTTTTCAACTTTGCTAGTAGAGGTAAAAAATGATATGTGAGACTGGCTGCCTCAGTTTGTTGAACATCTTCATTGAATCTATTGAGGTGGAAAGAGTAAATCACATACCTTGAAATCAACCAATTACCTACCATCTTTCTGTTCTTTGATGAAAAGTTTTTGTTTGCTTTAATCTAATTTCATTTCCAGTCGAGAGTTTGTTGGTTTTTATTCTTGCTTTTTTTTTTTTTGTTTCTATTCAAGAGTCTGTCTGTCAGTTCCAGGTTGCTTTTTGAAATAACCATCACACATCTCTTTCTAACCCACGCATATTCTATCTCATCATCTGGTATTAAATAAAATTCGGGGAGGTGGGTATGAAGCTTTTTTTGTTTAATTATAAAAACTGTATTATGAAAAAGCTTTTAAATTCCATTAACATTATTAGATTCTTGACAAAAAAAAATTTTAAAACTAATCCTACAGTTAAAAATTGAATCTACTATCTCAAATTAAAGTAATTAACAGAAAATATACTTTCAGTAATTGAAGGTTTATGCAAACTTACAGGTATTCTTAAAGTCAGTGTATTTTAAATGCTAAGAAGGTTGGCTTCTGAGTATATACAAGGTCAGCACAAGCTCTAAACTGTTCCATTTGATTTTATCTTGTTTTCTAGAATCTAATTTTGATAAAGTCTCAAATTCATACAAAAGAAAGTAGATTGTCAATTTCAAAGGAAATAACTTCTGATCAAATTTTTTTAAAATTCAATTCACAAAAAAGTTTCATTTTCATGCTATTCATTGAAGAATTCTCACCATAGGCTTCAAGCAGTTCATGAATTTAAGAGTCAAGTAGCATATATTGAAAATATTTTCCCTTATATATATCATAAAAGGGCATTGACACTTTCTAGTTTGTTGGTTTTCAGTCAGCAAACAGAAAAAGAGTGAGGAGGTACTGCGAAAACACAGACACAAAATAAGCTGCTGCTGGTTATACAACACTCGTCTTTATGTGATCGCTAAAAGTAGGCAGATAACTGCTGCTGGTGCTTTCATTTTTCTTAACCCAATTTTGATACATTTCCAAAAATCATTAAAAATAGATAAATAAGCATGAAGACTGGTAAAAAAATTCCAAGAAAAATAAAAATTTCCTTTGGAGTACACATTTTTGTATGTGCAATAAATGAATTTATATTAAACTATATACCTGTATAATGGGCACTATGCTAGTATGTATGTTAAAAGAGGGACAGAATTTTTGCCAAGTGATTTTCTTGTTTTTAGATGCACTGACATATTGAAATGTCAGCGATGTCCCTGAGCAAAGTATTGTCAATCTTGAAGGTTTTTTTTATCTAAATCTAAATTTTTTTGGTTGCATCTAGATGTCAGAAATTACTATTTAATAAAATAAGTAATATTTTTATTCAATCTATAGTAATAAAATGGTACTTTAGTAGAATAGATGTTGAAGGTAAGAGTCATCTAATTTATGAATGATATACAATATATTTCCTAGATTTTAGATATACATCTGGAGAATCTAGATGTTCCAAGACATTGTTTTTTTTGCTCAATTTTAGATGTAAACATGAAATAAGGTTAGCAACACTGCCCTTGCTAGATCTTCACACGAGAACCAGCACATCTATGGTCTGACTTTCAGTTTTGTTTAAGGACAGGTGGGGAGAACCCCTTCAGGCTTGTACTTTTTTTCCTTGCTTTTAAAAAAAAATAAAAATCTTTGAATGGATTGAATCAATTCTCATTTTCTTAAATTTTTTCAAACTCAATACCTAAGCACCTACAGATGCAGTTGCCATGGATGCTAAACCAGCCATTTTTTGGCTAGATATAGCCAATTTTTTCCCCTGGTGAAAGTCCGCAATAACGCATTTCTGAAAATCTGGGGATTTCTTTCTTTTAAACATTATCTGTATGATTAAATTAGTTGACTCAAATAATATTTTTAACCATAAAGTTAGCTAAAAGTGGAACAAATTTAGTTGATCTTGACGATTTTTGAAGCAGTTTTGCACCCCCCCCCCAACATCAAAGTGACTGTCACCCATTTTAGAGCCAATTCATTCGTTTCCCCATTAAAAGTTACTTTCTTCTCAAAAAATGAAAAATTCTAGAAGAATCGAAAGTCAGAATCAGTCAAATACATAGGAAAATTAGTTTTTCAATAAAATCAATAAATTGAATTTTTATTGAAACTTTGAGAATCTTTTGGGAAATAAATACTAAATTTTTCTGCTTAGTAAGTTTAATAAAGGAAAATGCACAATTTTTTTCCATGAATAATTTATTCTGGAATCTTAGTGTTCTTTAATTTGATGATTGGGCTTTAGATGAGTATCACATTTTTAGCCTTAAAGTTAGCCAAAAGTGAGAAAGATTTAGCCAAATAAAGTCTTTTTTCTAAAAAGCAGTTTCAGTCAAGAAAAATTGAATTTGATTTTGCACCACTGGTCATCAGTCCTTTCTCTAAAATACTTTGAGTACAACCAAAATAATGCCAGGTTCTCTTTTTTTTTTTCTTTTTTTAAATCATCAAATGTAAAATGGATTAACCCTTTTGAGACTCCTGGGATATATATATATATATATATATATATATATATCTCCATCCTGAAGTTTTTTATTGCTGCTGGGATATACATGTCCAGTGTATTGCTTTTTTAGAAGTCTACTGAGACATGTGTATCATGAAAAATAAAGTAAATTAAGCACCTTTGATAGGTTAGTCTTGAAAGGGTCAAATCATTACAATTTTACTCACCCCTACCCATTTCCATTTTTTTTTTCAAACTGCTTTGAAAAACAATAAATCCACACGAATCAACAATGAATTCAGAATGTTTCTTCTAGGACTGAATATTCATCTTTTTAATGGATAGTTAAGTCATTAGATGTATTGATAACAAAAAGTATAGAAAGGCCAAAAATTGTACCTTTTAATTCAGCCAACAAGGGTGTACATATTTGTCATGAAATTACTATGGTAATATTGCATCATAGTTACAAATATTAACCCAAACATTTTGCTATCTGTCAATAGAATCATCATGAAAATGAAAAAGACTTTCAAATTACTTGAATCCATCAAAAAAGTGCATATAATTCGAATTACTGCCAAAATTTAACACTTCTTTGTTACTTTTGCATAATTTTTTCATCTCAGACTTGGGATCTTCCTGTGCACAAGACTTTAAAAAAACTGATAAGCAATATGTGATATCAATCTCCTGCCAAGAAGTCTTTAGAAAAAAACTGGTGACAGAGTAAGCATCTGGTTGCATACATAAGCTCAAAAAAAAAAAAAAACACATTGAGCAGATATACTTGTCTTAAGTAAGCATTTATTCTATTTTAGGGTTGGGGAAGGATTTTGAAAGCATGCAAAAAAGCAAATGAAGTCGAACGTCACCCAAAGGGCAAAGGTTACTTACAGGAATGACCACATCGTCGTGGGGGAAAATGAGCAGTTCTCGTTGTGGATCATTGTGAAGTAATACCTTATGTTTGACCACATAGGTTTCATAATCCACGGGTTCAACTGGGGGTGGCCGTGACTGCAAAAAAGAGAACGTTAAAAAAATATTAGCTGATTTCACTGTGAAACTTTTTTTCTTCAAATTTTATGTCTACCCCACGGGGAAAACTTGACAAAACTCAAAAAGAACAATATAAAGAGTTTTTGTTAAATGAAACATTGTCAAATGTTATTTATTTATCCACTAGTATTTCTCTCATGTTATTGTTAATTTTTGCAACTATTTTAATTGGACTGAACTGAACCACAAGATAAGAAAAATGGTGCAGAAGAGATTGTGGATAGGGAGGAAGTTTAAGGGTTTGATTTTGAATGACACTTGTCAGTAAGTTCCAGTGGTTTAGTGGTAAGAACAGTCAAGTGTTAAGCGAGCCAACCTCTGGGTTAGAGGGCTGCAAATTGGATTCTCACCCGGAACTTATTCTACATTTGGATCATAGCTGTTAATTCATTTACTAACTTAGTGTTTAGTTGTAATAACAACCAAAAACAATTAAGATGACGGTAAATGGTAGCAAAAATAAATAATGTGTTAGAAAACTTCATCTACTAAAATAAATATTAATGAAATGAGTTTTTTCTCATTTGATTTCAGTTTTTCTTTCATCACAACTCCCACCCCAGATTGTCATTCAGAGGTTGTCATGGTGGATTGGAAGATAAGGAATTGCTATATGATTAAATTTGAATGACTGCAGCCAGGTCTCCATGGCCTAATTGGTGAGGCAGTTGCTTCTGAAGGGAATGGGATGCAAGTGCTTACTGATAGCTGTACAATGGTAACAAAGAAACAGAAGTTAAGATGAAAGAAATGCTGTCAAAAATTAATGATACAGTGTCTTCACTTCAGATAAAATTAAAGACTACTTTGGCATGTCGAAGCAAAGACTGATTATTTCACTAAAGTATTTTTTAAGGTTTTCATCTGAATGTCATGTGAAATAGAATTTTAAAAATTATTGAATCAGATTTTATCACTTCAATAAAAATAAAAATTATGGAATTTTTTCATTTTCCCAGTGTTCTTTAAAATAAAAATTTTCAAATTCATTTTTTTCAAAAAAAGAACAACAAAATATTCAAGAAAAATCATAAAAGACAGATCTGGTTAGCCACTCAACAGAAACCCTCATGTGTCCAACAGCAGCATGCTGTGTTGGGTTGATCAATTAAAAAAGGGTTACTTCTCATGAGTTTTATTGGATCAATAAAAAGTCTGAATTTTCAAACAAGCATGAATGCTGCAGGGCATAAATTAAGAGACCAATATAGCATAAACTCACATTGTAAATTGAACCCCTGCAAAAACATATTTTGGGGGGGAATTTTCAAAAGACAGATATGATAAAGAGTGAATGTTCAAATGTTCCCTCCATTAGTTCAAAAGGTACAGCCTGTGCACACAGTATATATCTAGTCATCCAGAATAACTTGAAAACTGAAGAAACCTATGTTGACCTTTACTAATAAGAGATTGATAATCAAAAAACTGACAGAGATAAATAGATGACTCCTAGAAAGATGAAATGGACTGACAGAAAGATAAAAAGAGACTGATAAAATGAATAATCTACGAAGCCATAAAAAATCAATACATCAAATCCTGCTAATAACTTTGAGACTGGACAAATGAATGTTGATCTTCAAGTCTTTTTTGCAAAATCCTGTCATATTTTGAATGACTATTGGATTATACAAAGTGCCTTGATCATAAATCATCTAACACAGCAAAGATTCAGATGCTAGAAAATCCAAGCTTATCACCAAAAACCTAATTGAATTATATAAGCTGATCACCAAAAATGAATTGCCGTCAGAAAACATAACATTTTACAAGTATAAATACAGATATATGATTAGACAAAAATAAAACAAAAAATTTACAGAGAAACAATTTATAGAATAAAGAAAATACTTTAACCCGAGACCTCAGACAATCAAGTACCATAGAGGAAACCATTTAGTATAATCATGGTTATTGTTATCATAATCAGTCAGTCCCTAACACTTTATCTAAAGTGATTGCGATAAGTGGTATCCTCTCTCATTTAATGTTATTAACCTGTTATTGTTATCTAAAAGATCCTGTCCCAAAGTGATCACAATAAGTAGCTTCCTCCGCACTAAAACAAAAATAAATAATTAAATAAATAAAACACTAAAGTGGTATGGAAAAATTCATCCACTTTTGTTCCAAACTCATAGATTTAATTTAAAGGCCAAAGAACTGTTCGTCAAAAACATGGATAATACTAAAAAGAAATACATGTATAAAACGCATAAACAATCTGAAAACAATTATATTTTTCAGTCATCATCATCATGATATCGATCCTTTAGAGGCAAAGACAACCACAGCCAAAGTTCCAAATGGTGCAGTAACTACTGTGCATTGCAGGGTCTGAAGCCATGACTAGCACTTGACTTTAAACTTATCATCATAGTAAAGAATGGCCTGCAATCAGGGCATTCATAAGACTATGCTTGGTTGTCGTGGTATAAAAATGCAATCATCACACCACCATCACATGAAAGCCACCATGTTGCTTGGGCTGAAACAATAGCATATATATCCCTTTATGGCCGAATGGAATTAATTAGATTTAGTTGTACATAAACGCGTTTGGTCGGCCAGATCTGGCTGATCCATCTGGAAAGGGTTAAATGAAAAGCTACTGTCATCGTTTTACATGATAGATCCCAGTATCCCAAAAGGCATTTCAAAATAGCATTTCATAGCATCCAGCCGAATGAAACAGAAATCCAATAAGGAAATCATGTTTACTTCCCTCAGTATCTGAATTAGTTACAATTCCCTTCTAAAACATCTCCGTCCAAAGATTATGTCCAGACATTTATCAAGCTATTTAGAATCTTATAATGATGATTCCATTATATAACAGCAACTAGCACAGTACCCATAAAAAATGATGGAATCATTCTCTTATGGGTTGGCACTCCTGTCTAGGATCAGAATATCTGAGCACCATGCTCAGGATCAAAGTTTTATCCCTGCCATCCCTCTGCCTCAGATCAGAGTGCAGTATCTAGGCTCATTGGAAAATTTTATTTATAACAGTGGGATCCAAATTTAGATAAACAGTAAACAAAGAATATTCTGAACACAGCGATCGGAAATATTTCTCACTTGCCTAACATGGCATCATAAGTTTATTTGGGATTGTATTATACTTAGAAATTTCATTTTTCAGCAGTGACATGCTAAGTTTCAAAGATTATTATTGTATTTTTCAATACGTGGATCAGAGAAACCAGCATAGGAGCATGTGACTCAGACCTGCCTCATGTCTTTTAGCCATCAAAAATATCCCCTGTACAAAGTGATCCTGACTATGGTAGTGATGTATTGATTTAATCAATACTTTAAAGAGCCTGGCGCCATAATGTGTCTAGGACTTGTTGCTGTCTGGTGCCTTAGAAAAATAAGAGATGCTTCTTTTGTTCCATTAAATATAACTTATTCATAAAAGCAGTATCCAACATGGCGGCCATTATGCCAAGCACGTTGTCTGCACCATGGATAAATCCGTTTGAAGCTTAGCACATACTCCAAAGGATTAGGAATGAGAATTTACTTCAACTTGGAATTTTTAAAAGTTAGCTTTTGAAAATAGTAATTGTGGATAAGGAGGTTTGGTTACTGAAATGGACAATGGAGACTGTTTACATTCACTTCTCACTAATGCCTTTTCCCCCCAGCTTTGAAAAGCAGAGCAATAGGAGCCTTTTGAACAGTCAGTCTGGAAGGAAAAAAAACCAAAAAAAACTACAGTTTGGCAGTTGCCTGTAGGGTCTGCGGGTCCCACATGCCACCTCTGATATAATATACCAGATTTAAAAGGCAGACCCTGCAGTCTCCAACCAGTTCAATGCCCTACCTAGAATGAAACCATGAGAGGTTGGTTCATAATCTAATTAAAGTTGAAGAGTTTCAAATTTAAATTCAGTGAACAAAGGACTTTGCGGATTGTTCAACGAATAACATTTTTCACAGCGTCTGCAATTGTTTTATTTTTTTGTTCATTCCTGTGCACATCTTGTGTAGCTTGAGTCAGCAACCACTCTTTTGCAGTTCTAGTAGCACGTAGGTTTTATAAGGTGGAGTGGCTAGCACCCTGCATAGTCCTCCACCTTTACTCAGGCTTGGGACTAACTATGTGGGGGGTGTAGCGCTCAGGGGGTGCAATATATATGTGGAACCAAGGAAAATCAAAAAATGACCTACAATCTAAAAAAAATCTGAATAATAATCTTCAAGAAATTTGTGGGAGGGGCACAGGCAGGCATAGTAGTGCAACTGATTATATACAAAGCATCTTTTTAAAGCTGTAATTAAATAAAATTTTCTCAGTAAGAATCTTTGATTGATTACAGTTGAAATGGTAAAAAAAAAAATCAAAATCAAATAGATAAATTTCAGTTCCAGTACATTATTTATTCTTGTAGATTTCATGTAGAGCATAGGGCCCCCAACCGATCAGCTGCAGTTGGAGTAGTACGTGGGTTTTTACAGTTGGAAATGCAACCCCCACACCAAATCCTTTCCCCTAGAACCAGCTATTGCGACTGCCATGCTGTAGATAGACTACCTTATAGGGCTAATGGACCCCAAGTGCCATATGCTATTTACCCATAGATTGGGAAGAAGTGAATTCTCAAGGAAGAATTTTCCCATCTTGCTGATCATGTGGAGTCATTTCCCACAAAATATCCAAGAATAAATACCTATTCACCCAATCTGTGTTTCATCATTGTTAAAATGTTTTTGCTATATATGTAATGAAAATGTACAAAAACTTAATTAAATTGATATTTACTACTTGCCATAAAACTCTATGGATAAGCTAAGAATTTGGCTAAGATTATTGATCCTTAAATTGGGTGAATCAAATACAAAAGACAATTATAAACTTTTATGAAATCCACGTGAAGATCTTTCAGACACATTCTTTTTCTCAATTTACTAGAAGGTTAATGTATATATATATTTTTTTCATTTTTTATGCCATTGCCAACTCAAGACCCCTAAGGGCATGGGGCTCATAATGCGTCATGTTTGATTGGCACTGGTCACAATGCATATTCACAATTTCTTTGGTTCAATCTTCAGAGATCAATGGATAGAAGATATCAAAGTCTCTCCCAAATGGAAGAGACATCAAAACAAATTCAATTAGTTGAATCCAGATTTTTGAACTGAAGATCAAAGTTTAAGATTCATTCCTCAAAACAAGAACAAAAAAATAGATGAATTTATTTCCAAAACAAAAAAAAGTCATATTCCTTTTGGATTTATCATTAAAATAGCATCTGGAACTCAATTCATAACCAAAAACTAAAGCCTTAAACATGTTTCAAGATTTTTGGAAATTTAAAACCAAAAATACGATTGTCAATGAAAGGACTTGGTATAGCTATGTGTAATTTTTTTAATGTGTATTTAGAAGAAAGTAAGTGATATTAGTTATTTATATAACTACTTGAAAATATGATTGGTCAGCATTTGTATATCCTGCATTATATTACAGCTGTTCAGGTTGTTATATATATATATATATATATATATATATATATATATATATATATATATATATATATATATGTGTGTGTGTGTGTGTATGTATGTATATGTGTGCATATATATACATAATGTAATGAAAATCTGAAGTTTGCCTAATTGAAAGAAAAACAACTTTTGTTGAAAGAGTTTCAGGCATCTTGTAGGTGGATATATGATCAGAAAAACAAGTAGAAACAGGTCTGGTTGGTCACTCGATAGAAACCCTTATGTGACCATCATATTTTGGCAGCATGTCTTGTTGGGGTTAATCAATTAAAAACTTTGAAAAAAGGTGTCATCAATGAATAGATAACTTCTAATGCATTCTTTTGGATCACTGAAAAGTCTGAATTTAAAAAAAAAAAAAAGCATAAACGCCGCCGGACACAAACTAAGGGACCAACTTTGTATAAACTTACATTGTAAAATGATACTTCCCCCAATTATTTTGGAAGAGATTTTCAAAAAATAGAAGCATTCTTTCAGGATATAATGAGGAGTGAATGGCCTATATGTATGACACAGATAGCCAGTCAGCCCACCAGAATAACTCAAAAACCGAAGAAACCTAGGTTGGTTTTCGGTAGTTTTGATTGACTGTTTCCAGAAGACATTTATGCCTCCATACATATATCAAGAACAGATGTATTTTCATCTGCCAACTGATAAAGTCCTTAAAGAGAAAAAAAAAAGAAAACAACTACTTAGAGTACATAAAAAATCATTTCTGAAGTGATTTTAGTCTTCATGCAAGATAAACTTTTGAAGAGGTTCTGTTCAAATAAAACCAGTTCCACTTGATTCTCCTTTCATAGATGCCATCTGGACTGTGATAAAAAGTCTTGAATAATTTCTTACAGATTTTTTCAAAATCTGGATGCATTCTCAGAACTTGCGTAGAATTGGTCGACGATGTTGAAAATAGCACAAAAAGCCAAAATATTGCAACCTTCATGTTTTTAGAAACAGTGATCAGCATAGGTTTCTTCAGTTTTCAAGAGGGTCTTGCTGGTTGACTATTTGTGTATGTGTCGCACATACAAGTTGTACCAATACAATTATCAGGCTGAAAATTCAAACTTTTACTTCTCATTATCCATGAATTTTTTTTTTTTTAAATCCATCAACCCAAATAAGTTGGGGTTTTGTTTGATCTTGTTTCTTGGGGGGGGGGGTCAATTTATGATGCAAGTTCAAATTGGACCCTTAGTTTGTATCAAGCAGTGTTCATGCTTGTTTTTTGAAAATTCAGACAAAAGGTTTAGAGAACTAAGTCACTGATCAACCCAATCTAATTTTTTTTATTGATCATCCTCAACAAGATATGTTACGTCAATGTTCATGGAAGCCCACAGATATTTGATGACAGTTTTGTTTGTTTCTTGGTTTTTGTCATGCTAAAGCAAAGAGGAAGTGGACACTTTGAACACACAGATACTTCTACTGGTAAGCAAGGTTCAGCTTTGTAAGTGTTTGTTGATTTATACAGGCAACTGCTGGTGGTGATATCACGAGTACTACTACTACTGTCTTGAAAATATGAAGAGCTGTTAGAAATCAACAGAAAAATAAATAAGAATATTTTTTTTCTTGCAATAAATATATCTATACCATAATATATATTTGTATATTTCATCCAAACATAAATAATCTCATCACTTTTTACAGGGACTACACTAGTAATAATAGCCCCACCACTGTTAAGATTAACTCAAATTAGGCTGGGAGCAATGGTAGGGGAACTTCAAATTTTGTAGCCATTTTTGATAAATAATGAGGTCACATTGATCATTATGTAAGCCATAAATGAAATCCATATCTTATACCCTCCAAAAGGATATATAACTTCCTGGGGTTTCTCAGAAAGTGAGAAAACTTGAATCCATCTATTATGTCCTTGCTTTGTAACCCTTAAAGATCTCCAGGCCTGAATGAGTTAATCAAGTAGTTCGGGAATCTATAAGACTCAATTAGTTAAAGTATCTGCAAATTTTAGTGCAGGTTTGACCAGGGCTGCCAACATTTCTACAAGTAAGAAGCATTTGAATGCAAAGAGCTGTTTCAATAGAATCTTTTAATTCTTCTTTATAATTGTCTTCGTTTATACAGGAAACTCGTTTAATTAGATTGGAATTGGTAGAGACAGAGTGGAGCATGGTGAGGTCTGCTGCTGACATGGGAGTCTCGTGAGGGATAGATCATTGCATTTTCTCTTTTCACATCATGGAGGAACATGGATGAAAAAAGTGCAGGGTTAGGACGGGGAGAAGAAGCAAGGAGAGGGAGAAGAAGCAAGGAGAGGGAGAAGAAGCAAGGAGAGGGAGAAGAAGCAAGGAGAGGGAGAAGAAGCAAGGACGGGGAGAAGAAGCAAGGACGGGGAGAAGAAGCAAGGACGGGGAGAAGAAGCAAGGACGGGGAGAAGAAGCAAGGACGGGGAGAAGAAGCAAGGACGGGGAGAAGAAGCAAGGACGGGGAGAAGAAGCAAGGACGGGGAGAAGAAGCAAGGAGAGGGAGAAGAAGCAAGGACGGGGAGAAGAAGCAAGGACGGGGAGAAGAAACAAGGAGAGGGAGAAGAAACAAGGAGAGGGAGAAGAAACAAGGAGAGGGAGAAGAAACAAGGAGAGGGAGAAGAAACAAGGAGAGGGAGAAGAAACAAGGAGAGGGAGAAGAAACAAGGAGAGGGAGAAGAAACAAGAAAAGTAAAAAAAAAAAAATAAATAAAGAAAAAGCTGAGAGCCCCCAGTGGGGGTGGGGATAAAAAGGAAGAAAAAAGTGAAGAAAGTAAAAGAAAACAAAAAAGAGTGAGAAGAAAATGAAATAAAAGATTGATTCAATACTAAAAAAAAACCAAAAAAAAAAAAAACCCAATAAAGTGGGTAAGTGTTCTACATTTGTGATTACAAGACTCGAGGGAACTAAATGAGTTTTCATTAGAAAAATTTGCTCTTGGGGATCTGGAAGAGGGAAGGGGGGGGGTCAGTAGAGTTGAATGCGATCGGTAGGGTATTTTTTTCCCCAAATGATTCTCTCAGCTTTTCTTTGCCTCCGAGTCTTATTTTAATTAAACTAAATGACATGGAAAAAAAGGAGGAAAGAAAAGGACAAGAAACGGTAATCCTGAAGCAATTTGATTCCTCCAAGAACCATACACACTGTACACATGAAGAGGGGCATTTGCTCCCTTGTTTTTTTTATTCCACTATCCCAAAGGACAAATCCAATATTCCTAAATTAACTCTTTACTTTTTGCACCCCCCCCCCAACTTGGGAGCATAGGGTCACATTGTGGTTTCAGTAGTTTTTCATAGGGTGGAGTTGCTAGCCCCATGCACTAAACGGGCTACCTTACAGCTCCAACAGCTCTGGCTGGGGGGGGGGGTTAGATTCATGCCTTTCCTGATGAGAAGTGAATATAAGCAGATTTGGCTAAAACTCGATATCAAGTCAGTGATTCCATTTTCTCTGCTAGTAAACACTAAACTACTAGGCCGCTCAACTGTGCTCAAAGTGTAAATTAGTGAGTATTTAACACAGTTAAAACCACAGAAGATTAGAAGGGTATCAGCTTTCAAATTGGTTGTAACAAGGATATCTGGAAGCTATTAATTCTGTTTTTAACACAAAATCATTTATCATGAGTTATAATTAATTTGATTTATTAGATGCACTTGCATCTATAGCAGCAATCACTGTTACTGACTGAACATCTGACTTATGAATCAACATAGCTAATGCCTGACACCATCTTCATGAAGTTTTCGCTGGTTCTATAGATCTGATGTTACTCAAGTAACATTTTATTATTACTTTATCAGTATGTGGAATTTTTATATCATGTCAGAAAACAAGAAAGCATTGATTATATGAATAAAGTTCTATTTTACAACAATATCAGCATTAAATGAAGGTTCTTTCAGAGGAGAGGGCTTTTGAAAGGAGCTTCTAAAGAACAGGGTCTTTCAAGAGCACCAAAGACTTAACTAGTGCACTTATAATCTGACTTTCAGGCTTGTTTTATAAGATGAAACACTTTCAACCACTATTAACTTCTGATTAGTACCTCTTTCATCTTGATTTTTGCTGCTTTTCTGACAGTTTGAGTATTTGCAATGGAAAGCGAGTAAAATTAAGATGAAAGAGGCACAAGTCAAAAGTTAATGATTTAGAGTTATTTAATATCCATATTTTTTTCCTTACTTGACTAAAGTAATGAAATATTACAGTTCCAAATAATTTTTGAGTTTCCCAAGAACACATTGATTGATCTGTTGAGTAGCAATTTCAAAAGCAGGAAAAAAAAAAAAAAGAAAAAGAAAAAAGAAAAAAAAGAATCAAGATTCCAGATCTGAAATTTGTCTCCATCAATTACATCAACTCCTCAAACGTTCATTTCCAGTCTTCATTAAATCTATACTTTTTTCATTGCTAATATGAAAGTTAGACAAGCAAATAAAAAAATATGATTAAAAAAATTAAAGGTAAGCTAACTTAATCTAAGAACATGAGTAAATCACATAAATGCCCAGTTACAGTTGCTGCAAATGTTAATTGTTTTTGAGCGAAATTAGTTGAACCTGTCTCTTGAAATTCATGGGTCTTTTTCATCAGGTTGGCATATCTTTTAATCAGCTTGCATTACTTTCAAATCTGCTCAGTTTTCAAGGTAGACAGTCCGATCCTTCTAAGTCGGATGATTGAGGCTATTCAATCTCATACCCTAACTCATTTCATACAGCCATGCACCAAGCAGAGTAAATATTTAGTGAAAACTTTAGCTATTCAGTCAGAGGCAACATATTTTGCCTTGACAAGTATCTTGTGAACGTGACTATTTTTGTCTGTAGAAAGAAGTGGAGAATGAAGAATTCTTATCTACATCTTACAGACCAAAATACTTCCAAGTTGGCATGTCTAAATATGCATTTTTGGAAAAAAGAAAACCATGTTGTAATTATTCTCAACAAGCAGGAATGTGATTTTTTTCTAATACACCCTTTTTCTGGCTCTTGTGATCAACTTGTATCATGAAAGAAAAAACAAAAAAAAAATATTTCCAAGATTCTGTCTGATTAGCACTCGATGTTTAAACCAGTCATTGCCAACAGGGGCAATATTGTCCCCAAGCAGATAAATGTTGTTTTTTTTGGGGGGGGGGGGGGGGGCAAATTGTCATAAAACCAAACAGGCGTTCATTTGTTTCATATTGGTAACATCGAGAAATATGAGGAATGTACACCCACTTGGTGAATTGACAAAATATGTGTTTTTAAAAATATATTTCAATAATCTATTTTCACACAACACAAGGGTCACATTGAATAAATAAATGAAGTAAAATGACAACTTAGTTTCATTGAGAATGGGGGAGGGGGTAATCTATTGAAAAATAGCCAAAGAGGTTGATGGGGGGGGGGGAGTTGAGAAACCCTGATTTAGATGATAACTACCAGTCAAACAAACATTAAATTCTAATCAATTATTCTAGTACCAAATGTTTGTTTTTTGGGGGTGGGTGGGATAAAAAGCAAGTTTTCAATGATAATCATCATCATCATGTTCACCCTTAGAGATAAAAAATGACAATGGCTTCAGTTCTTAGTGGTACAACAACACTAGAAGGTCTGAACTGATGATTTATGTTTGTTTTGGATGACAGCAAAAGAGAGTTGCAAGTCATCAGCCTCTCTCTCATCTCCCTGTTTGCCAGGATCTTGCAACACGACATAGGGCAGCTGGAGAAAGACTAGGATGCAGCAGATGACCGGGGAGCTCTGTATCTCATGATCTTTGGCTTCTCTTCATGATTCGAGATATGAATTTTTCCATCTCCTGGACTGGTGGACAACTGTGGCTATTCACCTATGGCTAGGAAGAGAAGAGGGATCTATGAGTTTTCCAAGGGGATTAGAGTGAAGTGACTGTTATGTGCTTCAGCCTGAGTTCGAACTTAGTTCAACAGTTCCATTCTCTATACTAACAACAATTAGGCCACCCCGCTACTTTTCCATTCTCTGATAGTACATGATAATTCAACATCTGAAAGTCTAAATTTCTATACATGCTTAGGCAGATAACTATCAAAATAATTATTGCATATGGCATGGCAACTGAAACAACAAGCAAACACCCTTTTCAAAACACTGATAGAATCAGTACCTAAAAAAAAAAAAAAAAAAGGTTATGCATCCAGTTATTACCATGTACACACACATACATACATACATACATATATATATATATATATATATACTGTGGGCATCCACTGCCACTTTTCCAGTCGGGGAGGTATATCTAGATGTTAGGGGTCAATTAAGGGACTATGGAGTATCTAAACCATGACTAATCCTAAGCTGTCACTGTTTGTTGAGACCCCTTGATCCCCAGGTCTGAATAAAGTTCCCACTTTCAAACACCCTCTCATCGATGAGACAGAGCGTTCTATTCCAGGGGAGGGCAATGAACGCCAATGATAGGTATGAAAGTGCAAAATTATTGTTGATGTTGTGTCATTCAATCTGGAAATCCTAAACACACTCAGATTTCATTCCTGCAGAAACACCAACAAATATTGCCTTTTTACTGGCTACAGCTTGATTTGTCCTTGTTTGAGCTCCACATATCTCATTACTACTCACTGTTTGCAACATGGGATTTAAACTTAGAGGTGCCAAGCAATTAAACTGCTGTCACTTCACCATGTGATATTTTACTCTTAGCTACGGGTGTAGGAGGTGGATTCATGCCTTTCCCAAAGGCACTAGTGCAAAGTGAATACAAAATGTCCCAGCCGTCAACCTGAACAACCACCCAGTGCCTTTGCTAGGAAAAAAAAAGTTATCCAATTGTTGACAAACATCACCAGAACGAATTTCCAGAAATCACAAGAGATTCTCTGAGGAGATCAAAATGCAATCAGAAAGAAATGATCAGATTCTCATTTTGATGTGTGTCAAACATCAAACGGATGTTGTAAATCTCTTTTCAGAGTCACATC
The DNA here is from genome assembly GCA_963457665.1 of Thysanoteuthis rhombus. Taxonomy (NCBI): domain Eukaryota; kingdom Metazoa; phylum Mollusca; class Cephalopoda; order Oegopsida; family Thysanoteuthidae; genus Thysanoteuthis; species Thysanoteuthis major. The sequence continues at coordinate 5,099,752 of OY735208.1, read as the reverse complement.
ATAGGAACCGCATTTACTTTCCAAAAATAATCTCTACAGAGAGGGACACACATCATTTCTCTTTTTGTAGTCAAAACATCTTTGTAAATCAAAAAAGCATTCATTATTTACCTCTGTCCACAAAGTTGAAGAGCGGTATGTTCAGAGTTTTCTGTTCGTTCATCTGTCCACACAAAGACTCTGAATGTACTGAATGAATCGCAATGAAATTTTGTGGAAAGGATGGGAAAAAGGTTGCGAAATTTGAGGATGGATCCTGGATTTTTTCCTGATAGATATTTTTCCATTTTTTTTTCCCCAAATTTTATACACTCATGACTATCCACAAGATATCACTAAAAATTCTGAATGAATTTCCAGGAAATCCAGTGGATGGTTTGACAATCGGCTCCAGAAGGGCTGTTCAAGTTTTGGAGAGGATCCGTACATAATTATCTCCCCTAGTTCATAGTTATACATCCAGGCCCCGTAATGTTAACAGGATTTCAACATAAATGCAGTAACTATCAAGAAACAAAATCTGATTTCAAACCTTCTCTCCTTAGTAATCTATTTAGTGATTGTAAAATCACTGATAGCAACAGAGCAAAATCTAATTATCATAAGATAAACCTGATTTTCAAAGAAAACCAGTATTCAGAGTCAATGATACAATGCCAACGTGAAATTGTTTGCTTAAACACACAGAAATTACTATGAAACCAAACATCATATCCTGGAATACAGCAGATTTATCTAAGCAAAATAATGATTTTTGTGCAAAACTGGCTAATTTAGGCAATATATACTGGGCTCAGACACCAGAGCAATAAAACAAAAAAGACAATTGCAACAATACGATCCCATTGAAAAAGTCCCTGGGGACAAAACTAACCAAGATATGTATTTTTCACTTTCACTCTTTTGTATAATAATAAATCTATAATGTATACAAAATAAAATGACTGGCATCTTTCCGCTTTAGTCATGAAATGCAAACCTATCTCTGCAAGGGATTCACACTATAATGACACCATTGTCAGCAGTTGGAAAAGGCTGGAAAATCTCATTTACTTCATTTTTCGTGATACATACATCCCAGTAGACTTCTAAAAGATCTATGGGACATATATAACCCAGCAGTCATAGAAATCTCAAGATATCTAAGTCCCAGGAGACTCAAGAAGGTCAAGGAAATTTGCAGTCCATTTTCATTCTTGACAGTTGTTTAATATGTACTTCGAACTGAGTCATTCGAACTTACTGCAAAATAATCCCAAATTATTCTGTGGCTATGACTGTTCAGGAAAATCTTACATGACATCTGATATCATAAACCAATTCATCAACTTGTGGATTCCTTGAATTGAGGCATAAATGGATTACTTCTAACCCAATTCACAATAAGAACAAGTCTGGTTAGTCATTCAATAGAAACTGTCACATACCCATTGTATTTTGGCAGCATGGCATGTTAGTAGAGAACAATGAATAAGTTACTTGTCTAGCCTTTTGTTGGGCAGTGATCAATAAAAGTCTGAATTTTCAGAAAATATGTGTGAATGCTGCTGGACACAAACTAAGGAACTAATTAAATTGCTAATCCTCCATTATTTGGAGAAGAATTTTCAAAAGACAAAAAAAAAATTTTTTTTTTTCTAACAAAAGTAAGTGCTTAAATCTATCAGCCCTCTAGAGCACTATAAATACATAGACATCCAGCCAGAGTCACTTCAAAACTAGACAGTTTTGGTAGAAGTTTTCAAATAATCCATTTTCTTGTCAAAGAATCCTATATTTCATCAATGATTCACAGATTATTGGATGACCCTGAGTTTACAGCTTAGTCAGCAGAAATGGGTCCATGTGGATCGATTCCCCGATCACACTTCGACCGACCAGCACCCTTGACCCCCCACAAAAACATCAGTAGGTCTCTGCCCAGTTCTTTTCCATTCCATTACTCTTATAGCTCATCTCCTGTTACAGCATCATTTTACGTCTACTTCAACCTGATGTATGGCTGACCATGACTTAATCCGAGGAGGATGTTTCCTCTCTGAGTAAGCCTGATGAAACCATTTTGTGATTGTAGGATGACTAATCACAGAATCCCCCCCGGATACATGATAAGTTGTCTTCCTTGTTTACAGTACCCTCACCCCTGCAGATCCTTTTCTCTCCCCACCTCTTTGTATCCAATTCCAAAAATAGATTATTCTCATCATTTAATTAATTCTTGTTCTTGTCCTTCCCGACGGCCATTTCTCACCCATTTTTCTCAAAGACGCATGTAAGCAGAAAAAATTGCCAAGACTTACACTCCATGTTGCTCACTCAAAAAATATTTTCGCGTTAGTTTAAATTCCAAAAAGCAATAAAAAAAATTTAAAAAAATACTAAATTTGAGAAAATAGCCAAAAACGCCCCCAATCACCAAAAGATCTTTTTAAAAATTTTTGCACTGCTGAATTTTTATTTGTCAAATGTGGAATTCCGTCTGGAGATGGAGATTTAACATCCATGCTAAGATCTACTTGTATTTAAATTTTATCTTTCTAGAATCAACCTGACTCAGAACTTTTCGTACAGCAAGGCAATGCCTCAAGGTACAACTTGAAGACAAATCTCGAAGGAGACCTCATCATTTTGATGTTAGAGTTGAAAGGGTAGCTTGTAAATTGCAGGATGGGCATAAAACCTTGACACAAGCATCACTTAACGTTATGCATATTCACTTCATTGCCCTCACATTATGCCCACCCTATAGAATGGTTGAAGGAGGAAGAAATGGATGATTGGTAGTTTGTCCTCATCACACTCAGCTTTGAGAAGTAGCATCTGGCACAACGGGCAAAATTTTTAGTCGTTGGTAAGTAATAGTGAAAATCAACATTTTATAATGCCATAATTTTTGTATATAATGAACAGAGTGACTTTTTCTGTTTGTTTTTTGCCAGTAACTTCCCCTAGAGTGCACAGACACTACACTTTAAGCCCAGGCCAAAGATAAGGGAGTGACATTAAGATCCTTGGCACAGTATACTAATGCTTTGATCCAAATACCGTTCCATACATGAATATTTCCTTCAATTTCAACATGCATGGTGCTAGTTTATGTATATCTTTTGGCCTGTTTTTAAAAAAAACGATCCCCATTTACAGATATATTGAAGAAATATCAGTTCCAAGAATATTGTTTCATTGTAAGTTTTAAAAAGAACTTCATATTGGCACTTGAAAAGATACCTCATCATGGGTTGAGGGTTAATACACTAGTCTTGCATACTATTACTACAGTGATTTTCCCTGGGTGCCCAACACTTATGCCAGACTAAACTAGTCCTACAATGTATCTATATCAAAACTTGAAAGAGAAGAAGAAACTCATTAGGAACAGTCTCAATATCAGACCAAATTTATGCAGAGATAAGCAACTGAATTCAAGTTATAAAAGAATTTAAGCTCTTGCTATCATATATAAAGTAAGTATAAACAATATGGACACAATCTCATTGGAAAATAGACAGCCAAGAATTTATATAAAATTTAGCTAAAATCAGCACAATATTCAATTTTAATAAAGTTTTCAATATTCATTTATTAAAGGACAATTCTTTAAAGAAATAATTTTCAATTTCGAATATCAGAAAGAATGAATTTTTCCTATGATTCTCAACCAGTTAGAGCAATCTTGGAACGCTTTTCTAAAAAAAATGTAAACATGATATCTTAAGGGATTTATTTGTTAAATGTGTAAAATTCAATGAGTACAGCAATGTATAGATGAGATACATAATCAGAATGGTAAGAATCTTATTGAAAAAAGAATTCTCCTTTTCCGATATTTGGAATGAAAAATTTTCTTCTAATTCGTCCTTTGATAAATAAGTATCAACTATTTCATTAAAATTAGGAAACATGATGATTTTTGCCAAGTTAAATCTCCAGTGAATATATTGTTTATATTCACCAAACCTACAATAAAGATAGTTGCAATATGAGTAAGATAAAAACAATATGAAACAGGTCTGGTTAGTTGCTCAATCGAAAGCATCATGTGACAAAAGTCACGCCATCTTTCAATCAAGTGACTAATTGTAATATAACTTATATAATGATTTATTAGTTTTGATCCAATAAAATAAATAAAATTGGATAACCTGAAAGTTCTGCAAAATATCCAGAGAAAAAGTAATTCTACCAATGACATCAACAACAGCAATCAGAAATGCTTACAGGCATAGAAGGAGAATTCTCTTGTTCTCCATATCTGATTCTCCTCTTCTGGGAAAGCAGCTACAGCAAATGAAGACACTAACATGGATGGTCTGTTCTAATCACTCCATTGCACTAAGTCAACCTAATTTAGTTGATTGAGGATAAATATAGAATCTAAACTTCAATCATCCCATTAGCGATTGCAGGGAAACCTCTGAAATTGGGGGGGTGTGTGGATATAATCAATTGAGTGCACAACTCCTACGTTCTATTATTTGTGAGAATTAAAGTTTGAAATTGGCCAATTCATACAATTAGTTGATGATCTTTCTCATTATCCCATTTTGTTAGCAGAAAACTGAGGGAAAAGATTGTAGGAGGCAAGGGGGGGGGGATATTGGTATAGTTCAATTGGTGTTCCATAATGGTAAGTAAGAATTACTGCCTACCTATCTCTCATTCACTCGGCAGGAAGTGAAGGGGGGAGGACAGGGATTGAGCAAAAGTGAGGAGTGGAGAGGGAGGGAGTATGCTAGGTTAAGAGAAAAAGAAGAAAAAATGAGAGAAAATAAAAAAAATCGTTTCTACTTTTTTCATCTATTCTACGAAATATAGAAAAAGAAAAGCTACGAAATGAGAAAAAGATCTTTTGCATTAGTGAGGAAAATAGGTCATAAATTCTGCATCATATACTGAGCAACAGGAGGTGCAGGTGGCCTAATGGTTAAAGCACGGAAAATTGAATTGGCAAAGCGAGTTCAAAGTCTTGGCTAAGGCAGTTTGTGTTCATCTCGCACTAATGCCCTAGAGAAAGGCATGAACATATCCCTTCTCTCCCCCTCCAAGCTATTGGTAAATAGCTGGGCAGACTGATCTCTTCAACCTTGGCTGGCAACTAATCTAGGGGATGGACAACTGATTTCAAACTGGGAAAATCAACCTCTCATCCATGTTGTAAGAGGTGGCAACAGACAGCGTAAAGAATGCTTAACCAGCTGTACACCAAATACTGAAATTATTTTCAAATCAATGTTCCATTTCAGTATTGCAAGCCACCAACCAAAACTGTTGACATAGATTTTTTCAGTTTTCAAGTTGATCTGGCCAACTACGTGTGTGAGTGTGTGTGTGTATACAGGTCAGTGGAGCTAAAAGGCTGAAAATCTAAACATTCACTCCATATAATGTCTGAACATTTTGTTGCTCCCCCCCAAAAAAAATCGCCCCCTCCCAAGGCTTTTAGGGAAGGGATCAATTTACAATGTGAGTTTATGCTAAATTGTTCACTTTCTGTCTGGCAGCATTCATGCTTGTTTTTGTTCTTTTCAATTCAGACTTTTTAGTGATCACAAGCCAACAAAAGGAGAGAATAATTTCAAAACTTTTTCTAATTTTTCAATTGATCACCCCGAACAGAGCATGCTGCCAAAAAAACCCCAAAAAAACATTGGTTACGTGACTGTTTTCTGTTCAGACCTGTTTGCCGACAATAATCTAGAATAGAAGTCCATCTTATTTCTAAACACTTTTGAACTCTGTTTACAAGAGATTTTCACACATTTGCGAATAGAGTAATATTAATTCTTATGGCGTTAATTCTCTTTCTGATCTTATCCTTTACCACCTGTATTGTTTTAGGTCTGTTGAGCTGAACCAAGAATCAGCAACTTCTTTTTATAATGGCCCAACTTAGATTTTTTTAGTTTTTCCCTCAGCTCACATGCAAATTATGTTGTATCATATCTTATATATGAAACTGGCTCCTGTGGCATATAAATTTCAAATATTTTCCTGCAAGTAAAAAGAAAATTCCCTCAAACTTCACCGATTAGTTAATTTTTGGTAGAATTTTGAAAACTGGATGTCACAATTGGTCGAAAAGACTATTGAAAAGATATCAACTGGTCAATGGACCACAAATACATGAAATTTTAAGAAATTGAAAAAAAAAAAAAAAAAAAAAATACTTTAATGAAAACTTCAATGGCATACTTGTGGGCAATGGCCCACTGGTTGCTGACCTCTGGGCTAAACCAATGAAACATAATTTTAAGATAAATTAGTCACAAGAGTATAGTTAATCAAATTTCATTTCATACTAAACAGGGTTTCCATTATGAACCCCGTCTGGGTTAACACTTTTGTGCCACCCTGTATATAAGGGAGCAATGTCCTCTGACCATTTCAGAAAAGTCTTCAAGAGCTCCATGCTACAGACACACAGGCTGCATGTTCACTGTGATGTGCAGAAGAGAAATAAACAGGTCTGGGTAGTCATTCAACAGAAACTCATGGGATTGTCTTATGACAGCATTCTATTGGAGGTGATCAATGATTAATTCATTTTTCTCATCTTTCGTTGGATCACTAAAAAAGTAACCTGGCACAAACTAGGGACCAATTTAGTATAAATGCAAATTATAGATTGATCCCCACCACTAGAAACCTTTTTAGGAGAAAAAATTCCTTATCGACATAAAGAGTAAATGCTCAAATTTTCAGCCCCCTAGCTCCATTTGTATGACCTCTGTATACAGATATATATAGCTAGCCAGGTTGTCCAACTTGAGAACTATCAACCAAAACTGTCAAAATAGGTTTCTTGAGTTTTCAATTCTTCAAGTTTGCTCCTTCCTTTTGTATTTTATGTGTAAGTACATGGATTTCCTGGGAGTTATTACCGATTATTCCTTGGTTGAATAATCAATTCAATAGATTGATCCTTACACACCACTGAACATTTTGACATTCTTACAAAACACAGGTTTTAAAGATGCCATTATTTTTCCAATCTATTTACGCAAATATATGTATTGCACGTGCATATGTGAATGGGAATGTCCGTATCTGCAAATAGGCAAATATATACAAATGTGAATAGAAGGGTGTAGGAAAGTAAGTATACACATCCTTCCACAAACACTGAGTAAGCATGAGAGAGAACTGGGGTGTACACACCTGTATGTCATTAGGTGTGTGAAAATGATAGAGGAAAGTTACATATATGGGTGTTGTGTGCACATGTATACACAATCAAAGTATTTGTGAATAAACAGTGTTCGTACATGAATGTTTAAGAGTGTATACATATGTACGTATCTGTGAGCATTTACAAATAGACCTACACATGTGTATATGTAAAAATGACACCACAAGAACATAATGAGGTTGCATGATCCCCATGACAATGATTAAAAAAAAGTATCATTTAACTCTGATTTGATGACATGGCAGATCAAAATTTCTTTGAGATAAAATATATGAATCGGTTTGGAGGGTGGGGTCAGCACTGGACAAGTTGTACTCCACCTTAAAACTCCATTGCTCAGGCTAGGGGGTTATTTCACAAACAGACTGCCATGTATGGTCCTAGTACTGAGAAAAACTCTAAAAATTGTTTGTGAAGCCGAGCCATTAGATAGATAGATATACACATTTGCAGATATATATATATGTATATATATATCATAGATATATATACACACACATACATACATTTATTTACAATTTCATATGGTTATAAATGCATATGTGGGCATATACAGATATTATATGTACGAATATACATAAAATACATGCATATATACACAAAACCATATAAAATAGCTATATATATATATATATAATTGCTTATGTAATGAGAGGGGTTCATATGAATGCATACACAAATTTTATATACTTTGACAAAAGAATGTCAGAGATGCAAGTTGCTGCTGATGCAATCACCATGGTTACATCACAACTTCTAAAGGCATCAACCTTCAGTCTGATAAACCCAGTTGCAATTTTGGCAATTCAACGTCTTTGTATCTATTCATTGCATTCAGTTAAAAAGCAAAGTATTATTCATCATATCATACCATATATATATATATATACATATATATTCATCATATATCAGAGGTTTAATTTGTAACCATTCATTGACTGTTAACAGACTTCTATAGAGACAGAGAGAAAAAAAGTTTGTTCCTCCCAATTTCTTGGGACGAATGAAATCTTGCAAATCATCATGAGATATTGTGTACTGAAATACCAACCTTTCTCTCATGTATACAATTTTAACATTGAAAAGGAAAATATTTGTCAATTTTTATAGAGTCCCCAAGCAACCATGACCATGGAAGTCATTTTTAATCCAATCAGTATTAGGATCTCAGTGCAAGTAATTTAGTTATTTTTGTTATTCTATTTTTTTTTTACAGTGTTCATAAGCTGTTTTATCATAGGTCTGTTTTGGGATAATTCAAATCATTTTATAAATATATTATATATATATATATATATATATATATATATATATAGCTGTCTGTGGATGACACAATAATATATATATATATATATATATATATATACACACACACACACACATATGTATATATATGATGAAGTAAGCTTATGAATGAATGAGTTTCAATCTCTTCTCTAACACAACTTGATATTTAATGTTGAATATACCAAACACTATATGAAATAAATCTGTCACATATCAGATATCATACTGTATTCCTGATTTGTATCATATATATATATATATATATATATATATATATATATATGGCCGAATCTAACAATGAGATCCACTGCTAAACATTCCTTGGGAGCTGTTCTATTTTTGTATTCAACTATTATTTCCTCACAAATAACAACAAAAATGGAATATCAATAAAATCATGTGATTTAATTTAATGTTTAGTTCTTTATGGATCAATATCGAACAAGTTTAGTCAAGAAATTCTACTTTTTTTACCTGCAAAAAGAAATACTAAAATATATTTTAAAGACGTTGGGTGAAGGGAGGGGGGCTAAAATCTTGGGCCCCTATGGAGTTGCACCGTTTGCACTGCTCTAAGTATGGCCCTGCCTGACCCTCATTCGCATGCATGTATGCACACACGTACACATTTTCTTCCTCCTCCCATCTCATCCATTTGTAGAGATTACAATTCCCATAGTGGCAGACATTACCAGCCAACCATTTGTAAGCAAGCAGTCAATAATACATCTAACAACAACATGAGTGGTATCAGTCCTCCATTGTACCAAAACAAATTGTGGATAGGTCATGTCAAATCAATATTTCTGGCTTTATGAATACATATCAGCACATAAACGAAGAAATCGGTAACACCTAAAGTGAGCAACAACATTTACAACAGAGCCACAGGCCAACCTTCCAGCTGAGGTGTCATTATTTAGTAAAAAAATTATGTTTCTTATAAAATACAAAATGCTCTGTAACCCACACGAGGAATAGTGCTTGATGTAACAGTAATATTTTTCTGTTAATTTTTACTCTTTAAAAAGAAACTAATAGCAATTGTTGATTTGGAAATTATGCATCTTTTCTTACTCTTATTCCAAAGTTTTTATTCTACCCAACAAAGATGAACAATTCATTTTTAACCGACCTTGCACAGGAAAGACAGTCATTTCCAGATTGGTAAACATTCTTTAAATTGGTTCTGAACATAGTGAAACTAAAAAGAACTAATAACAATTCTGAAAGTGGAACAAATCAAAAAAGTGAAAAATTCAACAAATAATAACACATCAGGCTATAGAAGTATTGATCCACCTTTGTATATTCTTTACTTAACAATATGAATGAAACAAGCTTGGCTGCCCTAGAGTCAAACCCTCTTGCTTCATTAAAATCTATGAGGTAAACAAAACAGAATCCATTCCTCCATACAATAATATTCCAAAACTAAGTGTCACATTTCAACTCTTTTATTAGTACTTCCTGGAAATGGGATTAGCAAACTTGAGCAAAACAAGTCAACCCAAGTTAATTTTTGGTCATTGTCTTCCATCATTGTTGTTTCATACAAAAACAAAGACAACATTCAACAAGAGGAGTTCGAAAATGAATACTATCAGCAAGGATTTAATAGACAGAAATCTGCCAAACATCTTCAATTTTGACTTAGTAAGAAACCATAAACCAAAATTGTCAACAGAGGCTTTTTCAGTTTTCAAGTTGGTCTAGCTGGCTTGCTATGTATGTATGTATGTATGTATCATGTGTACAGGTTGCACCAATGGAACAAGAGAGCAGAAAATTCAAACATTCTTTATATTCACAAAAACTTTTAGAACCATCCCACCAATAGGTTTATAGAGGGGGAAGGGGATTCAATTATAAATATGAATCATAATGTGTTAAATACATGTGGATTTTTTTAATAATTTCTAATTGAATGTTAATTATTTCCCCTTCGTCTACAAATACTGTTATTTACATTCGCATACAATGAGTTACGAACCAAGTTTAGTCCAAATTATTCCCAAACTACCAACAAGACCAACAAACAGTTGCTTTAAAGCAAAACAGAAATATTCTTCTGTTTGTAATATTCTCTTCACACCATATGGTGTAAATAAATTTTTTTTTTTAATCAAAAATATCACAATTCATTCATTCTTTCATTGAGTCCTCATAGCAGAAGTAGTTGAAAGTGGAAATGCGTGTGTCTACAAATATGGGTTCCCACTACCACTTTTCCAGCGAAGGGTAAAAGAGAATATTCTGGGGTTGGAGATATATTGGAGATGGGGAAGTTGAAAGAAAATGTATTCAGATGTTGGTTGTCAGGTAAAGGACTAGAGAATGCCCAAGCTGTAACTTGTCCTAAGCTGTCACCTTTCATTGTAACCCATCAATCCCCTGCCTCAACAAGGGTACAAATCATTTTGTCCTCAATAACATTATAAATGGGGTATTTTCATAATGCAAGTGGATATTTATACTACAAACCATTCAACTTTTTGAAACAGAGCTTACTTACATAGGTTATCTAAAAAAATGTAACCAACTATAAGGGATCAGTGTATGGATGCGTGTGTATGTGTCTGTGAATGATTATATTACCTTGAAATGATCTCCCATCATTACACAGTGAATGTATCATTTGGCCTAGATACATTTGCTGTGTAATAACGGGAGATCATTTCAAATAGAGTTTCTAAGTAATATAACGCATTTATAATTATTTCCCTTGGATTATACACACGCATATATATCTATACATACATACATATATAAAGCTATATAGATAGATCTATAAAACATGTGTATCTATATGGATATTTAGAACAGATCAAGACAATGGAAAAATGCAGGTAAATGTCAGTATCAGTGCACACTCCTGATCGAAGTAAAAAGTGGATCTTCAAAAATAAAAATTTAACTTCAAGTGGATTACATCCAAATAGTCTCCATAAAATCGATTTTCACCTGGATACTACGAAGTAACCCTGCTATCTACAAACAAAATCACAAAAGCTTTACTCTGTGCAACAAGTAATGCCTTCAAGTATGAAGAAGGAAAAAAGTTGTCAAAGTCCAATGCAGCCTTTGATGCTACTTCCTCAACAGCTTTGAATGTCAAAAGAAAAAGCAACAGTACACATTCGTAAACTGTTTTTGATCTTCAAAAAAAGGAGAGCTCTAAAAAAATTCCTGATAAAAAAAAGTCTCTCAATGAGGTAAAAATCGATCAAAGATAGATATCAAAAATCAATGTCCTTGACATTTTTTTCTCTTATGACATTCATGAAAAACTAATTTGATGTGCATAAAATTCTTGCCATTTTTTAAAACTCTATCTTAAGGATTAAATGGAGTACAGAAGAAGCCATTTATTGTGATCACTTATGGACAAGGTATTTTAGATGACAATAATTATCTGATAACATCAATTTATGAATACGTACAATAGTCCACTTATTGTGATCATTTTTGATAAAATGTTCGACACCAACTAAATTTGATGAGGATAACTGTTTGATAACATTATGTTTGATTATAATAAGAAGCTTCCGCCATAATTGGAAAACAATGTGCCAAGGAGAGTTTGTCTTGTCATCAACTTCTGCCTTTTTCAATCCATTCAGTGAATCAAGGTTTCTCAATCTGGATTCTGCATTATATATATTTGATTCAATGGCCAATTTTGCAATATAAATCATTCCGCTCCAAATGATATACAAGTGGTTTTGATGTATGGGGGAAAAAAAAAATTTATGTACTAGATTTCAGTAGTTGGTTTTCATTAAGAAAGCCATGCTTAATGTGGAATTAAGACAAACTATATAAATAACCAGTCATGTATTTTTAAATTTCATAAAAAATCTAAAAATTAATCTACACCTGCTCCCCAACTTACAATCAGGTTCCGTTCCGACTGATAGGTTTTATCACAAAAAGGTTGTTGGTCAGAAAAATGTAATTCTATCATTTTCATTATTATTTAATTCCTATCGTCCATTTTTAAAATTCTAGGCAAACTGCTTTATAACTGGGGTCCTTTTTGCATACACATACATATGTACATTCAGATGCAATGTCTTATGATCTCATCCATATGTACAACCAAGAGTAATATCAATGGTATTTACGTAGTAAGTAAGGTTTTGTTGTTTTTTTTGATGTACAAATCTAATTTTTATATATTCTAATACAAAATAAGGCCAAGCCAATGTTTGTATTTACTTATATTTCTTAAAATTAGAAGTGTAACTTTTATACTTTTAGAAATTTATTATATCCATGTATTTTGGCCATATGCACAGATGGTCGCAAGTTAAGTAGCACTCAAATCTGGGAGCAGGTGTACATCATGCTTATAGATTTTATGCTCAAAAACCCAGGCAAAGCCAGGTCCTTATAGTCTCGAGGGTTTTATGAGTGCAAAAAGTTTGAGAAACCATGCAATAAATCATAGGAAAGAAAAATTACTAATATTAGAAACCGTCAAGCAAAATGGTCACTACAGGTTTCTTCAGTTTTCCAGTTGGTCTGGCAATATATGCACGTGTCGCCCATGTAGGCCACACCAATGGGGTGAGAAGGCTGAAAACTTGAACATTTACTCATTATCATGTCGAGAGAAAAACTTTTGATTGAAAATCACCCCTGAATGAGCTTTCAGAGGGGGCTTAAATTTGTGATCCAAGTTTATGCTAAATTGGTCACATATTTGTGCGCAGCCACATTCACACTTGTTTATTGAAAATTTGGTCTTTTCAGTGATCACTGTCCAATAAGAGTCGCCTGAAGTAATTATAGGTAAATAGTAAAAACCATCCTACTGGCCCTAAGCAGTGGTAAAGGAAGAAAGTTGGATGTAGATCTAGCAACTTCACCTCATTAAAACCTACTTGAATGATACTGAAACCAAAGCAACATTAGCCGCAATGCTGTAGATACGGCCATATGAATAAAAATAATCTAAGTGAAAGATACGCACCAATAACATTACTTCATTGTGCAATGAAAGAGGTTCACCCGACCCTCAACACTTCTGAAGTAAGATGATTAGAAAAACTCACAGATCCTACGATGAAGTAAATATTTCCTCAAAAAGACTAATTCGCTTGAGGGTTAGAGGAAATAGCATTCACCCCACAACCCTTAAATGCCAAAAAATAGAAGAGATTTCGGGTTAGTTTTTTTTTTTTAGATACATCCATGCATCCCTGTAAGATGTTTTGGCCGGTCAATCTTGATTATGTTAAATGTCAGTCGTATCATGTTGGATTGATGTAGAACTTGGTCCCAACCTTCAGGTGAACCATCCTCATCTAATCCCCCCCCCCCACTACAAATGCCAGAATAGTAATGTTAAATATCAATTTCCTCAGCTGTATTGCGTTTGATTGATATGAAACTTGGTTCAGACCTTCGGGTGAATCATTCTCATCCTGCTGCTACTACTTTCCCAACTTGTAATGCTATGATTACTACAACCTTGTTTAGAATCCCTTTAAAATACAGATGTAAGGATAATAGAAACATCATTGAACTTATAGTTCTTGTTTCTTATTAAGAGTTCCCCTTCCTATATTGACCGAGAATGTCCTCCTTCGATTCTTCTGGCACTGGATCAACTGTGCAAGGACAAAGAAAGAAGTCAGTTCTTTTCTATTTATCTATGAGGAAAAATAATTGATCCTGACCATAATCATAACTATTTAATGCACCATTACACATAATATTTGTTGCAATTATATTATTATACAGGGATATTTATGGACAGATGACATTTCCAGTTATTGTGACTCTTACTTCCATGGACTGCTTGTAACGGCTGTGGAACTCTTCAATAAATAAGATTTTTTTTTGTTTCAAAATGGACCTCTTTTGGGAATTGAATGAAAATCTTTTTAAAAAATCACCAATAAGTGAAAGGAAATAACTTTAATCAGAAGTTATCCCTCTTGGATTGATTTTCAAATTCTTGGATGAATTTATGAGTTTTTTTTGGGTTTTTTAAAATTCTTTTTTCTTTTTTTTTAACCGTTTTCATTTTTAGAGATGGAATAACGATTACCAACACGGAAACTGAAATTGAAGAACCAAGTTCAAATTTCAGCCGAGGCTGCTTGAGTTTACATTGATGTCCTTGGGAAAAACATGAATTCACTTCTCCTCTTCCCTTCGCTATGGGCAATAATAACAGTGAAGCAGTTGTAGCACTTTAGGGCAGTTAAGCAGCACATCAGGAGTATGGGGCAAGCAACACAACTTCATAAAAACATATTTGCCACTGAAACCACAATGCTACCCTATGCTCCAAAAGTAGTTTACAGAAAACAAAAAAAAAATGTTTTTGTTTCTCTGATCATCACTAAACAAAAGAACGTTTTATTGTTAAGGATAATTTTATATCGACATACACCAAATTTATCACACAAGAGGAATATTGAATTTCATGACTACCTCTTTTATCAGTTTTGACCCAAAAGGTTCCGAATCTAATTCTGCTTGATTCTATTAAGTTATAAACATTCATTATTATTATTATTATTATTATTATTATTCCCCCCACCATCACTGATAAGAACATAATTTTCTTTACCACAGCATTTTGACTAAAATAATCTTAGACGTATGAAATCGTGTTGGCAGATTTAAGAAATAAGAACCATAAGTTCAACAATGCCTTCACCATCGTTACGTCTATATCTGTGATTTCCGATTTCAAATGGATTTTAAACAAAGTAGTAGTAATAGAATAACAAATGGTGGTTGCAGTAGCTGGAAGAAGAGTCAAGTTAAAATGGTTCACCCAAAGAACTGGCAATAAAAAAAAAAAACAATTGGTAAGTTTATATAAAACAAGTGTACAAATTTTATTAATGTTTGTTCAGGAGTCTTAGTGTATGGTTATTTTTTTCTCTTGATAAATGGGCTTTATAAGATTTTTAGTTTGAAATGGATAAGTTTGACTGATTTTAAACCTTTTTAAGAGGTTGTAGCTATTAATAACTAACAATACATAGCAACACGGTTAAAAAACAAATGCCTGATATGTCATCAATTGATCCCAGTAGATTTTATTTTTATGATGTCACCTTTTTCTAACATCATAGCAGTTGGTAGCACAAAACCCCTACTTCCTCTTGTTGTTTATGTAACTGGAACTGACTGACCAACTGACAAACCAAACAAAACTTGTCTCATTGAGATGTGAGGACAAATCCAACAAGAAGCCAGCCAAATAAAAACCAGCAAACAATAGGATTAGTGCCTCTAACGATCTCAAGTAGGTGAAGTAAGCTGTAATGATGGAGATGATTGAAGTAATTATCCATAAGAGAAACATAAATACACAGACAAAAAAAAAGACTCAAGATATAATTGCATTATCTATAATATAGATTGGTAAAAGTGAACAGAGAGCAAGTTCTGGCTACAGTGGGGAGGGGGAGCTCAGAATGAAGACGGTTCCATGGATCCAATCAATATCACAACGTTGTGGTCAGTAAAGAGCACAGATTTTTTTTCTCTCCACTCATCACACAAAATCCTGTTTATTTACATAACAGTTCAAACAGCCAGAATTAGATCAGAACTAATTCTGGCAGATTGACAGTTTTAAACATACCTATTGCGCATCATATATGATGAGATTATCTACATATGGATCTGCATGTCTACCTAGGATCAGAGTATCAGTGCGTTCAGTCAAGAAACAAAGTGTCACTCCCCACCACCTCTGCCTAAGATCAGAGTTTACTATGTGCAGTCATTGAAAAGTATTACACAAAAAATAATAGAAGTAATGTCCTTGGGAAAGGCATGACCCCCCCCCCTTATCAGCCAAGAATAAATAGCAAGGCAGTTAGAGCATTTAGCCCTCAAGGGCAGTTCCATCTCGGGTGTCAGGCTAGCATCTGGGATCCCATACAAAACTCACAACTGCAACATTACAGAAACAATGGATTGAGGAATGGAGTTGAAATCATTGCCTCGTATGTCATACTTTAGAGACCAGTCAGGATGAGTGGCATAAGTGAGAGAGACATTACAATCATTGCACAGGTGTTACATTGCAAGCTGTTACAACTGGATCAACATCTAATCAGGAAGGAGAAAAAAAACGATCAACAAAGCAGCATGGCATCAGTTGAAACAATCATGCATTACACTTCATTGTTTAGTCAGGCTAACATGATTGATAAAAGCCAATGTTTACAAGAATCACAGAAAACTGATCATAATGTTGATGAGTTCAAAAGGAAATTCTTCTTCCTTTATTTAAACTTATGCCAATCTTCTATGCTGGTTAATCAAAGCTTCAAAAAGAAAAAAGAAAAAAAAAAAAAATTCCTGTACTTCACATAAATGAATCACCATCGCCAGCACATGAATCAGAACTAATTATCGAAAAACCAGATCTTTTACCTAAAATAAATGGAACTTCAATCTAAAAAATACCAGCACAACATTTAGGCATTGTTGCACTTGGAGGGGGGGGGGCAGTTTTTAGATTGTGCTCAACAGTATACTCATGAAAATTTTCCAAGGTTGTAACCCCCCAAATGTGACCCCGGACACACACACACACACACACACACACACACATGAACTAAAAGAGAATAATCTGCAGCCAATTTGGCTGATAGGTCGGCAGAGCATTTGTGGGATTACATTCAAGAAGGTGGAAAAAAAAACAAACCTTCAAACTTGAAATGTAAATTTAGAATAGAATCAAGTATTCAACAATTTATTACAATGTTGACCTAGGAAGTATTTTGTTAGGAAGCACACAAGAAAAAAAAAATCAAAGGAAAAGTAATGATTTAAACTCACTTCACATGGTATGCCTTTCCTGCAAGCCAATTAGAACATAACAGTTAACTCCCCTGGGATTTGAATCCAACAATAATTCTTTGGTATATTCACCAAATAACTATCATCTATCAGTCCTAATAATATCTATCCATATAAAGCTATACATGCAAATTAGTATGTTTAATTATATAATTGGTGGTATGGTTATCCTCTCCAATTCCTGTTATAGCCTAAAACTTATAATGGATTGGTCCATGTGAAATAGAACAACACAGCTAAGAAAACAAAGGGTTGTAAAAATATTAGATTGTCTGTTATGACATAACAATGAAGATAATATCATAGAAACTCCAAAGACTATGTCTGATCACACATTATGAAAAGTTGAGATGAAACTTGAAAAAAAATAAATAAATAAATAAAAAACTAAAATTAGGATATCATTGAAAATTAATTACTTGATGAAATTGCTTTAGGCTCTTTAGTACTGATCCATACATAAATAAAACTGTCAATTTTGATGAGTACTATAAAACAACAGGCTCTGTTTGTCACCATTTCCCTCCCTTAAACATTGATGCAGCTAAATCAAATTAGGCATGCATACCTAATGGACCTAGGGGAATGTTTTGCGAAGAAAAAAGTTCACAGGGAGAGAATCTATTCACAATGAAACTATAAGACTAAACTGAGTCCTTACTTTCCTTTCAATATATATATATATATATATATATATATATATATATATATATATATATATATTAGCTGAAAACCTCCCAATGGCGGGGGTGGGTCAACATTTTTTTAAAATATAAGAACTGTTCAACAAAAACTAACGAGATGATATTGCCCAAAATGTTTAATCACAGAATTCAGGCTGGGAAACACAGGGTTGAGAGGAAAAAAGAAAGAAAAGAAACAATGGCGGAAACGCGAGTATGAAGGCCTTGTTTCCCACTGGACAAAAGGGGTTGGTTATGTTATAGGATACAGAAAGCATTTACAATTCATTAAATGCTAATTCATGTATTCATTTCCATGACAACCACTTATGAAAATCACTCAATCCCAACATAAGTTGATTTTTGTATTAATGGCATTGATATATTGATAACAGAGTTGGGACATTTTAGTAGAAAGCACTTTAAAGCTTTCAAAGAGAAAAGCATATATATATATATATATATATATATATATATATGCAGGTTTACATCATGAATTTGGCTGTGTCTAAATATATGTTCATCTCAAGGGGGAAAGAAAACAGGATGGAAGCAACCTCAGAAACAAAGAGACAGCACAAAAGGTGGAAAGGACTTCAGATATTGCATTCTTAAAATACTTGATTAGACTTACTGTTCTTTTGACATTGGAAATGAAAAAACGTTTCAGCCATTTACTATCTAGCCATCGTCGGATGTTGTGGGTGCTAGAATGGGGAATCACAACTAGGAGCACAAGGTCAGTTGGACTGGATATGTCACGTACATTTTTTATATATCTGGGTTGCGTTTTCAGTTTAAAATTCTGAGTTGCTTACTTTTTACTAGATTGGAAGTTGACACCGAAAACACAACCTGGATATACAAAAAATGGATGTGACATGTCCAGCCCAATTGAGCATGTGCTCTGAGTAGTGATTCCACATTCTAGAATCGACAACACCTAACAAAGGACAGAAGATACATGGCTGTTGTGAACAAAGGAATTCATAGGTTAGGAAAAAAATCTAACCATATACATAATGGTAAGTACACTACATCCAACAGAATTCAGACAAGAAAAAACAATTTGTATAAACAAAAATATAGTATGTGATAAGTACAATATTACTCATGTCCGGTGGAAGACCAGGTGTGTATGTAGGGGTCTTCCTGTACTGGATGACACCCTCAGAGGCTGGGGAGTGACACCCTCAGAAGGTGGGGAGTGACACCCTCAGAAGGTGGGGAGTGACACCCTCAGAAGGTGGGGAGTGACACCCTCAGAAGGTGGGGAGTGACACCCTCAGAAGGTGGGGAGTGACACCCTCAGAAGGTGGGGAGTGACACCCTCAGAAGGTGGGGAGTGACACCCTCAGAAGGTGGGGAGTGACACCCTCAGAAGGTGGGGAGTGACACCCTCAGAAGGTGGGGAGTGACACCCTCAGAAGGTGGGGAGTGACACCCTCAGAAGGTGGGGAGTGACACCCTCAGAAGGTGGGGAGTGACACCCTCAGAAAGTGGGGAGTGACACCCTCAGAAAGTGGGGAGTGACACCCTCAGAAAGTGGGGAGTGACACCCTCAGAAAGTGGGGAGTGACACCCTCAGAAGGTGGGGAGTGACACCCTCAGAAGGTGGGGAGTGACACCCTCAGAAGGTGGGGAGTGACACCAGTAGGACGCCCCTCCATTTTTCATATAGTTTCTTGGTAATTCTTTCATTTAATGAAACATCTATCTCTTCACATGATATATCTGAGATTTCACAATGAATTTCAATGAAATTATGTGGCAGGATGGGCAATGGGATGTACAAAATTTGGATGAATTTTAGTGTGGATCCAGGAAGTTTTCTTTGATCCAGAGATATTCCGCTTTGTATTTTTTTTCTACATATTTTTCAATGTATATTAATGACTGTCCACTTTATATCATTAAAAGCACTCAATGAATTATTATGAAAATTCATAGAAGAATGAACAATCAGCTACAGAAGAAGTGATTAAATTTCAAATGATAACATTTTCTAGGTACCTATACTGATTTTCTTCATATTTCACAATGTCAGAATTGAAAAAGTGAAAACTAAGGATGTATAGAATCATTCGTAAATGTAAGCTTATGCCATCACATTCAACAATAAGGGAGAATCAGGATGGATAATGCATAAAGTATTAGTACAAAAAGATCACCAACATTCCAGATATCCTGGGAAGAGAGCGAGTTCTAGAAGGAGGGGTGGGGTGATGTTGTGACACCAACCATAGAACCAACACTGCTTATACATAAGATATATTTGAGTGCCAATTATCATCCCTACAAAAAGCTGTTCAAAA
Source organism: Thysanoteuthis rhombus (assembly GCA_963457665.1). NCBI lineage: Eukaryota > Metazoa > Mollusca > Cephalopoda > Oegopsida > Thysanoteuthidae > Thysanoteuthis > Thysanoteuthis major. Next base: position 5,079,431 of record OY735208.1, on the reverse strand, counting down.
AGAAGGTAATGAAATGTTGAAGGCTACCTTTCAAATCATTCAGAAGAGACTAAGACCAAATAAATTACTAACAAGGTGTAAATCTATTTACAAATCTTTGATACATAAACTTATACAGGTATATAAATCACGCTCTAGAATACTAATGAACCCAATTATTATAATCAAAGATAATGTTATCAAAACATTACTGTTATCAAAATTGGTTGGTGCCAAACACTTTTGAACAGACCATTACTAGAATATGACAAAAAATTGTCCATTTCAAGCAATGTGTAATAGTAAACTGGATTGAAACTAACGGGGGTTATTCATGATTGCCCTCTGTTTAATATATACTGTGTTGCGTACATGCACACAGTTTTCCATCTTACATGAGCCTAATCTTGTGATTCAATAGCCACACCTTGTAGAAATAAAAGATAATGAAAATCTTCCTTAAACATATAATACAAAACACAGCCTTCATCTGAGTCCAGCCTAATTTTAAACCAATGGGGAATGTGCAACTGAATTACAAATAATTGAATCTTTAAAATGTTTGCAAAAGGTTAACAAGTGTCCCAAAGGAATTCCAGGAAGACTTTTATAACAATTTATTTTACATAAATTTAGTTGAAATGTTAGAAAAAGGAGATGAGACAGTAAGAGGATGAAAGAAAGAAACAAAGAGACATAAAGAAAAGTAATAAAGGGAGAGAAAGAGAGACAGTGACACCAACAGAGAGAGATATATTCATACGAGCAGAGAAAAAAAAGAGAGAGAGAGAGAGAGAGACAAACTCAGACACAGGCGCTCAAAGAGACAGAAGTACACACACTCACTCTGACACACAGAAATACACTCACTCACCCACAGAGACACTCGCTCAAACTCACCCACAGAGACACACAAACACACACACTCACCCACCCACGGAGACACACAAACACACACACTCACCCACCCACGGAGACACACAAACACACACACTCACCCACGGAGACACACAAACACACACACTCACCCAAGGAGACACACAAACACACACTTACACATTCACCCACAGACAGACAAACAGACACACACTCACACACAGACACACCCAAAGAGATAGAGAAACACACCACCAGACACAGATTAACACTCACAAATGCATACAGACAAAAAGAATAAGAAAATGCAATATATGTAGCTCATATTTTGATTTCAAATTATAACTTCTAATCTTTCAAAAATAAAAATCTGGAAATGTCACAATCGGGTATTATATGCATGATAATCATTTGCAAATCTATAGATGAATGAATTTTAATCTCTCAACACACATGCTAAATGGAAACATTGATACATACTGTAAGTCACAATTTAAATAAGATTTCTCCAGAAAAAGAAATGACGACTCAAATATTTAGACATGGAACTAAAATCAGAAGAGATCTAATGTATATGTTTTTTTAAAATTCATAATCAAAATCACTACAGCTTGACAAATTGTTTTGAGGTTTTCACATCTTTTCAAGTAAGTAAATGCCAGTGAATCAGATGTCTATTTTTTTCAAATCATTTTATAAGCTCTATTTTATCGATTCATTTACTATAATATTAAGCACTGTGCATTTTCAACAAATACTTTAAAAAACAAAAAACTACATACATATATATATATATATATATATATATATATATATATATATATATATATATATATATATTTACAATATATTCATTGACTTGAGTTACAATAAAGATAACATACCATAGTCTTGAGGCAAGGATAAAAATGTTTGTGCAAATCAAGGCACCTCTCCAATTTTCCACCACAGACAGGTTTAAATTAACAATATTCTTGCTGCCTGGCAAATGATAGAGGGGGTATTATGACAGAAATTAATCACTTATAAGTGGCTTATACACTTAATTTTGTTTCTTAGAGGATTTATCAAATGAATTTAATATTTATCATGCCTCTCTGAGCATCACCAACTATAGAGAATATTTACACATTAATTTCGAAACAAATACAAAATTCATAAAAACATTCAATGTGCATAAATACACACATCTTCAACTCAACACAATTCACAGACTCTAGAAAATCTCATCTGAGATTACAAAAATGTGATTGTAAACTCAGGGTCTTTACATAATTTCTAAACTCATCTAAATTATTTCAAAACTCTCTAAACTTTGCTATTTTGAATACGACAAGGCAACTTATTTTCAAAAATATATGATTCTATCAGAAGAAAAATCTGTTTAGTAGATTCAGTTTTTGAAATCTCTCATCAAAAGATTTCCAGTTCGAGGAGAGATATCAAAAAATGGCATACCATATTCAGAAATTCCATTAATTATTTTGAATGTTTTGATTATCCCCCCCGTCATCTCATTCTTCACTCTTGGAAAGTTGTTAAACCCCAGGACTCCAATCTCTTTTTATAACAGATATCTTTTATTCCATCAATTATTAAGATCCGAGGAAATTAATTTGTTATTATTCTTTAAAGAAAATTAAATAATAATCATCAAATCACATTTCCCTACAGCCCGGTGTAGCACATATTTGTGGTTAGGGATGATTGCACTAGTTGATTGAATGTAAGTACAAAGAGTGCAAATCATGTTCAAATGCATACAAATTGATAAAAAGCCTTTGTCCACAGCTATTCTCGAGTCATCATCAAATAATCAAATAAATGAACACCAGAGCAGGTCTGGTTAGTCACTCAAAAGAAACCACCAAGTGACTAACTTCTTTTGGCAGCATGCTTTGTTAAGAGTGATCAATTGAAAAATTGCGAGAAGAAAAAAAAATTAGGTCATTGGAACTGATCAATTTAGCAGGAACTTACATTGTGAGTTGACCCAAACCACCACCGAAAACATTTTGGGAGGAGGGGGATTCTTTTTAAAAAAGAACTTTTTTTTAGACAAGGAGTCTATGTGTAAATTTTCAATTCTCTAGATCCATTGGTGTGGTCTGTACGCACACTGCATACATAGTTAGTCTTGAATGATGAAAAGACTTCATTAATGCAAAAATCTCTTCAGTTAAGGTCAATACTAAGCCGCCAAATGACTAACTAGACTAAGCCGAGAATATTGGGGCCTCAAACAGACATTATCAGTTCTTACCACAGCACAAGACAATATGAATTTACTTGCACACAACCAACAAAAATGATGCCCAACACTTTTGATATATTATGGTTACAGATGTCTAAAATGTCAGATTTAGTGCTTCATTCTGTTACGTTCTGTGTTTTTAAATTTGAAGCGATGAAATGATTAAATATATTAACTATTTTTAGCTACAAAAAGTATGTGTGTGAGTGGAGAGGTCTGCATAATATTTGAGGTTGCATTGTACTCCAGTAAATACTGTAACAAATATTAAATTAATGAAATTAGATAAATTAGATATTTTGTAATTGTGATGCATTGTATGCTTTTTCGATTCATCCATAATTTTCTGGTCAGAGTGATCTACGAATTCCATGACATATTGTCATTTTTATCCTTTTTGAACTAGGCTGTCAACCAACTTTTGCTGCTGGGATATTACCCTCCTCCTATCCAATCTAAGTGACTGACAAAGCCCGAGGCTTAAAATCCTACTCCATTTCATCTCGGTAGCAGTCACTCTTGCGTATATCAATAGTCTACTAAGGTCTACATCAGGCAATCAAATTGCTGTAGTGATTTTTATAATTTCAAATACCGGTTTGAAATAACATGACAAACAAACAGGCAGCTGCACAAAATAAGTGACAATGGTCTTTATATATTCAGATGTGTGTACATAGAAGTCTAATTATAGTATTGCTTATGTGCTTGCAAATATATATAATAGTACATATTTTACCCAAGGCACTGTTCTACAGAGAACTTGCCCACAGGCACAGATTCAAAGTGGGAGTGGGGGGGGGGGGCGTCAATACATAAGATACAAGAATACCCTGAAGGTGACTATCCAGAGTTGCACCATTGCCACAGGCAACTGCGACGCCAGGGCAATGAAGAGAGCTGGATAGTGGAAGATCTGTCACAGTAGCCCTGAGGACTTTGAGAGACAAGGGATTAGGGAAATGAATCAATGTCGGCATTATAACATGGCAAAAGACCAGCCGTAAAGTGGAGACAACTCAATCTATCCAGACTGCCAATGTAATTGCTGATCACCATCCACGTGGTCAGCTATCGCAGACGTCATCATCAACATTAACAGCACTGCTGCATGAAGAATAGAGGTCCAACACACCTGACAACTAAATCCACCAGAACAATATTTGTCTCTCATACCTGCAGGTTGTGCAAGCATTCATGAATCATATATATGCATCTAGAAACAAAAACACGGATATTTATCATTATTCATCGATGTGTGTGTGTGTGCATGTGTGTTTCAAATGGGTGTTATCTTAAAGCATCACTGATTGCAGTTATCAAGAAATATACGAATCTATATCCAAAGTAAGAAAGCAACGTGAAAGGTTACACGTATTCAGAGATTGATGTCAGGTAGGTGAAAATTTATCTACTGTAACTAATTTTAGAAACCCATTTTGTACATTTAAGATCTTTATTAATCAAATGCTATATTCAACATCATTGAACTTCTTCATGAAAATAAAAATCAACATATAGGACTGTACAGACAGTTGCTTCTTTGTTGTTTATCATAATAGACTCCTTGTGGAGCAACCACTCAGCTTCTGATTTCTACGGGGTGAAATTACTAGTCCCATACCCAACTCTTCTCTTTTATCCAGGTTTGGGACCAGCTGAATCAACTCTTAAGCTGTAGATTAATTTTTATCAGAATAACCTTCTCTTTGACAAAATAAAAGGGCTCCAACTGCCCTGCAATTTACCTATAACTGGGGGTGGATTCATGTATTTCCCAAGGGCATTAGTGCGTAGTGACTGTAACCCTCCTTGTCTGAAATTCAACACAATGTGCTATTAACCATTACAACATTCCAGGACTCCTTAGACATGCACGGCGTGTATCATCATGATGAATGCCAAGAGTTCCCTTGAAGCTTTGCCAAATTTCCAAGAGGTCAAAGGTTAAAGAGGTAGCAGGGTAATTTCTGAAGATGATAAATCAGTAATAGACTTTTAGAGAAGAGGGTAGATGCAAAGAGTCAGTTAGGGATCAAATTTTCAGTCATTGAATTAGGAACGACTACAAAACCCAACTCCAATAAAGGCTAGCCCTATTTCATAAACGTTTCATGTTCAGATAAAAGCCTTCCGAATCAAAGAGAAAAAAATCAATCCACCTCTGAAGTGTTCAAAGGGTTTTCGCAATGATCAAAATAATATTTCAAAATCAACTGAAAAAAATAAATAAATAAATGGGGAGGGGGAGATATCTAGAAATGATCAGAGTTCCACTTTTCCACACAGAGTCAAAAGTAAGCTCAAATTGAACTAAACCAAATTAGCAACAGTCACTTTTTTTCGCGGTAGGCTCCTTCTGTAACATGGGGCAGTATTGTGAGATCAGTGGCAAATAGATTTTGCAAGCTCCAGGATCAAGATAGGGTGCCTAACACACAACTGAAGGGCTCCACTATTTACCAATAGCTGGAGAAGAAGTGAACACATGCCTTTTCCAGGGCATTAATGCAAATTGAACTTAGTAACCTGAGTTGAAAGTCTAAGTCAATTTGCAAATTCTACTTTCCGTGCTAGAGACTGCTGATGCTCCACTTATCCAACAAGTCTCTTAGAAGTTGTGTAATTAGGTCTTGATCAGAAAAGGTACAGAACCAAGGCAATACTTAACCTTACTATAAATATTGCTTTGCACAAAATAAAATCATTCAGAACTTTTGTAGACATGTGGAATGAGCTATTAGGTCAGCACGAGAGAATTTTCATTCAAATATTTTTTCAGACTATTGAACTGATTTTTTTGATATTTTTGTTGTTCATACGTTTTGCATGTTCCATTCTATGGCCTTCTTCAAGTTTACCAAACATGTAAAGAGAGAGACTCTTTTTCCAGTAGTGCCAAAAAAAAAAAAAAAAATGGTAGCAAACAGAATTTTTTTTCCATAAGCAGAAACATAGTATAGGTTGCAGATGTATCCAATTCTTTTCTTTGTTAAACAAAGAATTCCATTGTCTCTTTGAGCAGTGAAAGCTACACTAGTTTGTCTTATGCATTTAGTATGGATTGGCCATAATATGATGAGAAAAACAACAAATATGAAATCAATTGTCCAAAAAAACTCTTTGTATGTTAATGGCTCCTCTCAAAATTATAGAAAGAATTTTCATTTTGTAGAAATTGTCCGTCAAACTCAAACACACATCTAGGTCATGCATTTACGGTCTATAGAATATTTTCAGGAGTGAATACTTTACTCTTCCTTTTACATTGACTATTAAGCCAAATTTAGACTAATTATAGCATCCAGGTCTGCTCCACATTGGTATTCTGATGAAACGAATTGTTGGTAAACAAGACAAATTGAACAACCATAGCCACCAAAGGTGACAAAGAGTTCTTTCCTTTTTTTTATATGTGCACTTGTGTATTCCAGCACTCCTGATTATACTGTTAAGTCTACAGACTTGAAAATTGGCAAAAGTACTCCACCAGATCATTTTCAAAAATTTTTCTTTATAATTTTTTTGAAGAAAAAAAAAAGAAAAAAAAAAGAAAAGCCTTTTTCATCTTTCTTGGGCCTTATTTTAACAGGTATACTTTATTAATAAAATCTAGATTCTGGAGAATCTAGATGTTTCTAACACTGTTTTAAAGGTTTTCCAATGGAAAATACCAGTGATGTTGTATATACAGTTTATCCTGACCATATTCATTTACTGACCCCCCCCCCCCACAAACGACTTGAAATTTTGACGCAGCAGAAGCTCAATTATTGACTGAGATGGTGGGTATCATTCCTTATTTCAAGCCAAGCAAAAAGTTTTAATTTGAAAGAATCGTTTATTCCTATTGTCTCTTTGTCGAACATAGGGATACAACCTCTTTGCTACAGTTTCGGTAGTAAGTTCCATGGGGAGGAGTTGCTAATCAGACCTCTTCCTTCACCTGGGCTTTGGACCGGCTATGGCAACTGCTAAGCTGCAGGTTTTTTTTTCTGTAAGGGTAACATTTAGAGAGACAGGCTACCTTACAGGGTTGAAGGGCTCTAACTTCTGGCTATTCACCATCAACCCAGAAGAGGGGGGGTGTACGCCAGAGGGCATTAGTATGAAGTGAATGTAATCAGCCTCAGCCAAGAATTCAACTCTGTTTGCTGATTCTGTTTTTCATATTGGTAACCGTTACACCCCTCCCCACTACTCACCTTGATCAACTACTTCACATTTTTTTCTTTTCTATTGACCATCAAGTTAGCAGACAAGGTAATAATAAAGATGACTAGCTAAAAAACACTTCTCTGCCAACACCACAGTTATTAGAAGCTGAATTAAATTTGGTTCACAAATCGTTACGGTGCTGGGGAGGTAACAGAAAAAAACTCTGGATTTGCCCCCAGTTCCAACTAATTCCTTCTTATGCCATGGCCAACCCATCGAGAAAATTTTATTGGAATTCATCGAGAACTTCTGGAGATATTGTGTGGACATATAGCTCCAATGCAGGGGAGGTAACAAAAATATTTCCTCATTCTGCCCCTGGATTTAATCACTTCTTCAGTAGCCCAGGGCCAACCTTTCCACAAAATGTCAATGTAATTCATTGAGAATCTTTGGAAATATTGTGTGCCAAATAAAAACCAATTACAGTCTCCAGAATTCTTCCACATACTCATTTTGATAAAATGAATTGTTTATAGTCAGGGAAAATTTGAATTAATTTTATATATTACTAGTTTACCCTTGATATCAAAAAATGACAGCAATAATTGAGTGATTTCACAATTGCATTTTTGTTCAATATTTCCTGAATATTAAACTAATCTAAAAGGTAAAATTAAGTAAAGATACGATTCATCAAGTTCAACATGACCTAAAATTCTATTTCTACCTAAGTTAATGCAACCAGACGTCACTGATGACGTAAGCATTAGTGACGGCATGTGTGAATGTTTAAGCCAAGCAATGTGTAAAATTTGTTATTCGAAAATAGGATCAGATGATTTAAAATGTCAGAGAAAAAAAATAAAAAACAAATGAGATTTTTAGTTTTCAACAATAACATGGAAAGCAATCATTTTTCATCAGAAACCATCAACCAAAACTGTCCACATAGGTTTCTTCAGTTTTTGAGAGAGTTTATCTGGCTATCTCTCCATGCAAACATCACATATACAAGGTGCACTATTGGAGCTACAAAGCTGAAAATCTTATTTTTATTTCCTATTATGTCTAGAAGAATTATTTTTTGTCAACTTCCTGTAAATCATCCCTGAAATAAGTTAATAGGTTTTTAACAGGGAAGAGGTGGGGGTCAATTCGTAATGTAAGTTTATGCTTAATTGATCCCTTAGTTTGTATCAAGCAGCATTCATTCTTGTTTTTTTTTTTTAAATTCAGACTTTTTTGGGTAATCACTGCCCAACAAAATGCAGGAAAAGTAACTTATTTACTGATCACCCTTTTTTCTAGTTTTTAATTGATCACCCGTTAAGATGGTATGCTGCCAAGAGACGGTTGTGTGATGGTTTCTACTATGTGACTAACCAGACCTGTCTCTTTATTTTTCATTTTATTAGATGAAGTATTGTAAACAATTATTAATTTTGACTACTATTTTCCTCTATTTTCAATTTTTAGTTGCTCTTCATCATAACTCAACATAATATTTCATCTAATAAGAATAAAAATAGACTTATAGAAACCAACGTCTCATGGCAGCATGCCACATTTAGGGTAATCAAATACAAGAAAAGGTGATCAATGAATATGTTACTTCTCTCGCCTATTGTTGGGCAGTGATCACTCAAGAATACTGAATTTTCAAAAAACATATGGACACAAACTAAGGGATCAATTTAATATAAGCTTACATTGCAATCTCCCCCCCCCCCTGAAAGGGTATTATGGGGTGGTGGGACGATTTGGTAAAAAAAAAAAAAAAAAAAAAGAAAGAAAAAGAATTTCCCCAGATACATATACCAATTGTTTAAATTTTCAGCCATGTAGCTCCATCGGTGCAGCCTGTACATCATAATATATACATAGCCAACCAGACCAACTTGAAAACTGAAAGAATTCTATGTTGACAGTTTTGGTTGATGGTTTCAGATAATAAAAGTTGATTGCTTCACAGATCCTACCAGTAGAGAAACAAAAACAAACATGGTGCTGGAGAGGTCAGGAATGGAGACTGGATTTAAATTAATTATTTATTAATAACACCATGAATAATTGGCCCAAACTAATTTTCCATCATAAATTAGTTTGTTTTTAATTCACACACCCTAATTACTCTAATTTATCCAAATTTATTGAGGACGTTTATGACCCAGCAATACTTGAGGGGGTGGCCAAGCAGTCAAAACTTGATGGCACAGAAGCCCGAGATAATTAAGGCTCTTCGTATTTGTAAACATCATAATTCACACAGAACAAATATTCACTCGTTCAATATCAGGCACGTAGATAGTACATCTATATGTCCCACTAATTCCGAACCAGGGAGTATTGTTATCAAAAGCTTTATTTCACCAACTACGATGGATACCTGAACAAAGCCAGAGCGTACAACAGTTGAAATGTTATGACTATAACAACCGAGATTGAGGGCACTAGTCCTGTGCATAATAGTATTGCATGTGTTATATTTTTATTCAGTGGAAGAGGCAGACCAGGATGACTTAACCGATATTTGATATCCCCTGGCATGGACAGAGGAATGAGAACAATATACCCCCTTGGATTGAATAAAGGGTTAGGTTCAAAATTCGCAGAAATTTACCAACTGCAACAGAAACCTAAACAAAACTAGAGGATACAACAGCTGAAACATTATGACTTCAACAACTTAGATAAGGACACTAGTCCAAGTAAATCAGTACGTGATAGAAGTGAACATGTTTGAGTAAAGCTAATCAAAGTGATGCTTTTATCAATAACAACACTAAGTAGACCATATAGGATGAACAATAAAAAAAATTTTGAAAATGGAGTATAGAAAGCTTACATAGCAATAGACTGGTCATGTTGAAAGAATGTCAAACAACCGCTTTTCACAAGTCACAAAACGGATCCCCAGAGATCACATGTAATACTGTGTCTGGCAAAACATAAGATGTTCTGATAAACTACACAAGTTTAGAAAATATTGGCTCCACAACACCTATGAGAGTGAGGTTTGGTGAATCTTGGGGAAGGCCTATATATCCAATGGCAGACGCTAAAAAGCTGATGATGATGATGTATAAAATTTCCCGACACAAAAATGACAAACGCATACAATGAACAATTAACAGATCATTGGAAGTATCATAAATCTGAAAGTCTTGAAATATTAAACAAAGTTTGTTGTCAAACTTTTACTAATTGAGTTTTGACTATCTTCCTATGTCACAACAATAACAATGACCTCACCAAAAACCAGTAACATCATGTATGTGAAAACTGATGAATTCACTCTCTCAAAGGAGGTTGACTTGTTTTGGTGAAGTTTGCAAATCCTATTAACAGGAACTACCAATAAAAGAGTTGAAATGGGACACTTAGTTTTGGAATGATATTGTATGGAGGAATGAATTCTGTTTTGTTTACCTTTTAGATTTTTTTAAAGCAACATGGTTCAACCCTAGTGCAGTTAAACTTGCTTTCTTTTTTTTTCTTGATCTTGAAAGGAAATATAAAAATTGTGACTAAAAATTTTAAAAATACAGATCTTGAAAAAAAAAAAAAAAAAAAAGTATCATCATTAATCTGACAAGTATTTTCTTTTATCTTAATTTTTCGTGGCTTTTTATCACAACCTTGCTCAAGCAGTCAACCTATCATCATCATCAGTCTTTTAGTGTCTGTCGTTGGACATAGACCTTCCCCAGGATTTGCCACACTTCTCTATCATGGGCGTCACGGAGCCAGTACTTCCTGAACTTGTCTAGTTCATCTCTCCATCTAATATTTTGCCGGCCTCGGTTGCGCATATGGTCTCGGGGAATCCATGTTGTGAGTCGTGATGTCCATCGATTGTCAGCCATTCTTGCAACATGGCCAGCCCACCGCCATTTGAGATTTTTTATGGCTTCTATGATGTCTCTAACTCTTGTCTTTTCCCGGATGTGTTGTGCTGTTTTGTGGTCTCTCCATGTGAGGCCCAGCATTATTCTTTCATGTGCGCGTTGCATGGTTCTCAGCTTACGGGTCTGTTTCTTGGTTAAGTTCCATGTTTCAGCTCCATAAGTGACTATTGGGAGGATGCATTGGTTATACACCCTTCTCTTTAGGATTAATGGGATCTTATTATTTTTGAAGGTTGAGCTAGCTCTGCCAAAGGCTTGCCATCCTAGTGTGATTCTTCGCTTGATTTCTTCTTCTTTTGAGGGTCTCATGGAGATTCGTTGCCCTAGGTAGATGTAGTGGTCTACTTTCTCGAGTTCTGTGTCCTCGATTTCGATCTTAGTGTTCTTATCTCCAATGTGGTTGTTGCACATGATCTTCGTCTTGCTGAAGTTCATGTGTAGGCCGACTTTCTTGCTCTCCTCATTTAGTTCATCTATCATTAGTTGGAGGTCTATGGAAGTGAGTAAATAGTGAGGATCAGAAAATTGAAAACTTATCCATTATTTTGAATCCATTCAATTTACTGACTACCATAGATTGGCCCAAGCAAGTAAGCAACGAAAAATCTAAATAAGAAAATATTATCAAAAATTAATAATGATTGACGATGCTTCATTTGATAACAAGCCTGAAAGTCAGACCATATATGCACTAGTTCAAATTCAGTGCCATCAAAAGTCCATTACTTTCAAAGCTCCCACCTTTAAAAGCACTTTCCTTGGAGAAAAAAAAACCTTCATTTAATGCTATTGTAGTAAAATACAATTTCATTGTCAGATTCATAGGAGTAGGAGGGAATGCTTCATAGAAAGTGTGTAAGGTGTTTGTTATGTCATTTTGTCGGTCAGTTAATCAGTGACAAGGATCATTGCTATAGATGCTTGAGCATCTAAAGATATAGTTTCTATTTACTGTATCTAATAATATATAAGAAAGAGTAGTTCAGATAGTATACAAAATCCTAGCTAGACAATATATGTGTAAGGCCTTGTTCTAATTAATTGATGACAATTTCTCTTGACCGAGACAAACAGTCTACATACAATCATCAAAAATAATCTATGGTTAATGAGTGTTTTACAAGCGAAGATCAGAATCTGATGAAAATCTCTATTGTCACTTATAGAGGAGATATTTGCCACTTGGCATTTTGAATGAACTTGAGTACAATCTCAAGTGATTTGTCTTTTTCAGAGAAAACCAGTCAACCGAAACTGTCATAACAGGTTTCTTAAGATCTACATTGGTCTGGAAGGCTATGTATGCATCATGCTCACAAACCGCACCAATAGAGCTAGATGGCTGAAAATTTAAACATTTACTCCTTAACGCGTTTATGAAAAAGGTTTGGGGTTTTTTTGTTTTTTGAATAACCTCCTCAATTTAGTTTTTAGTGGGAGTTCAATTTTCAATCAAGGTTTTTGCTAAACTGATCACTATTTGTGCCCACCAATTTTTTGAAAATATTGACTTTATAGTGATCACTGCCCGATCAAAAGGCGAGAGAAGTATCTTATTCATTGATCATTCGTTTTTCAATTCTTCTTAACCAATAATGTCTAACACAGGATGCTGCTGAACGAAGTTGGTCACACAACGGTTTCTGTTGAGTGACTAACCAGACCAGTTATTGATGTATAAAACAAAAAATGTAATTACTAGGAAAGAATCTTCCTAAACAAAAAAAACTTTTTTTCACAAATGATTATTTTTGTTGCTAAGATACAAGATATCCGTGTATATTTTTCCTCAGGATAACACTGCATTGAAAGTATCTTGGATGACATACAAAATCATAAAAGATTGCCAGCAAATTGAATATACAATACAAATATGATCTTACTAGGCTGACATGATTGGGGTTCAACTATTCTGACTCAACAAAGGTCATACATAAATCATAGCAATTAATATACACCTTACTATGACCACCTCTTATAAGATGAAAGATATACATAGATATCAGCAGAAATAATTGCTAACACTGAAATCTTTTTTAAAAATAGCTGGAAAATGCCAAAAAGCACCCAGAAGATGATTAAAATGGCTAAAAAAAATGACCAAAATATTTGAGCATTTCCATGCTAATTCATCTATTTTCGCACTGCAAAATGTTCATTTGTTTGGTCTAAGACGGAATGTGATATTTTGCAAGACTGATTGCTGGAAAAAAAAAGGTTTGTCCTAATCAGACACCTTCAAATGCCCAGTGCCAGAATTGAAAACCCTTTTGAATTCTGCTAAGCCATACAAGTGAGAGAAGATTTACATCTGGTTTGTTTTTCTTCTTAAATAGAATATAGATCTGCCCTGAAAGTATCCAGCCATTAAACATTAACAAAAAATTAGTAGGGCAATGATGCCCAAGTCCTCTTCAAAGTACTCCCCTTGAGACCACAAATGCTTAAACCAGTATTTCTTCCACTTTTCAAAACAATCAGTAATTTTTTTTTTTTCAGGATTGCCATCGCCATCAGCTGTCTCCACCCATTCTACATAATCTCATCCACAGTCTAAAATTTCACTTTCAATGATGAGCAGGATAAGCCAGAAATTGTAGGGGATCAAATTTGGACTGTAGGTGAGTAAACAGACTGTGGCCATGTTCTACAAAAAAAACCCCAAAACCCTGCTAGACATGAAGACTGGACATTGTGAGATCAACTAACACAGCTCACACAATGGTGTCAACAGACTAACCCAACTGAAGAGTGCCTGTTCATATATGAGTAGTAAGATTCCCTATGATTGATTACCAAGTTACATCAAGAGTGTGCAACCAGTTCTAGATATACAAAATGATCCTTTATACAAATGAACTTTGTGTTTTTAATAACATGATAACTATGTTTTCAACCAATTGAGACAGAAAAAAGAAAAGAAAAAATTACACACATTCAGTTGATATCTTTTCCCTCAGTTAAGCAAGAACTACCTGTAATCAGGGTTCTGAGAGATTTCTAGAAGAGCATTTGCCTGTGTCAGTTCCCATATTGTTTTTCAGCTGTTTTACGTCAGATTGAAACCGAGTAGAAAGGTGTCTCTTGATAAGATGCTTCTTACTTGAAAAAATCTTACACTCAGGGTCATATGATCTGGCAATAATGGCATTTAACTTGGTCTTAAAATTGATTTCTTTTGTTGTTTTGAGTAAGATTTACTTGGAACTTGATAGAAAGGTATTCCTTGATGAGATGTTTCTTAATCGCAATTATGATCTGGCAATAAAGGCATTTAAACTTTATGGTGGATACCTCATTGAACTTTTGGTTCTTATTTATTTTGCAAAAGTGGGGAATGCCTGTTAGGATTTTTTCTTGGAGATAACAAAAAGATATTAACTAAACGGGGTTTTTTTTTTTTGTAATCTGTCAAGAATATGCTGAGTTTGTGAATTTGGTCCTTAATAGTCTTATTGAACTAAAAATTTGGAAGTAACTTCAATGTGATTCTGGTGGTAATGACTCAGGCTGTTTAATAATGATCTTGCAAAGAGAAAATTAATCACTGGAAACAGTGGCCATTTCATTTTGTCTTAAAATCAAAATTTTCCTGTAAGTTTGTCCTTAAGATTATGAATTATTGTTGTTGCTTTGTTATACTCTTCTTGTATCTTCCAATGTCTAATCTACTAAATGGTATTCACAGCAGTGTCTATAATTTTAAAATGAATCAATAACATCCTAAGAGTTTGTTGAACAACTGAACTAGTTCTTCAATTATTTTCATTCAAAGAGATTTTCTGACAACAGAACATGCAAAGAATGAGTTCGATTGTTTGAAAAACTCAGAGCAGTCTCTGCATTTATGTAGTAATCGGCCTACTAGTAGGTGCCTGCCTGCCTGCCTGCCTACCATATACAAAGGATTATAAGTTTGACTAATATAGCACATAGTTTTTTTAGGATAGTCTCATGTTCTTTCCCGACTTGATTAAACCATTGTAATGAAAAAGTTTGTGAAGATGAATTTAAACTGAAAAGTTTACATAGCTAAAAATGAACTGCCTAAATCAGTTGAACATAGTGAAATAAAATCTTACCTTGCCTGATAGCCATAAGCTGAAAATCTGATTTGCAGTGCTAATTTCAACTCTTACATTTACTATTACCGTATTTTACTCCATATAAAACACACCTCATATTTCGCAGTCAGATTCTTGAGGAAAAAAAAAAAAAGATCATCTTCATAGCTCTGCACAATATTAGATTATTCAGATGTTCTTCTCCATTCAGATCTATATTAGCCCCCGAGTGTCTGGATGTTTACATTATTTGTATTAGCACTGTAGTGTTGGTAAAAAGAAAAAAAAAAAGTGTGTCTTATGTGCTGTCAAATATGGTACCTCATCTTTAAAATTCAAATCTATTAGTGGGCTAAAAAGTGTTTAATAATTCTAATAAATTGATATAATATACATTCTTCAACAATTCTGTTCATTCCTTTGACCATTGCCATCAAGAGGGTTGGGGGAGTAATAGAGGCAGGTTCTGCTTCATGCCAAGAGTTCTGGCTCTTGCGGTTGAACCAGCCTTCTATTGCCGCCATCTCTTGCCAGTGCCCTGCATGATGGTCTTGTATAGGCTATCGTGCATAGACTCATGTGACAGAACCAAATCAGCTTTTGTCTATTCACGGTCCTAGGGACATAAAAGTCTCTTGACCTTGTTCCTCATGTATTCTTTGGTCAAGTGCTCCAAGTAAGAAATGCAGACCAACATCCAGAGGGATTTTGTTTCAAGTGTCCGAATTACAATTCTATAAATTAAATTTCCATGGCAGCTACATATAATAGGGACTGTTCTTCAAAGGTAACTGTCGATGCACCTTCCCTTTTTTTTTTGAAGTTGGAGCACAAGATTGTCTAGACACCAACCAGGGAGAATACTAATGTGGGGTACAATCACAGAAGGATTTTTGAAAATAGGAGACTTTTTGATTTCCAGGCCTGTCTGGGCAAAATGTCAATTCACTTTTGATCCAAGTAAAGAAATAAATGTTAAGTGCTAGAGCCATGAGCAGAGTAATTAGGATGTAAATGAATGGGCTTCTGTATGGCATCAATTACTGCTTCCAATTGGCATCAGCAATATTGTACGCATTCAGCTACTGTGTTTCTCTGCATCGGTACATAGAGAGATAATCATGATGGGGAAGGGGGAAGAGGACGAGAAAAGAGAGAGGGAGAAGAGGACGACGAGAAAAGAGAGAGGGGGAAGAGGACGACGAGAAAAGAGAGAGGGGGAAGAGGACGACGAGAAAAGAGAGAGGGGGAAGAGGACGAGAAAAGAGAGAGGGGGAAGAGGACGAGAAAAGAGAGAGGGGGAAGAGGACGAGAAAAGAGAGAGGGGGAAGAGGACGAGAAAAGAGAGAGGGGGAAGAGGACGAGAAAAGAGAGAGGGGGAAGAGGACGAGAAAAGAGAGAGGGGGAAGAGGACGAGAAAAGAGAGAGGGGGAAGAGGACGAGAAAAGAGAGAGGGGGAAGAGGACGAGAAAAGAGAGAGGGGGAAGAGGACGAGAAAAGAGAGAGGGGGAAGAGGACGAGAAAAGAGAGAGGGGGAAGAGGACGAGAAAAGAGAGAGAGGGAAGAGGACGAGAAAAGAGAGAGGGGGAAGAGGACGAGAAAAGAGAGAGGGGGAAGAGGACGAGAAAAGAGAGAGGGGGAAGAGGACGAGAAAAGAGAGAGGGGGAAGAGGACGAGAAAAGAGAGAGGGGGAAGAGGAGGAGAAAAGAGAGGGGAAGAGGAGGAGAAAAGGGAGAAAAATTATCCAAGGGAGAAACAGAGCAACACACAGAGACACAGATACACAGAGAGAGAGAGATACAGAGAGCGATAGTGATGAAGAGGTAAACTTGGTATCAATGAAAAATGAGAGCTCTAGTAAACTTCTAAATAAATAAAGAGAAAAAAAATTGTTATGACAGTTGACGAATTGTCCATATTCCTCGGACATATGCCCCTTTATTCAGCAACTCGAACACAGCTGTATGTTCTTTTTGGTTACGAATGTCGGCCATTTTTTGAAACAACCCCAAAACAGATTTACAATTCTTCTACACTCACATGACAATGGTCAGAATCCAGTCAAAATAATCATCCTAAAAGTCGAACCAGCTTCATCTTGGGAAGCAGCAATTTTTTGCATTTTAAGGACCATCTTTGTAGTTAACATACTTTTGATGATAAGCCCAAAAGATAAATGTTGTTTGAAATTCTAAGTGAAAGCAATCCTATTATTGCATATTATATCAATAATGATGAAAATATTGGAAAATTTATGGATAACCAGAATAAATAAAGAACTGATTTATTTAACCAGATTCTGCTATGAGGAATAAATCCATGAAGTCTAGACTGCACCAATTCATTTCATATCCTCCCTCTTGGTAACAATTGGCAAAATCAGCCAATCAAATAAGATCTCATGTCTAAAATCTGCTGATCAATCTTTTCTGAAAAGGGGTTAGTTAAGGTCCTTGGACTTGGAAGGTCACTTTAATGATAATCCATAATAACGATGGTTGGTCATTATGGTAAATAACTGTTGTTTTTACATTAACTTATCCTATCTCATGCATTTTTTTGCAACTAAGGGTAACATTACAGCATTGACTTGACATCAAAGATGTTTTGATATTTAAAGCCTAAGAACTTCCATAATAGTTTTGATTCCTCTCCTTGAGTAATGTATTATGAGCTTTGATTGAATCATAGATTACGCAACCCCCCCAGTCCACTGCTCTATACAAATAATGGTGAAATAGAAATTGCCAATTAAGCAAGGATATTACTGTATTAGACAGCAGATGAAAACCCTTTTTCCCCACCACCACAAAAAAATGGCTCATAAGGTAAACGTAACCTTCTTTATCCAGCCCAATATTGGTTAAAACTTGAGTTTTAAAAAAAAATTAGTGATAAATGAGAATTTGGGGGAAATGGGTTTTTTTGCATTACATTCCATGCCATGAAATACAGTACTTACAAATAAATGTCCTTCCTATTACAAAACTCCCACTATAGAGTTTTTCATATAACAACAATGACCAGACCAAAAACTAGTGATGTCATGCATGAATAACAGCAACACAGTGATGTACACAAATAATGATGACAAATACACTCTGAAGCCCAATTCAGCTTGACTTGTTTTGCCAAAGTAAGCAAATCCCATAAACAGGAACTATCAATAAAGGTGTTGAAATGAAACACAAAGTTTCAGAATAATACTGTATGTAGATTTTAATGAAGCAAGGGAGTTTGACCCTAGTGCAGCCTAACTTATTTCTACTTAATAACCTTTGGCTTGCTGTGCATAACCCAATGGCAATATTTTACCAGCATATAAAGGACCCACGAAGAATAATTCTTAAATAAAAAACATAATTCAACATCATATTCATCAGATATTAAGGCAATAATGAAGTTAAAAAAGCCTCTGCTTTGTTCTTCATCAGATTGCCTACCATGAATTGGTCAACAAATGGAAACTGCATCAGACATGCCAAGCCGATGCTTCAAGAAAGAACATAAAACAGATCTTTTATTTCATAAATTTCTGATGAATAAATTGTTTAATCATGCTCTTCATTATAAGATTACATTTTAACAGCCTCTTAGGACTTTTGGAGCTTTTGTATGCTCTTTGTACACCAGCATAGATTTATGTACATCAAACCAAGAATTATTATTCACTTGGCATTCATGATAAGAAAGGGCATTCAAAATTTTGAGTCAAGTACGCCACGAAGAGAAGTACACTTACAGACTTGTAAAATCCAAGTCATATAAAGGATTTATCTCTTGAAGAGATGTAATTTAACAGACATCAGTGATACTGGCACATAAGATCACCCCCCCCCCCCCGCTAAACTTCTCATTTATCAACCAGTTTTTTTTTTCACCATCCAAGTTCCGGCCAATGTGAAGCTGGGTGGCAAGGAGGACGTTGACCTTTCAAACAATTCATTTGGAAAAAGAGGGTGGGTTGTCAAATACATTAGTCAAAAAATTATCAAATCAAAATTTAAGTTAACTCATTTCTCCAATTTAAAGTACAAAGTGATATTCCTTTGTTTAATAATAATATGACTACCTACAAGCTACAATGTATATCACTGCACATACGAAGCTGAATAATGTCTAGCACATTGTTGAGCAGGGGCAGGGAGGTTACCTCAACCTGTTTGGGCACTAATGATTGGCAAAGTGCAATTAAATACTGATTAGCAATGTAACTAATAATATAAATGAACTAATGTTAGCTTGACATTATCATCATGAAAGCTGGTAATAATAACAAATAATTATAAATTGGTTACCAAGCAATTTCTTCCTTCTTTAAAAACTACAGACTTGATTGAAAATATAAATAAATATTTGTAACAAGCATATGTAAATCACCATAGCCCGCACATGTACCAAAAGTAATTATCTAAAAACAAATGTTGAACTCTTGGTTGACAGATTCTATGACTACAATAATAGCCAACATGTGTGCCAGAACAGTTATCTAAAAAAGATAAATCCTTCATCTAAAATTATTCAAAAAATACCAGCACAAGATTTGGGCACTTGAAAAAAAAAAAAAAAAAAAATTTTTTTTTTTTTGCAAATTTTCAAGGCTGTAGCCCCCAAATTGTGACCTTGAGCACCTGAGACACTCACAGACAGATGATCAAAGAGAGAAAAAACTGTAACCCACTTGACAGACTGGTCAGACTGTTTGTGGAGAACAGTGATTCAATAGAGAGGTCCTCCATTCTTTAAATGTGTTCACACACATTTATGAGAAGGTGTGTGTCCCCAGTTGAATGACATTTATTTTTATCTTTAATAAATTTTTGTGAAAAGTCGATAGTTTTATAGCTAATATTTGGCATATAGTCTCACAAAAAGTCAACTTATGACATATGAAATCTGTTGGCAACCTCACAGCCCAAGTACATTTTTTAGTCCACAGTACAACATCTTATAGTTTATAAACAAACTATAGGGATTATAATAAATTGGTCAGTAAAATAAAAAGATTAAAAAAAAAGAATTTAAAAAGAATGGGAAAAAAATGAAAAAATGAAATTTTAAAAAATAAAAAAAGATGGACAAAATGATGTGACCACCATCTCCACCTCCCCACAACACTGAGCATGAGAAGGAGACATTTTTTAAAACATCATTAAAGAAATCAGAAACTTCTCACCAATGTTTCAAGTCATCTTCAAGTCTTTCACTTACCTAAAAAGATAGAAGAAAAAAGAGACAGGAGTCAATTAAGCAAATAATACTCAGGACTCTAGAAATGTAAGTTGAGAAATTATTTATTCAAGCAACAAATACATAATAAATTGCTAAAAGAGAATTAAGGAAAATAAAAGACAGACTGATGAAATGAAACAACCACTGTCTCAACCTCCCAATGACACCACAAATAAAAGTGGAAGATTTTTGTAAAAATAACAAATAACTGTATAAAACAATTTAATCACAAAGTGTCAAAATTGATGAAGATGATAAACAAATAGAAACTGTACAGCTTGTTGGTTATTGAAAAAATGACCACAGGAAAATGCGTTTTTTTTTGTTTTTGTTTTTGTTTTTTTTTTTAAAGAAAGAAACCAGGCCTAGTTAGTAGAAACCGTCATGTGATCAATATCTTTTGGCAGCATGCCATGTTACTTGAAAAAATTGAAAAAGAGGAGATCAATGTTTTTTTCTCTCACTAAAAAGTTTTACTTTTCAAAAAACAAGCATGAATGCAGACAAAAACTGAGGATCAATTCGGCATATATTTAAACTGTAAATTGAACACCCAATAAAACCATGCTGGGTGGAGGGGTGGGGGGGTGATTAAAAAAAAAAAGAAAAGAAAAAAAAAGTTTTTTTGTCTACAGAAGGAGTAAATGTTGAAAATTCTAGCTCTCCAGCTCCTTTGGTACGGCCTATATGTGTGATATAGCAAGAAGAACTCAAAAACTGAAGAAACCTATTTTGAACTCAGACATGGAACCTAATCAGAAGACTGACTCCCAAGTCAAGAACTATGCAATGTGCTCAAGAAAGGATCATGCTCAACCTTATGTGCAGAGATTACAAGACAGAATGGTCAGTGATATGAAAACCATTACAAAAAATCAAATGGCTATGGACAGGCCATATCGAAAGAATGTCAGACATCTGCTTAACATCCCGACTCACAATGTTGATTCGTAACCAATTGTAAGCGAAATTGTGGCCGGTAAAAAATAAGATGGTGTGACTAACTTGACAAGTTAAGAAGATATTAGTTCTGCAATGCCCACAATCAAGTGGTCTGGCATATCTTGGGGAAAGTCTGACAAAAAGATGATCATGATGTTGAGAAAGTTATGCCTATAATAGATAGAGCACTGGGAGCAGTGCCCAAATTACAAAAGACAAGATTAGACGAATAAGGGATTTGAGGGAGAGTTTGGATTGTGCAGACTATCATGTTGCTGGGGTCTGTGAAGATAATGCAAAAGGTGCTTGAATTTTGTGGAGACTGGCAGTCACTCAATCTCTAGTGAAAACCACCAGAGATCTGATATAAACATGCAAATGTAGGATATGATATCAATCATGATGGCGATAACAGGTCTGGTTAGTCATTCAATAGAAACTGTTACATGACCAACATCATGCAACGTTTGGGGGTGATCAATCCAAAAATTTGAATGAGAGGTGAACAATGAACAATTAACTTCTCTTGCCTTTTGAGGGATCACTAGTCAGTTTGATTTTTCAAAAAACAAGAGAGCACAAACCAGTGACTATTCTGGCATAAACTAACATTGTAAAGTGAACCCTGCACTTAAAACCTACTAAGAAGGATATTGAAAAAACAAACCTGTTTTTGCTTGGCATAATAAAGTATAGCAAATGTGAAAAATTTCAACCCTCTTGCTCCATTCATACAGCTTGTATATATCATACATAGTCAGCCAGCCAGCCAAACTAACTCGAAAACTGAAGAAACCTGTTTTGACAATTTCTAATAATAACAATCTACGCTCAGGAAAATTTTTTACAGAAAATTAATCAAACTGCTATAGATGATCGGATAGTTTTATATTTCGGGGATTATGGTTCTCAGGATTTCAAACTTGAGGGATTCCAATATTCTGAGATTTCAGCATTAAGGCTTGTGTTAAATATTCCCAGTGTTAAAAGACCAGAGTAGAACAATGGTTGAAGTGGAATCATAAATATAAATGAAATGCTTCACATTTGAAGGGTAACTCCTTTTTTTTTTTTAAGGAGACATTCACAAATCTTCCCATTTTTTTAAAAAACTTATGATCCCCTTCTGAACTAGCACTGCTGCTACCATTGTTAATATCCACAGGCATTACTCAATATCTTAAGCTAATCGTTCACATGTGGAATAAGGAGCTACTCTTCAAATGTTCCATCTATATATATATATATATATATATATATATATATATATATATATATATTTTTTTTTTTTTTTTTTTTTTTTTAAATTCTAGATCAAACCCACTTTATGCAATCTAATAACAATAAATCCCAAGGCCAACCAGTCTAAGCTTTTTAGTTGTCCTAAGTATGAAATAAAACGAATACAAGAATTTAGTTCATAACAACCCATTATATTCCATGAAGTGTCTGGTTAAATTTGATTGTATATCAGTATGAAGACAATTCTTTAGTTCGGTATTGCCAACTGTGAAAATAATGATATTTTCATTTTATCAAATACATCTTTTTTGCACGTTAAAATCCCATGAGTTTTCCTACCTGATATTACAGTGCTCAAGATTTCTACCTCTGGGTATACCATAAGCAAAACAATGAGTTTTTTTCCTAGAAATAATGATAAAGGTGTTTTTAAAATAAATCACAATGATAATGCAAAAAATAGAATAAGTCTTGGTCAATGGACAAAAATCAGCAGATGTCACATCAGTTGTCTATTCATCTGTCTAAATTTGAATGTATTTGTTTTTCAAAAAAAAAAAATTTGTGCTTCCAATCAATAGGACCTTTCATTTTTTTAGAGAAAAAAATTTTCGGGTAGGTTGGGGTAAGGGGAATCTATTTAGCATTTAACTGTAATACTGAGCAGGACATTAACCATCCATCATTTGACAGTCCGAAACCATTTTTCAGAAGATGAAAACTCAACTGAACTTAGCTGAAATTGGGAGATTTCCTGAAACAGATTTTTTCTTAAAAACGGAAGTTATCTAAATAATTCAAAGCCATAATTTCGTACAAGCAGAAAGCAAAAGTCCATTGCAGCATTTTAGTTACCACATAGCAAGAACCCCCCCCCCAATCAGCAGATGTTACTTTGGTTATCTACTAGTCAGTCTCAATTTATTTATAGATAAATGTGTCACAATCTCTATAGATTAATATAGATGAAGCCTTCAATTCAATATCAATCACTTGCACACGGTTCAGTTAACATTTCATATTAAATTGGAATAAAATCTAAAATGCTGTCAATATGTGCGTGTGTACAGGTTAGTATATACTGAACTAAGTACTTTGTGAATGTCAGTGTGTATGAATATTTAAATCTGATTACACATATACATGAATGGCTGCATGTAAAGTTATACATGATGTGATTCAATGCGTATATTTTTTAGCAACATAGTCAGGATGTTGTTACCTTTCCCATTTCAAAATGGCTGCCACACCAGCTGCAGGGTTTGTATTTCTAGAGTTAGAGTTGGTGTTGCCTGCTTCTTTGACTTCAAGTTTGCCATTCTCACCTGCCATTCTACAACTGGAGTGGTAGCCATTTTGAAACGGGAAAAGTCACATTAGCCCATAGTTAATTACAATCAATAATAAGAGAGCTCACAGGAGTAAGAGTCAAGATCTCAGAGTATTAGAGCAAACATCAAGAAAATGTGTGTTTGCAAATATCTATGTTAGTATAAATTAAACTGAATAAGTATTTTATAAATGTTAGTGTTAATGAACATCTTAATTTAAACATGCATACATACAAGTGGGGGTACGTATATAAAGGTATAAGAGATAAGATTCAGTGCGTATATTTTTTAGCATACATAGTCAATTACATTCAATTGTGTATATTGAAAGATACTTATTATATGTCAAAATAATTATGTATAAACCAGTGTGAATATGCGTGTGAATATATACCATAATCATTTGTGTATAATATGTACCCCCAATTATGGGCTATAAAATCTCAGAGAATATAAACTGACTTCAGAATTTATAGCAACTAAATTTATCCTTTGTTCAACTTAATACCTGGTTGGTATTGCCTAAAAATAAGGTTTTATATTTTGTTTTGAAAACAGACAAAAGTGACTAAAATGTGCTTTAATATTGATGTGAATGAAACATGGAATAACTCCAGTACTTGGTTAGTGATTCAAACTCTTTGTTATAGGTTAGTTAGCTTGGACTATACATATAATTTATTTGGTCAGGAAGAAATGGGGTAACATTTACTTCTTTCGTATACTACGCACCCCTAAGTGAAAAATGTCAGTATAGTGTATGAATAATCATGGTGTGTATTTTAGTAACAAAATGATACATCACTACAAATGTACGTTATTTTTGTGCAGGCATTTGTAATCCATGGTATATACAAATATATATATATATATGATTAGTTTGTGGGTATGATGTATCTGACAATATACATATAAAGTTGACAATAAGGAAAAATAGTATTACTTAAATCAAATTTATTCTACCAACATGTTTCAGCTTTATCAAAGTGGCAATTTCAAATGGAACAATATTAAAAAGTTGGTTTATTTCAAGTAACAACATATGAGCTGGAAACGCAAAGAAAAAAACACAATTTTGAAATGAATCCACTCGAAAAATTAAAATTAAGAGGGAGATGAATAGAGTTTATAGATGATTTTCACAGTTACGTTTTGCTGTTATTTAATGGTCAGTTACCATATGTAACCGAGGGAATTAGTATACTAGCTTCCTAATTTTGATCGAATACCAAATGACTGATTCATCCAACCAAATTTGGCAAGCATACACAATGGACCTAGGAGAAAGTTTCAAAGTAAAATATATACGACACTACAAGGCCAACTAGTTCAGAGTTGATCCAAGTTCTGAGGTCAATTCTCGGGCGATGAGGAAATGACTGGACTCAGAATATCATATTTTATTCATATTTCAATTAGACAAATCATTGTCATCTATGTTCATTAATTTTCTACCTTACATTTTTGTCTTAGATGGAAGAAAACACCAGTCAAAAATTAATGAGATTATACACACACATATATATATATATATATATATATACACACATACACACACACATGACACCACGAGGCCAACTAGTAAATATATATAGGGAGGAAACTTACCGTAGAGCAATGGTTAGTAACATAGTCTTGCAGCTTTTTTGCAAATTTAGTTAGTTTGATCATCACGAGGTACTCCACTATTATGGCTCGGTCAGACTAATCCAAACTTAAAGAGAGACGTATATGGAGGTGTTGATTACATACATTCATTACTAGTATAAAGACAGGTCTATGGTCAAAGTCAAAAAACAATATCTTCTCTGATATTCCAAGTCAACAGTCGAAGCATCATACAGACCATTTATAGAAGTAATTGGGGAGTGGTTTGGGGGAAGGAGTCAGAAATTCCTTTCAAACTGAAAACCACATCAACATCACTTCTTGGCAAATCGACAACGAACAAGGAAACCATAGTTCTTGGAGGACATTTTGTCACTCTGACATACAATTGAAACGTTGTTTTGAAAAGCAGAACCTTCACAGAGAACCAGGTCTGAGAGGACTACAAGACAGAGTAGCAAGAACATGGCAAGGGAGGAGGAGGAGGAGGAGGAAAGACAGAGTGAAAACGGGAAAAAAAATCAAGTGTACTGATTATTAAGAAAACACTGGCAATATTGCCAACCATTTTTTTTCTCTCATAATATATTACGATTTAATGTGAATTGGTGTTTTGAGAAACACAGGTCTTATTTTTTGCACTGGTTTTCATTATTTCTTTTTTTGAAATCATCAAAACTAATCTTCGTACAAGTGAAACTGAATGAATATAAATAGGTTTACTATTACATTGACACTTCTCTATATGAAATTTAGAGGTCTGGTTAGTTATTCAATAGAAACCATCATGTGACCAACATCTTTAAACAGCATGCTATGTTGGGGATGATCACCGAAAAAATTGTAAAAATGATTGAAATAGAAAGTCAGAGTGGAAATTAGTTGTTCATTAGGGCCATCAATTCTGATACTCGGTTCTTATTCACATTCAAACCATAAAATTCTTAAAAACATTTCCAATAATGAGCTTCCAAGAACCTGTATAACAAGTTTCATTCTAATCGATTAAGCAGTTCCAAAGTTCAATATTTTTTACATGTTGACAAAGGGTTTTTTTTACATATTAAATATGAACAAGCTATTAGATCAACCATAACTCACCATTTTTCAATTCCATTAGTTTTGTCAACACTATAGACGAATTTAAACAAAATTGGTTGAGATTTGAGAAATTTTCCCAATTGCAAAAGAAAGATTTTTGGTTATAAAATGTAAACAATTAGATCTGCCATGACTCACCATACCCCAGGTAGGATCTCTCCACAAGTCTTCAAACAAAATTCCATCAAGAAAACAATGTTATCCGATCGAGAAAAAGAAAATGATGACAAGAGACATATGATTGTCCACAGCTTTTTCTCCTGCCAGGGATCAAAAGCAACAAAAATTGATAAGCCAAACTCAATAAATAAGACTTCAGGAAGAAAACATTTTTTTTTTTGTTTCTTGTAAATTACCATCGTTGACGGGATATAGGGCCCCCCTCACACCTCTAAAATAATGGCTCAAAGGTAAACATAACCTCAATTGTTTAGCCCTCAAATTAGCCCAAACTTGAGAAGTTGAAAAAAATGTGTGATAGACGAGACAAAATGCATTTTTCTTAAATTACCTGCTAAAATATTACAGCATTTTGAAAGTACTTATGTATCGTGTTTGGGAAGTAATTATGTTTTTCTCAAAAAGGGGATAAAAACAAATGCCAATAAAGTTTAATTAAATATCACTTATCAATAATATAATCACCATTGTTATCAATGATGCCAGCTTAATGGGGAGGAAAATTTGTGTTTACTCATTAAAAAAAAGTCAGCATTTTTTTTTGTACTCTAAAGTCTCTATTCTCTATGGGTCTAAACTTTCCTATACACAATAAATGACACACTACCAGATAAAAAAGATGATGAACTAAATCCAGACATTGTTTCATACCATATAAACCTGGTCTTACCTCAGTTGGTAGGCTCATAATTTATAGCAGTAATTACTTTCCAAACACGTTAATATATATGCCATCAAATATGCTACGTAATAAAACATTTTTGTCAAAATGCCAGCAATAAATACTCAAATGAATGCTCAACTTCATCATCACTTGTCTCTCCCTTGATTCATTAATATTTAGGTACAATTTTTGTACCTCACATAAAGGGATTATTGCAGCCCACATACACACATACCAGAACTAATTAACTAATGAAAGATTTTTCTTCAAATCTATTCAAAATTATCTAAAAGCTACCAGCACAAAATTCGGGCAACATTATGACCATAGAGACCCAAAACAAGCACTTAGAGAGAAAAAAAAAAATAAATAAAATAAATTTTTAAATGGCGTACTCATGAAAATTTTCATGATTGCAGACCTACAAATTTGACCTAGAAGCACCCAGACAGGCAAAAACACAGACACAGATCAACAGACGAGCAAAGACAAGAATCTGTAGCCAACTCACTTTGTTCATCAGGAGGGTCATATGTAGGGCTCCAGAGATTCAATACATGGTCCTTTTCATTCATTGCTTTTTCATACATTAAGACAATGGTCCAAAGTTTTTGAAATTGGAACACATATTTTCAATTTGATCAACTACTTTGGATATGACAAGACCACAATTCCAATCTAAATTTCATGTTATTAGCTCAATGTTTAGTCACTGTTTCTGGCCTATAGGATGACCATAAGTGTACGAGCCTAGGACAAATTCAAACAAAACATTAAAATTTTTGGTATATCAGTGTAATTCAGGCAAAACCATGTAAATTTTAGGGCTAATCAAGCCCAAGCGCAAAGTGTCCTCATGCATTCAAGATGACAACCCCAATTTCTAAGGTGTTTTCCAGGTGCTTCAAGTGTCACCTAATCTGCTGAAATATACAGTAATTTTCATTCAGTTTTTTATCAATGTATTGGAATTTACAACCAAGTGTTTGTTATCACTTGCATTCACCACTTGTTCAATCCTTAGTGACGATGGTATTGGTAGAAAAAATTAACAAGACTGAAAAATCAGTGCTGTCAACTAAAAAAATGTTCTCACACTAGTTTGATGGCTTTTTGACACTTGTCTTAATTTCATTATAAATAATTAAGATAACGAAATGAAAATCTAGAATATAGGCATCCCACGCTTTTCGAAAGTTTGCCTTTTTGTTTTAACAAAAAAGCTGAAAAGCAGTGTTTTGTTTTTTTTCCAGCAAGCAGTTATAGAGGCAACATGCACCCTCTTTCTCTCTTTTACAATCAACTACCCTAACCTCATCATGATGATTTTGGGGGTCTGGGAATGATTTATAAAAATTTTCCCATATAACCCAATGGCAATTGCTACTTCACTTTATGCCCTTTCAACTTACAAAAGGTTTTCATGTGAATACTCTGCTTTTTGATAACAAGTGAATCTGTATTATAACCAGTTACTATGTAAAAAATCCAGAATAAATGAATACTTCTAGTCGAAAAATATATACTAGCATTCCAAGGGAAATTATCAATCATCACCACCCATATATATTGCTTTTTACTTTGTGAATTATGCAGTGATGGTGATGGTGTTGGTAAAATCAACTTACCTTAATGGAAATACAAGTATAGTTTAAATTTAAAAAAATAAAAAAAAAATGAACATGAACTGAGAAACTGATTCAGCATAAATACTGACTGTAAATTGAACCCCCCAATAAAACAAAAAAACAAACAAACAAAACAACCTTTTCCCTACTCATTGAGGCAAGGTGCAGAATGTCAAGTTTTTACTATGAACAGTTTGGAATGGGCAGAAGTTCAGATGTGAAGATATCTACAAATGTCAGAAAATATGAATAACCTCAACCCAGCTACTGTTACCTGTCATAAGTAGCCAGTGATTTAAAGTTTTGAAACATCTATGAAAGAAAAACAGGTGAAATGATTGAGACATAAAGATCAACCAAAACTCAGAAGCATCAATTCAAATAGATTCTATTTCAGGTGACAAAACTGGATTCAAGTTGCATTACATTGAATGATGAATCACTAAAAGTAGAATCAAGTTTCTTCATTTCTAAATTTCATTTCTCTTTCTATATAAAAACCATATATGCAAATTACTATGTTTAATTGTATGATTTTTTTTATAGGTTTTGTCCAATTTCTGTTATAAGCTAAGAGTTCAAATAGATTAACATAGATAATAAAAATGATTATAAGGTTGAAAATAAACTAGGCTGTTATGACAACAACAAAGATTAAATCACAGAAACTCGTGAAAACTCTAGTTGAGTCAAGATTTAAAATTAGGATACTTGGATTATCAAATATAAGACATCTAATGAAATAGCTTTGGGCTCCTTAGTGCCGATCCATACATAAATAACACCATCATTTTTGACAGGTAAATGTAAGTATTGATTATGAAGGTTTCCATGCAATAAACTAGAAATTCATTCTGTTTTTATCATTAAAAATGTTTAGTTTCAACTAATTTTATTCAAAAACATCCCTTTTGATTGTATTGCGACAGCTGCCATATCAACATGCATTTAGAAAAGGATTTGTCAAAATTGGTCGGGATGGGTGTTGCTTATTGATAGCAATATCATGCTTTTTTTTCCAGTTTAAGTAAGGCACAAAAGCAATTGAAAAGCAAAAAGAGAATTGTGCAATTCATGAAGAAGGTACTGTAAATGATCGTACATCATAAGTGGTTTGCAAAGTTTTGTGTGGGAGACTTCAAAAAGAACAATACTGCATGGTTGGGTAGACCAGTTGAGATTCATAGCAATCAAATCCGGAGATTAATTGGAAATAATCAACATGACACTATGTAAAAAATATCCAACTTACACAGAAAGCACAGAAAATCTTTTGCAACAGCTTGGTTATGTCAATTGCTTTGATGTGTGGCTTCCACACAAGTGAAAAAAAATCCCAACCAAATACAATCAAATATCCCTTTTATCTTATTTTATTTTTTTTCAAAATTTAGATGGACAATCAAGAATGGAAGCTTTACAATAAAAAGAAATTGAAGGGTTCGTGGGATGAACACAAAGACTCAAAACTGACCGTCTCAAAAGCCAAATAAGGTGATACTGCAAAAATGGTAGAATTGAAAGGGAATCCTCTGAGCTTCTTTTGGAGAGATGTTATGATATGATGGCTGATGGGGAGTCTTTAAATTGAATATTTCATTTTATTCTCGAATATATTTGATACTTATTTTAAATAGCATTTTTTCTTTTTTGTTGATACTTTTGGCATGGGTATTAGTGAAATATACATGGTTGGTCAAAGTTAAGATAAGTCACTGAATAACCCTTTTCAGCAGCCAAAAGCAGTAAAAAAAACATCTTCAGATTTATTGACAAGATAAAGCATAATGGAGTAGTAGCAGAGTAGACTAGAAAGGGTCTGTGAATCTGCGGGCTGCAGGGGGCCCCTGACTGCTGACACTAGAAGGACTGATTAACCTCTCCTACAACATGCTCTCTCTTTCTATGAGTGAGGATTTTGTTTGTTTATTTCTAGCAATCATAGCCATTTTTTGACTATTTTCTAGCCAGTTCAGATAAATCTAACATTTTCTTATTACTAAAAGAGGCCATATAACGGCTAACAGTGTCTTTTAGCAAGTTTTTGGCATTTTTTTTCTTCTAACGGTTTTCCAAGGTTAATTTAGTGCAAATTTTTTTTGAGTTTGCAACACTATATAGACATCCCTCAAAATAATATGGATGTTAGGGTCCAAGAAAGCTGTTTATTACAAAGCCACAATCAATCCAGTTATTTTGAAACTAGATTAATATTTTGGGGTCCACCATCTATCCATGATTTGACAAACCACATTATAACGTGGTGGTGGGAGGAGAGAGGCCTGCATCAGCTTCCCTCGCCCGACAAGTGAAACTTTAAACTTGGCTGAACACCATCTGCATCCAATGAGCTAATTCAATTTTATTAGGAGCCCTCGATTCACTAAATGGAAACAGGACTTTTCATAAACCACAATCATTCAAGGAGAATGATATTTAATGAACTACAGATTCCCAAAGACATTTCATATTAAAAACAGAAATAACTTCCAGGCAGCATTAATCATAGCGAAAATAATTTTAATATTGTCAAATAATTATCAATAACAAAAAAGTTGTAATCAAATTAGTATAATCAAACGAGAAAGCACTAAGAGAGTGTATACCTCTGCCAACACAATGCACTAACTAAAAACTGAAAGAAAATCAGCACATATATTGCTAGGATGCCGGAGAGATAACTATGAGTGGTTTCAATTTCCCGCAAATTTGTACCATAGTCATAATATTTGGTGGGGGGCAGGGAAGAGGGGGCTCTCTTAGTTGAAAAAGAAAAAAAGTTTTCAATCAATAATCCCTTCACTTGCACTTTCACAAAAGTGTCTTTGGAAATCACCAGGATCTTTTGGAAATATTTTTTGTGTTGATGAATAAACAGACATGAGTAAATACATATCCCTCTTACGATTTTGTAGGCAGAACTGGGGAGGGTGCACTAACCCAATGCTCTCTCAGCAAATTTTTTTCACATCAGCTGATATCAATCTGTGATAGCCAATTAAATCTGGTAAGTTTAACAAAAGCAATTTTTATTGATAGTTTGTACTGGAATAACTGGTACAGTTATTTTATTTGATAAATAACATTAGAAATATATAAAATTTAGCCGATTTTATCCATTTTTAAGGGCAATTTTGGTTATAAACAATAAGCCATACTTGGCAACACTGATTTCCTAATTGGCTTCTACACACACTATGTTGACAAATTGGGAAACTGAATGCCCACTTTGTCAGCAAAGTGGTGGACTGTACCCCATTCTCATAAAAAAAAAAACATTAGGTGCGCCCCTGGATTCAACAATGTTTAAATGATCTCATTACTATTAATTCAATTTTATTTTATTTATTCAATAAGATGAACAATTGTGAATCATCTCAATTGTTGCTGATTTTTACTCTAACTCAACTCAGGCTTGGTTCCCTTCAGCATCATCATCAGTCTTTTAGCGTCCGTCGTTGGACATAGACCTTCTCCAGGATTTGCCACACTTCCGTATCATGGGCATCACGGAGCCAGTACTTCCTGAACTTGTCTAGCTCGTCTCTCCTTCAGCAGTGAGTAAATAAATTAACACTGCAGATTGGGATAAAGTATAAGTTACACACTGCAGAAGGGAACCCAGCCTGAGTTTAGTTGCGATAAAAAGCAGCAACAGTTAGGATGAAGGTAAATAGTGACCAAAATTTGATAATAATGATTTACAATACATAACCTAATAAAAGAACAAAACAAAATTGGATTCAAGTGATCATTCAAGCAATAGTATATACCCTATTTTAACTTCAGCCAAGATAGTTGGATGATGTGTATATCTCCACAAACAAAGACACAGTTAAAGTCTTACTTTATCGTCTTCCTTTCTGTCTGCTTTAGCATGACAGAAACAAACTAAAAATGTAACCAGGGCTTTTATATGATAATAGCAATATATGATATTACTCAGCTGAGAATTGCACTTTTCTTTCAATGAATTCCAAATATCACAAAGCATTTAGGCATTAATATCAACTCCTACTTTTTGATTTATAAAGTGTACTGATGACTGAGCACTTAGGAATACAGACTTACTGGGCTCACATTTTAATACAAAAACAAATCCATGGCACTATATGGTCTCCTCCTGTCCTGACTGAAAATGGAACAACACTGAAATGACCCCTCCACGGCTCAAAGCAGAGTAGAGTATATAGAGATTCTTAGATGCCTAGTCGACAGAACCCTTCTCGTCTTTGCTGACGTAGTTAAAAGGAAAATGGACAGCAGTATATTTAGCATCAAATTAGCTGATGGAGCTGTTAGAAAGACATCAAATTGGCACCCAACTATCTTAAAGGGTTCCTCTCCCTAGTTTGAAAGTTGTCCTAGACCGGTTGCCTTCCCAAGGCTAGAGAGCCCAGTCTGCCTTGCAATTTTACCAAGAGATATAGGAATAGGAGATTGCACTAAAACGCTTAAGGCATGAATCTAAGAGAATGTAACCAGCTTTACCAAGAGTTTGAACCTGTGTGTCGTTAACTGCTTCGTCATTTACACTTCCATTTATGTCACCTGTCCGCCGTAATATAACCTTGAAGAAAGAAAGAAAAAAAAAAAAAAGGCCCATCTATCCATCATATTCAACCCTTTGGCAGGACATCAACAAGCCACTCATTTTTAACTGCTAACAACTGCAGTGATGGTGATGAGGGGCCCCTTGAAAATGGGTTGTCCACTAATCAGAAAACCGACAGTTGCTCAGAGGTGTGTTGGGTACATGCCAAACCTGAAGTTCTCCCCCTCAAGCCAATTGTAATCTTTTGAAAATCATTGCAGGATTCTATTTTGCCTTGGAGCATATATCACTGAACAATCTATATTTTTGTGAAAATTGACCTAATTTTGTACCAGTCACCTTTTACCTTCAGTGCTTCTCTACTGATGCTATTAATATAGCAATGATAAGAAGTTCTCACACAAATTAACCAGGCCTGACTGAGAAAACCTTCAGAGGAAATGAGAACCTTAAGTTCAACGTTGTGGAAGTTGTCGCAGGAGGGAGGAGAGCGAGTAGTTTTTCTTAGAGTCAAATGATTCTCACATTTGTGAAATATTGCAATATGGAAATATTCTGCAAGTATCATTTTCAAAAAAAATTGTAAATGGTCATTTTTGATGCTTTTTGGACATTTTTGGCTTGAAAAAGAAAAAAAAATACAAAAGTGCAGACCTTGGACATTCTATTATGATATCATTAGCAATTGGTAAAGAGAAAAATCAATTGGACTAGATGTTATTTTAATAATGTCACAACTTTTAATGAACACACATCTCTTCCTTATTATCTCTATTGTTTATCATAACTGGGACCGACCAACTGAAAAGTATCTTATAGAGATGTGCGCATATATTTAAAAATGAAAACCTTTTTATCCTCAGGTGGACTTGATGTAATTAGAGAATCAAAGATTCTTTTAACCCTTTAATACTTTTTCTGGTGTCTATTCATCATGTGGTGTATCCATACATGTCAGACGATAAGATGAATGATTTACAAGGATATTTGGAGGATATCCACTCACTGCAATTGATCCCAGCTCCATGACAGTTCATATTGAGTTTCAGTAGATGGACCAGGGCTGATCATAATACCAGCGCACTGGACGCAGTATAATATGTGAACAGTTTTTTTATGTGTCAACGCATCTCAATAAGACACTTTTTAGTCTGTTGTTCAGCTCCAGTTATGTTAAATGACAGAAGGAGGGGATTTATGTTTTATTTACTATTGTTATTCTGTCATAATAGATGTGATGTCATTAAAATAAAATCCCTTCAGATTAATTGGCGACCCTATCAAACATTTGTTTTATGACTATAAGTATTGTTTGTAATTATGAGCTCAAATTGTCTTAGAAAATGGCTGCAATCGGCATAATTTCTCTATGGTAATATATGCTAATTTAAAGCCCATTTATCGGAAGAAACAAAATGAATAGAAAAAAAATAACCATACACAAAGACTTGAGAACAAATTATTGATGAAAATTATACATTTTGATTCAAACTTCCGATTTGCTTTCTTTATCAGCCAGATTTAGCGGGTGAATGATATCCACTTTCCTCTTCCAGCGACCACTAGTAATGCTACAATTATTTTGTTTGGGAATCCCTCTGATATAGGAAATCACGCATATGGACATGAGGATGGTAGACACATTGAGTAATTTCTTTTTAATTAAATGTCTGTATACCAGCATATATAGTATATTTTTGACTCCTTATATCGGCTTGGCTTGTCCATCGTATCCTTTTTTTTTCTCTTTATATTTTTTTGTGTTGTACCTATATATGAAGTAGATTAACCAACATTTTATCAGTGATAGTAATGTTTTTGTATCTAAGGAATGTTCTATGTTTTAATTTTTTTTTTTTCTTTTTATCAGTTATAGTTACCTACTGGTCCTTGTTTTGAAAATCAGGTTTTCATTCAAGACCAGTGGTTTCCAAACTTTGAAAATTCAAGGATCCTTTCTATAAAGGAAATATTCAGGTGGCACCCTATTTTTAGCATTCAGTTTTTAGACTGATTATTGAACTACAATAAAAACCTTTAAAAATCATTTTCATTTAGAATGAATAACATTTATTCAAATTCTAATATGTATATGGTACACATGTGTGTACAATGAATACATTTTTTCATAGCTGTGCAATGGATGATGATCTTTCCCTGAAATAAAATTTACAATATCAGGTTTAAAGGAAACACTTCTGTAGACCTGCAAGCATTATTTGATGGACCACCTGTGGTTTATGGACCTCAATTTTGAAACCACTAGACACATCAGAATTACAAATGCACCATAGACCTCAAAGGGTTTACATGCCTTAAATTAATGTATCAAAGATTAAAAAGTCTACAACATGATACTTAAGCCATGTAGAAGGTGGACAACAGATTTTCTGGCAACTGATAGACTGGTACCTCTTTTAAACCAGACAAAATTACAAGCTAACACTTCATGATCATCAGCCTCTCACATTAGATCAACGAGTGGCCACAGGAGGCATTGTGTGTGGAGCAAACTCTCAACTGTTTATACTGATTGTTAATTGTTACTGTTCCATTGATTTTGTAAAAACTCAAAGCCTAATTTGCATAAATTTGTCCCAAATAACAGCTTTCAAACAAAGTGTAGGTGTTAGTGATGGTGTAAAGTGAGAACACGGGTCCATATAAATGCAAGAAAAGGTAGAAGTGTTGAAAAAACTCAATCGCAGTGATTCTGTACAGAAGTTGTGCAAGATGTACATGATTGGCTCATCAACTGTAAAGATATTTGTATTTGCTCAATTAATATACCAGTATATTCCATTTTTATCAATAAACTGTATATATCATTTATATTCATTTATGGTATTTAACCATTTAATTCATATTTGATATTCAAGTTTCTAACAGTCCTAATGCTTCAAAAATATAAGATATGCAATCAGTGAGTCAGAGATGTATAACAGAATTCTTATCAAGTGATCTCTGTTGGTTTGGCAAAATGGTTAATCTAGTTCAGTTCTGGAATCAAAGTGCTAGAAAATCAGTGGTGTAACTGTACAGGAATACCTTGAATAGTGGGGTTTCAATGTACTAAGGTTAAGGTATTACTGAATTATTTCATGTATAACAAAATTTTACATAAAAACTGGGTGTTGGGAATTAATCAGAGATCTATAATAACAACAAACTGTTATATATTTATAGTTTTGAGAAGGGTCATTAACATTGTATGTGTTTTTTGGGCAATAAAACTATTTTGAACTCAACAAGGGCAAGGTATGGATATCCAGGTTTAACAAGAAGAGAAAAAGATATAGCATTGCTACCATTGAAAAATTTCTACCATCACATTCAGAAATAACACTGGGTGGATGTCATGGAATGGGTTAGCCAAAACAATTAACTTAATAACAAGGTAAGATTAAAAACATGACAATACACATTAATTTTAAGGCCCAGCAGCTCCACAAGGATGCTTCCAAGATGATTTCAACATTCTTATGCACTATTATACAAACGTGATTCAAGAAATTGTGAACCTTCAAACAAATTCATAAAGCGAGATCATATATTATAGTAAAGTGTACTATATTAGTATACAACTGAATGGAAAGCTTAAAAAAGAAACTATTGGTAACTGGTCTGGCTGGTCACTCAATAGAAACCATCACATGACCAACATCTTTTGGTTGCATGCTGTGTTTTAGGTGATCAATCAAAAAAATCGGAATAAAGGGTGATAAATAGACAAGTTACTCTTCTCACCTTTTGTTGGATCATTGGAAAGTTAGAATTTTCGAAAAACCAAGTAGGCTCAAACAAGAGACCAATTTAGTATAAGTTTACATTGTAAATCTAGGGGGTTGAGAGAAAAATTTTTTTTTTAACTAGACATGGGTAAATGTTTGAATTTTCAGCCTTTTAGCTTGACTGGTGCAGCCTGTATGCATCATTCATGCATACATAGCCAGTCAGCTGGACCAAATTGAAAACTGAAGAACCCTATTTTGATAGTTTTTACTGTTGAATTATGTTTTACCTCCTATATACTTGGAAAGTTGTAAACTACGGGGCCTAGGATATTCAGTACACTATTCAACTGATCATGTAGAACTCTTTAAATCATATCTATCGATAACATAATATTTTTATTAACATAATTAGCATTTCAAGGAAAACTATGAATCACTGCTGTTGGGAGTAATCAATTAAAAAAATTGGGAAAAAAAAAAAAAAAGATGATCAATAAATAAGATACTTCCCTCACCTCTCCTTCAGGCAGTGATCACGAATAAAGGCCCGAGTTTTAAAAAAAAAAAAAAAAATGGGCACAAAGTAGTGACCACTTTGGTATAAAGTTTAATTGCGCATTGAACCCCCCCCACTAAAACCCCATTTTGGAGGGGAAGTATCAAAAAATTGAGAAATTTATTCCTTACTCATTAAGGGGAGTGGGTATGCAGAATTTTAAGAGTCTACCATGAACAGTTAAGGCCGGGCAAAGTCCTGATAGGTACATACAAACATCAGAACACATGAATAACCTAAACCCAGCGACACTGTTTAAACTGGTCTGTTGTGAGAAGTCATATATATATATATATATATATATATATATATATATATATATATATATAGTAACACCTAAAATTTTTTTTAATAACAAAACATTACTATAAAACCTAGTTTGAATTTCAGAAAAATATTGACCATGTCAACTCTCCAACTCAATGTAAATATTGGTAAGGAGTGCATACGTCTGCCAACACCATTGTCAAAAAAAAATAAAAAAATTGAATGCAAATCAGTTCATATATGGCTACGATGTAAGGGAGGTAACAGATAAAATTTCTGGATCCCCACCACCCAAATTCTTCCTTACCCACAAAACGTCATAAATTCATTGAGAATATTTTGAGACATACTGTGGACGAAGAGACTGACAAGTGAATACGTAGTACCTCTTTCAGCGTCAAAGGGGAAAATAACATTGTTACGAGAAAAATAAACAAGTGTCTGTGTGTATGAAAAATCTTCAACCGAGTGCAAGTACTGATTTGTATGAAACCAATAATAATAATGCTGGCTTACCGTGTTCCAAATATCAATTCCGGTCAAGTCAATCACTTTTGTAAATAACTCCATAGCCAAACTATTTGGACAGTCTTTCTACTAAAATATTTCTAGTATCAACACTTGGAAGTGGGTGGGGGATCTTTCAGGTTTTCTTAATGATTTTTCTCCCCTCGGTGGTAGTAGACTAGTTCGAATCGGTAAAATATTCCCGTTTAAAAAAACAAAAAAAATTTTTTTAAATGATATTCTGCTCTCTCGAAGGATTTGAGTATATTTTACTCCCTCTTAGTTGTCCTGTGGTGAGGCGTAACATGAAGAACCAGAGCAGTTATTATTGTGGTACTGGTACCCTGGGCATTAACAGTTGCCATCTGCCTCCTGTCAGGGGTAGGTAGGGGACATGTGGGGTAGGAAACTGACAAACTAACCATAAGCACAGAATCACATGTTTTTATATGTTTGTGTGTGTGTGTGTGTGTAGAGGGAAGTCAAAAATGGTTGGCTGAGAGAGACACAAGGAAGTGAAAAAGGTCTTTAAAATAAGTGTATATACACACAGAAAGTCTCTCCTTAGAGACACTGGAATGGAATGGGGGGTGGGGGGGTGGACGAGGGAGAAATTAGAGGGGACCAGCAAGGAATGAACAGAGTAGGACACACCCATCAACATCCATCCCCACAATACATTATAGACATCATCAGCATCATCATCATCTTCAACCTCCTTCAAAACTGGGGACACAGTACTGTTGGATAAAACACATACACATTTACACATGTGTCCCAACAGCTAAGTAAAGATGGGCGTGAACACACAAGAATGTAAATACTCATGTAGATATGAGTTAAGCGGAGACAGTCGGAATTTCTCTTGCTATTGTATGTGAATGATGTTTTTTGTGTAAACTATCAGCCTTTTTTTCCCCACTCTTGGATTGTTGTACTAGATGTGTTGCTTTACACAGTAAATAAATGAATGAATCGCACTGAAAAACTCTTCCAAGGCTACAGATCAGCTGTGCTGTGTAGCAGACATCAATAACCTTCCTCGAGTCACTCACTCGATCTATATTGATTGATTGGGAATAGATAGTAGCAGCATCATTAAAAGAAGTAATAGTAGTAGAAGCAGTAGTAATAAAATACTATGATTTGAAAACAATTCTGAACCAATGGCATTCGGAACAATTTGTCAATATTTATATACTGGTCAATCACTGAGAAAAATCACAGATATATTTGAATTTCTATGAAATGATTTTTGATAGATTTTTTTTTATTTAAAAAAGAAAAGCACTGAACTCATTTCAGTTCATTACTTTGATTGGCAGCGTCATTAAAAGAAGGAATAGTAATAGTAAAACACTATGGTTAAAAAACTCATCAAAACCGATCGCACGCAGTACAATTTGGTCAACTATATATATATATATATATATATATATATATATATATATACACACACACACACATTTCTAGTTTTTGTCATGTATATTGTAGCAATTTATAAGAGTAGAGTGCTCAATATCTCTGTAGATTGGATTATAATAATAATATGAGATCATATATTGTGAAAATAAATCTAATGTAACAATCTTTTATGATCACACACGCACATATATATATATATATATATATATATATATATATATACATATACACACACACACACACATATATATATATATATACACACACACGTATGTATATGTGTGTGTGTGTGCATCTGTACCTCAAAAATTGTAATTTCAACTGTTCCAAAATTTTCCGTACTGTTTAAATTGCACTGTTAAAAGTCTTGTTATAATTCAATGTGGGTTTTCTTTTCCCCAGTTTATACTTACATGATAATTACTACAGCAATACCTTATCCATACTACATCAAAACTGCACTCATCAAGGTATTGCTGGACAAGTCAATCCCTGTGAAGAAATTCCCTGGCATATTTGAATTTCTACGCAATGATATTTCTTTTAGAAAAGAAGCCACTGAACCTTTGAATCCATTCTTCAAAAAAAAGTAGGTAGGAGATATTTTTATCAGCAAAATCGTTTCTTTCAAGTGGAAGTGTCCATAATTACAGCCAGAGAAAGAAACAGAAAAAGTCACACTGTTACAATGTATAAGTAGAAATATATATCTTTAAAATTCTGTACAAGGATAGAGGACTGGAACATGTCATCATAATCTTTTTTTAAATCAATTAGCATTTGAATTAGTTAAATTTCATATATTTTTAATAATTGTTCCTTTTTCTTCTCTAATGATAGTAAATCACCAGGAGTTTGTTTAAGTAGTTGTCTATCATTTTTGCGTTATTTTCTTTATTTAATGAACATTTGCAAAAATTCCAGGTTATCCGAAAAAAAGAAAATAACATATCTACAAAAGAAAAAAAAAAAGACTTTATAATAAATGGACAGAAAATCTCTCAAAATGGTTACCAATCAGACCATCTTACCTGAGACAGTTAAATGTTTCTGAAACCAGAGCAACTGGCCTATCTAAAAAGCAATTAACATAATACCTGTACACACCAATGATGTAATTCTATATTCGGGTGTTGTATGTAAGGATACTTCATTTGAAAATATTTTACATCTTTATATTAAAACAAAAAAGGAAAAAAAAAATTATCCTTATCAGGATTTTTTGCTGACCGGTGTCCTCATTTCAGTTGTTATAGTCACAATGTTTAGGCTCCCAGTTTCCATCACCAGATTGCCCTACGGGACAATGGCCTAGTGCAGTGGTTACAAAACTAGAGTGCGGATTCCTGGATATCAATCAAATGCTCGAGGGTCCACAGCAATGCTCCCTCTAAACCTGACATGAAAACATAGCAGCAGAAAAACATCATCTACCACAAAGCTATGAAAAAAGAAGGCATAATTGTACACAGACCTACCCAATATATAAGAATTCGAATAAATGTAATCTATATCAAATGAATATTTCTAAAAGTCAAAAATGACTTTTCATCATAGTTCATTGATAAGTCTAAAAACTAAATACTGAAAATAAGGGATCTGCCAGAATATTTCCTTTATATTAGGAGTCCTTGAGTTTTTTGAGTTTTGAAAACACTGGACTACTGGGAAAAAAAGTGTTGGTTAAGAGTATCTAGTAATCTGGTGGTTGCAAGTTCAAAAACGTCATATACCCAGGTTCAGCAGATGAAGAATACAAGTGACAACACAAGGATAAATAAAACCAGAGGAATAAACCAATATGGAATATCTTGCACGGATAGTGGAATGAGAACATGTATCGAAAAGATGAATGATTGAATAGAAGGTTCAGTCTGAAATAGCCAGAAGGTTGTCAACTACAGCAGACACATGAAAAAGGTTGGAGAATACAACAGCTGAAATGTTATAACTATAACAACCAAGATGAAGATTCAAGTAAATCAGAGCATGACAAAACAAAGAATTAATCTCTTACAGAGACTCTGGAATTTAGTCAAACTAAACTGAAATAAACGACAAATATTTAGATGAAAGTTACATATGAGAAGAAAATGGCTTTCACAAAGATAAAGGGTCTTCAACAGTTTCAAATTGGAAGTTAAGGGCACATAATCATAAATTCTATAATAATTAATGTTTCAGAAGAACATGTAAAATATCAGTACATTCCTACACTGATATTACCTTATATGTCGGACTCTAAGACGAATGGTTTACCAGTGAATTTGGAAGACAACCACGACAACTCTTCCATATCCCATAACTGTCCTAATTAAGTTTCAATAAAAAGCCCTACAGAAATAATATCAGCACATTGTAATGTAGAGTAATATTGGCATCGATTTTTTTTTTCCACACATCCAAGTCAAATTGTCTTTCTATGATAGGCTTTGAACATTTTAAATAAGGATTGAAGATAGAACTTGTTTTTTCAAGTTCTGATATGCATTTTCATTATTTCTAATTTTGGGGGCTATCAATATCTTTGTTTTTAAGCATGATATATTCTTTGACCAATGCCTTTAGAATTTACTTTATAGTCTTTTCTTTTTTATCAGTTAGAACAGAGTCTAACAGAATCAAAAGAGTGAGTGTTAAGGTTTTATGTCAACTCATAAATTCATGAACCGCTTGAAACCTAAACAATGTAGAACTCTTGAATTGGTAGAATTTTTTTTTTAAAATTGGAACTCTTTGGGTACTGAA
Source organism: Thysanoteuthis rhombus (assembly GCA_963457665.1). Classification (NCBI taxonomy): domain Eukaryota; kingdom Metazoa; phylum Mollusca; class Cephalopoda; order Oegopsida; family Thysanoteuthidae; genus Thysanoteuthis; species Thysanoteuthis major. The sequence continues at coordinate 5,036,469 of OY735208.1, read as the reverse complement.
TAAAAAATTAAGAAACTACCAAAAAGTGCTAGGGAAGCAACTCATCAGATGTTTTCCACCTTATATCTGGTTTGAATTTTGTTGAGTGTTTTAATCATTGCATGTGGTTTGATCTGAGTAATTTTCCATCTCCAGTGTTCCTCAGGTATCTTGTCTTCTGGAATATGTGTTGAACCTTATTTCGGGGGCGGGGTGGGGGGCACATGCACCCACTCTCATACATGCCACATGTGGTTTTCACATAATTTCTGGTTTTTGCTTGTCTTTGGTCTTGGGAATGTCTCTTCTTGACCTCTTTTGCTGACGGTGTGACCTACCATTGGGGTCTGTCCGCAGAACTTTGTGAAAAAAAAACAAACAACAAAAATAAGGAAATTAATCCAAACAAACTGCACACAATGATGTGACGACCTCAAAGTTCAAAGAAATAATTGAAAAATATTTTATCTCAAATGAAAATATACTTTCTTATTTTTCTCTCTCCAATTAAAAACAAAATAAAATGTTGCTAAATAGAGACAGATTTCCAATCCAAAACCTTCAATTTATGGTTTGCAAATACAGACAGAGAATCTATATATGTGTCAAGACTGAAAACCAATCTCGGTAGTGAAAGATTTCAGAGATTACAAACAGAAATAAGTCTGTGCAATGAAGCCAAGCCTAAGAGTCTGGAGAAAAGTTCATCAAATGAGGCATTGTTCTTCAGAGACCAAAATTTGCTTTCTCCTTCAGAATCTCATTGTAATCAACACCAAACAAAGACGAAGGGTGTGGAACATGGATAGAAAGAGACACACAAAGAAATGAATTGTGGGATGGAGTAATTGACCAAAAGAAATGCAAACAAATACAAACATTCACTTTATTGGTATGAACTATGGTTAATCCGAGAGTGAAATGACAATATCCGTAAGCTTGTTAAAACAAAAGATTCTTTATGTTGACGTTTCACCCATACAGGGCTTTGTCATAAACTGAGGTGTTACGAGGAACTGGTGTTTTTTTTAAGTAGATTGCGAGTTATGGTAATTAGGAGTAGTATTTAAGTGGATGGCTGGGCAAACCATATGTATTGTAGGCTGTGTGATGAGATGTGGTATCAAGATTTGGGAGATCATTCATTCAGCTGATGTTTTCAGATATCTGTGATTGTGTGTGTAGGTCAATTAGAATTTAAAATGGGAGATTGAGATCAAAAGGAGTTTTTATTCCAGTGGGGTGCAGTGGCCTGAGGTAAGAAAAGTTTATGTGAAGGGTAGGGGCCAGGGATGATATCCTGACCACATGCGTTGACTGTGAAGTGATTGCGAACACAATAGACCTCCATGTACCCACAATCACTACACAACTGAAAGAATGATTTGTTTCAACAAGCCTTCCATTACTATCATTTCACTTACAAATATTCTATATACTCATATGTATGAACATATTTTTTTTTTCCAAAGAGGACAGTACGGAAAATAGTATTTAAATCAAGTTTATTATACTACCATGTTTTGCTTTTTGGCTTTGTCGAAGTTATAATTTTAATTGAATCTATACGGAAAGTTTGTTTTTATAAGTAAATAATGCCATACAATATGCCACGTAAGCGTAAATGATAAGTATTTTAGATTAAATCACATGGTATGATACGTGAAATCATTTACTTTGGCCTAGCTGATGTAGTACAGAGGAAAGCAGAAAGCGATATATCTGGCATCAGCTTGGCTGCAGGGGCAGCCAGAGAGACTTCAAATTGGGAGTGAAAAAAAAAAAAGTCCTTGAAGAGGGGTTCCAAACCCTACTATTGGTAGTAAGGTTGTTACTCTCCTAGACCAGTTGCCTTCCTGAAGTGAGAGAGCCCAATCTGCACTGCTATTTTGCCCATAGCTGGTGAAGAGAAGAGATGTATTCTTGCCTTTCCAAAGGGCAAGAGAGCGAAATGAACAAAAATGGCCCCACCCGTAGTTTGAACTCCAGTTGCAGATTTCATTTTCAGGGCTGTTACCAACTCTATCAATCACACCTCAAGGTTATAGCTAGTATATAGATAAAACTGATGCTTACTTCCTGCACAGGGAGTAGGAGGAAAGCAAATCATTTTCCCAAATAAACAGGTATTTTTCTTACATCAATATGTTGTTTATATAGAAGTAAGTAAAAGTGAGAATCATATGTTCTGTGATGCATCCATCTTCCATGGTGGTAGTAGGAGGAAGAGGAGGAGGAAAAAAAGCTGAAAAAGTAGTCTTTGACTTGGTAGATTCTCATTCTTGTAAAATTTTGTGACATGGAAGTATCTTCAAGTGTGATTTAAACAAATATCGTAAATGGCCTTTTTCGGTTTTCTTAAAACACAGAAATACTGAACTCTTACATTTATGACATCATATTAGGTTCTCTAATGACATCATACCTCTTCCTATTTATGCTGCTCAACACAACTGGGACTGAAAAGTGTCTTATCAAGATGTGTGGACCCATCTGAAAATGAAATAGATAAACCTTTGTGTTTGAATAGTGGCAAAAATGATGTTCTATTTCATATCCATGAAAATAAAAGCTGAGGTAGTTTTGTTTATGGAAACAGGAAAGTGACAATAAAAATCTCAACTGACAAATTAACTCTCACTCAACATTATTTTTATTGAAAACAAGTTATTCATTTTTTGTTTTTACTAACAAAATTCACTGCAGATTTCCAACAAAAACCTATTCACATGCATGCATGGCAATTGTGACTATTCTTAATGAATCTATAAATAATAATGAATTCGTTTTAATCATTAATTCAATGTTGTAATTCTTTTGTTCCAACTCGGCATCTCAGATTGTACATCAATGAACATTTGTTTTGACCTACTTTTAATGGTGCCACCAAGAACACTTTGAAAGCAAGAGATTAAAAAATAACACACAGTTTTGCTTTCAACAATAGGAAACCTGGTTCTATAATGTACACTTTTTCATGTTTTTTTTCTCTTTCTTTTCAATCTGCACAGCTGGAATCAGAGGTATGGCTTTTAACTCTTAATTCCATGCTTGATCTTGCTCTTAATTAACAATGGAACTCTTCCGTGAATTGAATAAAAAATAATGAAAATTCAGTGAAAAGAATTTTTTTTTTCAAATTAACCAAAGGTGGAAGAGCAGTAACTTCAATCAGTAGTTATTCCCCGTCATGACAGTCAAATTTTTATATGAATATAAGAGTCAAATCCGCTTGATTTGTTTCTTATTGTGTTAATAAATGATAATCGAATTCTTTCATGAATGAATTTTTTTTTTCAAATAAATCAAAAGTGGTGTATCTTTAATTGGTAGTTATTCCCCTTTTTAAAATTCAAATTTTTGTATATATATATGTGTGTGTGTGTGTGAACTGTCTACTTGACTTGTTTCTAATGGTGTTGATCGTTTAGTAATAGAATGCTCATTTGCCATGGAAGCAGGCTGATTTTGACTGATGGATGTTAGTGTGGATTGATGGTTCCCAAACTTTTTAATGTCATTCCCCACCCCTTTTATCAGTAAGATTACAAGTTTCCCTCCATTCCATTCAAGTTGCAATGTAGAATGATTTCAAATAATTATTTCATTTCACATATAATTAGACTACTGTATAATGAAAAGAAGTTTAATTTTATAATTGCACAGCTGGTGCAGTATATTGGTTGAAGAAAGCAAGCAAAATTGATTAAGAACACATCATTTAATAGAGCTTTATTTTTACCTAATAGCCTTGCGCCTCCCTTGGGCTACGTAAATTACTCCCTTGGGAACCATTGGTCGAGGTGGGGGAACCTTTTCATGTTTGAAGGCCGCATTCAATAAATTTGCAGCAAAATCTAAACCACTAAACATTTGGTTAATAACCTGTGTCTTAATTTAATTAGTATATACTACTTGAAAGAAATGAAAAACTTCAACTGTTTAATGACTCTTTTGAGAAACCAAAGCCATTGGAGGCTGCACATGGTGGCATTGAGACCACAGTTCCCCACCCCAAGTCAAGATGCAATCTCCCAAGGGATGATGGTTAACAAGTTCATCTTTATGAATCAATTCAGAAGAGTAGTGAGTTTGTTCCCCACTGGGTGCTTCATTATACTGACTATCAAACTAAGCTTACATACTTACTTGCATATCTCCCACTGAAATCAGTGGTAGGTGTTCAAACCCAGTTAAAAGCTAAGATTTCAAATGTTGACGACCCTATCACAACTCAAAGTTTCAAAGACCACTAGAATATACACTGTGGATCGCTTTTAGATATCTCAGAGACATTTTAATTTAGCCATTAGGCACTTTGATACACAAGTCTTGAAAGGGTTAAAGCAGGTAGGCAGGCTGTCCCCTGGTGCAAGGCAGGTTGTCCCCTGGTGCAGCACAATCTCAACTCTCATATTTGGCCATGTGACAAACCAAACTATGCTTCGTAAACATCTGTAGTTAATTACAAATTATTCCAAATTTTTTGATAAATGAATAACTAATATTTTAGGGGAATGAGACAGGTTGTGAAATATTCAAGATTAATTTTTGACAAGGCTCATAAAGATATAGGACTTAAAATCAGTTGCTCTTGTGTCAAGTAACATAAGAAGCAATGAATCTATCTGCATTTCACAAACAATCCATTCATTGTCTACGTAGGTAGACAGACTAACTTGATAACTGAATAAACCTATCATGAGTACAAGCCATACCAATGGAGCTAGAGGACTGAAAATTTGAACATTTCTCATGTCTACAAAAATGCTTTTTTTTATTGTTTTTTTTTTAATCCCCCCCCTCCCATTAAAAAGGTTTTTAGTGGGGGTTCAATAATGCTAAATTGATCACTTGATTTGTGTATGCTTACTTGTTTTTTTAACTCAGACTTCAGTGATCATCGACCAAAAAAATGCAAGTGAAGTAACATTTATTGATTACCAACACAGCATGCTGCCAAAAGATATTGATCACATAACAGTGCCTATTGAGTGACTAATTTCTACAGCAATTGCGTTCTGTTTTTTACAGGCCCTGGGTACTAGTTTGATGCCAAAGATGGACAATCTAAGAGGGCTAAAGGGTTCAAAATGCCCTGCTTATCCATACTTTTAGGGAGAAAATGGATTCAAGCCTTCCCTATGGATATCAGTACTAAATGAATGAAAATCATACCAACCAAAGTGAACTACATTTGCATTCATCTTACATGTTAACCATTAGGCCAACCGCACGTCCTATACTAATTGGAGGTCAGTTAAAAACAGAAAATAAATACTTAAAATAAATGAGTAAAAAAATATAATCATTCACTTTACAAAAAGTACATTTTCAAATCTCAATCTATTCCTCCCCATTCAACTTTCTGAAGTACTTTTCAGTACTGGTTATTTTCATGTCATTTTGCTTTCTGATTTTTACCATTTTCTTCATTCAAGGAATTCAAACAAAAATTTTAAAACAACCACAAAATAAAAGTCAAACATTTTCAGCCAGGCTTTTATGATATTACATTTCAATCACTAGTTTGGAATATTAACAATAAAATAAACTCACAATCAATCATACAGAAAGCAACCAACAGAAGTTTCACTTCAAACAATATCTGACATGATGCTATCATCATCTAAGAATCAAGGAAACCAAATTACATTAAATAACTATTTCTTCATGCAATCATCAGAAGGGAAACCATTTGCCCAGTTTACGTTGAGATTAAGTAACTAAAATTTGCTGGTCTCTCCTACTTGATCTTGATTCAAAGATGTTGGTCAACTGTAAAAGAGTACAATTTTAGATAATGAAATTCTTTAATCTTTAAATTCATATGAAAAATAATCAGGTGCCAAAATCAAAGAAAATAACTCCAGATTAAAATGATCTCCCTTTGACCATTAGGTGAATTTCCAATTTTTTTTTCAATTTTATTCAATTCACAGAGTAGTTCTATTATTAGGAACCATCAACCAAAACTGCCAATAGAGGTTTCTTGGCTTTTCAAATTCGACTGACTGGCTGGTTTTGATTGTATCACTTGTACTTGCCAGACTAATACAACTACAAAGTTGGAAATTTAAACATTCACTCCTTTTTATATTTGTAGAAATGTCTCTTTCTAAATTCTCACTTCCCCAAGTAGGATTTGATTAGGTTAGGTGGGGATCAATTCGCAATTTAAGTTTATGCTAAATTGGTCCAGAATTTGTGCCAGCCAGTTTTCTTTCAAAATTCAGACTTTGTAGTGATCACTACCCAACAAAAGACACAAAAAGTATGAATCATGCCTTTTCCCAATTCTTTAATTGATCTCCTTAACATGGCATGCATGTTAGTCAAAAGAAAGTTTCTACCAAGAGACTAATCAAACCCGTTTTCCATTCTATTCATTTACAAGTAATTACAAGCGGTTCATGAATTTAAGAGATAAAATCAGAATATTGATGGACCGATCTGATGAATCTCCTCTCTTTCACTCTGCACCTCAAATTTAATGATGATGGCAGGTGCGGCTGCAATGTTGACTGACCAGTCCTTTTTGCTGGCAGTCTGGGCAGATGAAGTCACCTGTCTAATGTTGATCTTGAGTATAGATATAGCAAATTTTTTGATGCCCTTGAAGCCGGCCAATGCAGCAGTATTCAAAGCACCTTACACCAGTGCAGGATCAATCTCCACTCTCAAGGAAAAGTTTAGTATTGAATTATGTCAGAGGAAACATTGTACACTTTTAGGTTTGAATTCAAGATGTCCCGGTACCTCTTGTACTGGCTTCAATGAGAATATAAAACTGGAATATCAAAGAGAAATAGAAAGTAGAATATGATGAGAGGCGAAATCTGGAATCTATCATTATGACCCAGAAAACAAATCTCACAAAAAGAAAGGTCACCATAAGAGTAAAATTTTCATAACAAATTCAGTCAGTTTGCCTTCACTACAAGCATAAACCCACATATTTTGGAAGAGGCAAAACCTACGTTAACTATTATTAGAAAGCATCGACTGAAACTATCAACATGGGTTTTTTTCAATTTTTATGATTCTGGCTTGCCATCTATATATATGGATGAGTTGCATGTACAGGCCATACCAATGGAGCTGGAGGGTTGAAAATTTGAAGATTTAGTCATGTCTAGAAAAACTTTTTTCTTTTTTTAAAAATCACCTCCGTATAAGTTTTCAGTGAGGAGGTTCAATTTACAATTTAAGTCAATGCCGAATCGATCCCTTACTTAGTGTCCAAATGGTCACTGCCCAGCAAAAAGTAGGAGTAACTTATTCTTTGATCACCCCCAACAAAGTATGCTGCTAAAAGACAGTCATGTGATGGTTTCTATTGAGTGAATCTTACAAGATTTGCCCAAATTAGGAAAGATAGATAAGAAGGGCTTTTTTAGAATCATTATTAGCCATCATATATACCGTAAGAGTGTGCCCATAAAGATTTTAAGAGTTTTGTAGTAAATCAAAAGAAGCAAGAAGGAGTAAAGCAAAGATATTATTTATTACCAGTAAAAATTGCTCTTATCAATAACCTTAACCTTAGAGCTAATCTATTCAATTAGTATAAACCTCTGTATAAAAGCTTTTTTTGAATTACATTTCCTTTGTTTCTAACATGACGGGAAGGGAATTAGATTACTAGTAAAAAAAATCTCATCAATGAATAACCCTAACTCTACCCTGAACATGAACCGCAATTATTTAATTAATAACCACAAACCTCTGCAATTGAGCTTTTTAAAAATTATGTTCCCCTGCGTCTGGTTCCTTCCTGTTGCTTATTCTCTATACTCAATCCTCTCTATTTATTAATTGCCATAGACTGATGGTCAGAGTAGACGCAATGGAAAGCAACAAAAATCAAGAAAGAAAACACTAGTCAAAAATGAATTTCATTGAAGAAAACCAACTTGACGTAATATTACTACTGCTGACACTACTTGATGAATAGCAACAGAAATCAATTTGAAAGAAATATTCATAAAAAAATCAACTGTTAACAATGCTTCATCTAAAAAATAAATCAAGATAATATCACTATCGCGATAATGTCACTCAACAATATTTCAAAGACGAATGATTTGAACTTTTTCTGCCAAATTGAAAGATAACCTGATTAAAAGTGATAGTTTTTCTCAAAAATGACAGCATCTGCAGAATCAAAGATAGAAATGACAGATTTTGAAAGTTCTATTTTCTTTTTTGCCAAACTTTAATTGGAGACAGCATTTAAAAAATACAAAAAAGCAATCGATAAAAAAAAAAAAAAAAAAAGCAATAAAAAAATAAAATAATGAGAAACTGGCAAGGTTCTAGAAAGTATCTCATTGCAAATAAATGGCCGTATGGATAAAAGCATTGGTTAAGCATATCTAGTAACCTGTCAATCCTTGGTTACCCTGTTCAATCCCAGGGTCAGGGATAAATAAAGTCACTTACAGGGAACCCCCAGTAAATGCACTTAGCACATCCTTAAAAAGTGCTGTGCTAATTGAGACTCAGTTAATTGAACTTGTGAAACAATTGAAACCTATGGGAAATAATGATTGATTCTGTACTTTGAATTTGAAAAAAAATTTTTTTTTTGAATTTGAGAATTTTTTTTCAATACACTAACTATTCAATTTTTAGGCATAAAAATTGTTAGCATGTGAACCGAAAGCGTACTAATCTGAGTCACACTAATCAGGGATTCCATTACTCTGGTTCCATGAAAGAGGCAGACAAGCAACACCGCAAGGAATAATCAACTGACACTAGATGTCCACAGGCACGAAACAATACATCCCGTGGATTAAATAAGAGAATTAGTTTGAAATTCCCAGAAGGTTATCAACTACAAGAGACACCTGAAGAAGGCCGGAGGATACAACAGCTGAAATGTTGTGACTAAAACAATCAAGATGAGGACACTAGTCCAAGTAAATGATTATATAATTATGCAAATAGAGTTGAAAGGAAGAATTTAACGAGGCAGCAAAGAACCAGATTTGAATGAAATGGGTGTGAATAAGTTCTTAATTATCTTTTAATGGAGGGTTTCCTGCATGGAAATATCTAATGATTTGAATATATCTAATGAAACTATTTGAAATTTGAACAAGCCTTTTGAGAAATTATTCCAAATCCATACAAATATATAACATATAATACAACAGCTCACTGAAGATTTCTACTGGGTTGTATGTAATTAACCAAACTTAGATGCTCACGCCTCCTTTTGATCCCCTCCCCAAGAACTGATATATATTTCTGGTAATCTCTACCCCTACCCCTACCCCTCTTAATTTCCTTTTCTTCAGATTTACTTCCCCTATAATTTTGATGATGATTTGCCTCCCTCTGATGGGAGATGAAGGTGATAGTCAACTTTACACACCCCATGATTATTATTTAAAAAGGAAAAAAACACTCTACTTGTACAGGAGGTGGGGATAGTGGTTATATTATTTCATCTGTTAGTTTTAATTCCACCTGTACTTGATTTGAGCAATTCATGATAATCCACTCCCAGATTGCATGATTTGATTTGCCAGTGAGTGTCCACCAGAGAAATATTACGTCTCAAATACCTACCCAGTCTATTGTTTACACCTGCTTGTGATGGCTTACTCATAAAGGAGTAAGATGATGTCAAGAAGCGAATGTCAATTATAGAAATGATGCAGATTAAAAGCAAGAAGAGTTGATTACTTTTGAAATGAAATAATATCACAAGCGACACTTATCCCACTACAGTTTGTACACTTATAATCAGCCATACCAATTTGTCTACAGACTCAAGAATCGGCATCACTACTCCACTAAACCACTTCTAAAAAATCGTTTTTTGATTTTTGGAAAAGAAGATTTTTAGGGCCTTATTTTGACTAGTTTATAAATAACATCTAGATTCTCCAGAATCTAGATGCCTCTTGCCCTATTTCAGTTATTTCCCAATGGAATTTTTTTTTTTTTTTTTTTTTTTTTTTTTTTTTTTTTTTTTTTTACACGACTTCAAATTTTGCCACTACAGTTGTTCAATTATTGACTTTGATAGAGAGTTTATCGATCAAATTATGTTATAAGCACAACATATAGTTTTTCTTCAAAATTTTAGCATTCACAATATGAGCATGTATAGAGAGAGACACACACACACACACACACACTATTTTGAGAGCTGTTATCAGCCCAAATCAGCTTTTTTTTCTGACTAAATCAACAAGCAACACACACACACGCACCTCAAAGAATGGTCCGTGAACATCATAAAGAACTTCATTGGTTCTGTTTTCATCTATGTTCTTAACCAATTTATTCTTTGACCATTAAACTAATTTTGTGGAAGGAGGAAGTTGCATTGAACAAGGATACTTCTTTAATCGTAATTCCAGCAAATTGAGTCTTAAGCAATGGATCTCCACCAGGGGGCACACCCACCCAAAGGAGATGGTGGCATGGGAATCTCAAGGAGAGGAGACACGAGCTTGCAGGGAAAAAGTAAGAATTCCTCAAATTATTTTTAGAATTATCTCAACAAGTGTTCACATAATATCATACTAAACACGATACATTCATTTTTTTTTTTCAATCTTTTCAAAGATTTGCAGCACCCATTTCAAACTTATAATTTCATTAAAAATGTAAATTGTTGGAGAGAAAGCCAAAATAGTAGGGGGGGGGGCATATTTGTAAAAAAAGTTAAGGACCACTGGTCTAAAGAATGTTGCAACAAACAACGACAGAAGTGAACATACATATATACATATATATATATATATATATATATATATATATATATATATATATATATATATATATATATATATATATATATCTCCCCCCTTTCAAACCTTATATCAAACTACCTCTCTTCCTACCTTCTTATTAAACTACTTTTTTCTCCCTCCTATTCATACCTTCATTAGCCTACTTCTTCCCCTCTCCCAATCCCCTTATCAAACCACTTTTCTCCCCTCTTTGTACCAGATCTCTCACACTTATAGTATCGGTTGCAGCCCTCAGCTGAACCTGTAGTTGTACACTAATGGTAACCATCAGCGAAGTGACCAGTCATGAACTAGTTAGTACTTCTAACTGGAAGAATTATTTCATTTTGGAATCTTAAAAATAATTTGAGACTCAGCAAATACATAATCTGCATTTTTTTTTCTAAAAATTTTGCATCAAAAAAATCCACGCACATATTACCTATCAAGACATTACTGTAATAGAAGTTTGTATAAATAATTGTATCAATGGGACAAATAGATTTTTCATTCAAAATCAAAGCTCAATCGAGGGGGGGGGTCTACAATAGTGGATTATACATAGTGAAATATATGGAATATAAAACACTATGTGTGTTCGTATACAAACACACACACAATACATTGACACTTTTCAATGAGTGGTGAGATACTACACTGATTCTAGATTAAAGTGTTGGATACAAAACTGACCTAAGGAGTGCACTTAGACAGAGGGGTGTTGAGCAGCACTTTGATCCTAGTCAGTATTGCTGATCCATGTGTAAATAATCCTGTAATTTTTGGTGGGTACTATGCAAGAATAATAAAAAAAAAAATACCCCAGAGTCAAGCCCCTCACACCAAGCACTTGATGTCAGTGTAAGAACCAAGAATTTTAAAAAGCATGGGAGGTAACTCAAATAGAACTAAACAAAAATGAAAACTTGCATTTTTCTAATTTTTCCAATCAAAGAATTAAAAAAAAAAGAAGCAGAATTCATACCAGTCTCAAAGTTAAGCTCAAATCAAAGGTTGGAGTTGAAATTGTTTTTTCTACTGTAACAACAACAATCCTCACCAAATTTGGGAGAATTGAACTCTTTACAGTCTTCACTATCACGTTAAACCAAACTGATATATAAAATCAAGATTCCCCAATTGCACTTTGAAATCAAAACCAACTGATCGGCATACGGCTCCCTTACTGTCTGAGCAAAATTGAGAAGTCATATGAATTGACGAAAATGTATGTTAGAAATACGCAAAGGGTTACCCCATTTTGATGAATGAATTTATGAAATTGACATTTCCCAATTAGTAGCAGGTCTGTTACCAACTGAGCAAAACTGACTAGTCCTACATATCTACAAATCTGTGTATTATATATGTTATGCAGAATCAGCAAAATTGCCTATATCGACCAAATTCCAGTCATTTTTTTTCTTTTTTCATAGTTTCAATTAGATAAAAATCTAATAATCAAAGCAAGGATATAAAACAGATTTTTTTTTTTAACAATATATAAGTAAATGCATGATTTAAACTTTTTTTATTTACTACACAGAATCAGTAAATACGTAGTTTTAATTTGATGAGTTTATTCAATCAAAACAAGGATGAAATTTTTTTTTTCTCTAACAATCAAAAGTTTATGTTATAAAATTTTTTTCAGAAAAAAAAAAAAAAAAAAAAATTTGCCAATTTGGTGTAATATATAAAAAATACGAGAGGGGCAGAAATCATTTTCAGTCAGAATAGACATAGGAGTGGAGTTTGACACTGCAGCAGTCAGGCTTCTTTGCTTCAATGTTGTATTTCTAGAGAATATCCACTGAAGAAGCTGCTCATTGTGATCATGTAGGGACCTGGTCTTTTAGATAACAATAAACGGCTGATAACATTAAGAATATGAGATGAGAATTCAAACAATTCATATTCATTGTTACAGATAATTTTCCATCATAAGAAAATCAATATGAATTTTCAATTCCTTTCAAATAAAGCGTTCAGGACAGCCTGATAATGATGACAACCATTTTATAAAATTATTCGTGTAGGTTAAGCAGTTCCTCAAGAGTCAGAATCCTTGTACTTGAACATAGCTTAGTGGTTAAAATGTAGGCTGAGAAATAAAAGATCTTAACCCAAATACTTGGCTAATTGAGCTTGTAATAGGCCATTAACAGTCTATAAATACATGTTATTTCAAACTAGAATTAAGAGCCTTGGCAAACAGTCAAGTTTTCAAATTCACACAACTGCCTTCAAACAAATAGTCCCCGACTTGATGACCTCCCCAATTGTGACCATTCGTGCATAAAACCAAAATACATGTACATATAAAAATTGGTACAAGAGCTGATAAGTGCAAGAGGATATATAAATTTTACTAGTACATTAAAAAAAACATACGTACTATGCATATACCCTAAATATGACAACATATTTGTATTCTATACCATTTGAAAAATTTGTAGAGGAATAAGAGCAATGTTGCCAATTTAGATGTTTTTGTTAAGTTTTTTCTGTGATTCGCATATGCACTGTTGACAATATTCAAATGTTTGTTTTTTTTTCAATTTTTCATGATTCAAAGTCAAGTGTTGCCAATTTAGATACTTTTTTTATTTTCGAATTTGAGAGTGACTTGAAGATTTGGAAAATCTCATCCAAGTTGTCAACACTGAATAAAAAAGTAAAGGTGACACTGCATGAGATTTCTAGAAAAAAAAATCATGAATCCACTTTACCCCTGCCTCCCCTACTCATCTATGGATAAATAGCAGGGCAGTTACAGCCCTTTTGCACTGTCAGGCAGTCTATCCAAGGCATCAGGCTAGCACCCAGTCTCCCATCAAAAAAAACAAACAAAAAAACTGATAGCTACAAACAAAGATTGGTTCTCCATGGATCATTTGTGAAATGGAGACAAAATTGTTTGGACTCTAGAGTATTTGAGTGAGTGAGTATTGTGCTATGCTACATCAACTTAAGATTTGGGGATCGAATTTTCTCTTATACACATAAATCATAATTGAATGTGCTAAGCTTTAACAAAGACATTTCTATACGACTGGGGTATTCCCATTCAGAGGGTACATCCTGTTTCATGAAAATCTTCAGGATGTTTAATCGAAATGAGATAAAGTTCCTTTATCTATGCTGTCATTAATCGCAACAAACCAGGAATTTTTTCAAAAATGCCATCACATCATCCAACTACAATTCAATTTAATCTTGCTCTACAGAAAAATTTAGAAAAACAAAAAGAACGAAACAAAAAACCCCGATTCTCTGTCATTCTCTCTCCATAATGGCCAAACACTTTGAATTTATAAACTCACACTGGTGACATAGTATATATTTGGGTAAAAAACTAGATCTATTTCAAAAAGTTTTCATTGTAAATCAAGCAACCCCAATTTAAGAGTGGAGAACTGGCTGAAAATTCAAGTACTGAAATCTAAGATCTTCTATTATGCTCTGTTATAATGACCCCCCACCCCCCACCCTTAAGCACTGCATTTATTAGGAATACTGAGGTATTACTGTATTTTCAAATGAAAGTGTCGGCTTTGCTTCGGGCTGGATGAATTAAGATAATTCGCATAATGTTAGTGAGGAAATAGCTTTACAAAATAGAAGCCGTCAACTCAGTCAACAAGAAAATTACATGTCTGCTATTGTTAATGGGCAAGACAGAAGATAGGGGAGGGGTGGGGATAAGAAAAAAAAAGGAGGAGTGAGAGAGGAAGGGGGTAAAGATAAGATGAAGAGGTTAGGTGATGAAAGAAAGTCATCGATTGTGCAGAAGAAAAGAAAATGTTTTTTCAGGTTAGGAGGAGACTGACAATTTGTAAAAGGAAATGTAAAAAAGAAGAAAAAAATAATTGATAGCCCCAGAAGCACAATTACATACATTAATATGCACATCGTCTCAAATGATTGATAAAACCGATTTCCTGCTGAATGATTGTCGATAAATGCAAAATTATTTCATTTTAGAAGAGAAATTTTTTCAAGAAAAGCTTACAGACAGAATTGAAATTCAAATTGGAATTCAAAAGATTCATTTATTTGATTGGCAATCATTGAAGTTGCCAGAGAAGGATAGCCATTTTAAATGGTTATTAGTGGCTAGATTTTTTTATTGACTGGCTTGAAGAATGGTATCTTGAGGGTAAGAACAACTTTATTTGAAGAATTGTATCTTGGAACTGGAACAAAATAACGGCTTATTTTCATTATTGTGTTAATATCTAATCGATACATTCTAATTTTTGTAGCCTTTGGTTGAGTTGTTGGAACATGATATTCTTAGCTATACAGTTAGCAGGAACATAAATCCAAATTTTAGCTATTTATAAACCTAGTCATTGAAATATCTAGCCGATTTTAGCCATTTTGAAAGTTACATGTTCCAAAAACTCATAGGAAGTCTCTAAAATGTATAATTATAGAACGTATTGATTAGATGTTAACATAAGTTCTTTGTTTCAAGTGCTTTAATAATTTGGGGAAAAATTCCACAGCTTTTGTACAAAGTCTTGATTTTTTATTTTCTCCTTCTCTTTTAGATTTACCCTGCAGTCCAGCAGTACAACTACATAAATGATTAGAGAGATTTCCCCTTCTTTACTGAGCCTGGTTTTTTAGCTTTGGTGAAGGTGATCCATTGGAATCATAAAAGGCTTTTCTTTTAAATTGCTTTTCTGATTCTCAAGATTAATTTGTACCCATCAGTGGTGTAGAGCTGTGGAAACTCTGAAAATGACTGGGTAAAATTCTTTTGGGAACAGGGCTTTGAAGCATCCACTAACTTGAGAGGAGGTAGCCCTGCGTGTTCATTCTCTTTTTAGCACTACACTAGAGAATCCTTAACACAGGATTTATCTATAAACCCCATAAGGGCAGGATGTGACACCAGGCTGAGTTTAGTGTGGAGGATCCTTCTGTATGCATGTGGGTCTTGTTCCTTCAGCACTTCCCTTTTGGACCCTGACCCCACCATTTCTAAATGCAATGGAGAAATGCAGTCGGGGGGGGGGGGACAGCTCCCCAAAACTTGACATTATACTTTTCGACCCAATCATAATGGATCAACACTTCAAGATTAAAGTGTTACTCCTCCCTGGACCTCTGCTTAGAGTCAAAGTATAATGACTGCTCATTGAAAAATGTTACATACACGCACAAAAAAAAAAAAGAATATATATATATATATATATATATATATAGATAAACCACAATCTATATCCATGTAAATGGACGATAGAGTAGTCAGAGCTATTCTCGTGTTTGCAAGCCAGAAAGAGGAATGAAGTAAAGGCTTCCCACATTATAGTGCAGTTCATTACAGTGCCATTCACAATATCCTTGATAGGTAGTGGATCCCAAAATAGTAATACAACTTGAAAATAGCTAGATCTAGCACCCAAATAGCTAAAATGGTAAAGCTGGTTGTCATGGCTTGGTTATAATGCAATTGGCTTTCTTGGACCCCAACACCAGCATTATGAAAGGGGCGGGTAGGCAAGCCTTTACTGCCTACATCTTTTTGGAAAGTAGATAAGAGTATTGTCTGTTTCATGCAGATCCTATTTGAGAAGATGAGAATTGATGCTGTTATTTATGACAAAAAATGAATTTTTTAAGACTTTTCTTCAAAATTCAAAAAAAAAAAACAAAAAAACACAAGAAATGAGAAAGAGGTTAAGAAAAAATTACTGCTGCAGAGTTAAAATTGAAACCATTTTCTTATAATTCTACAATTCTTTTTTCTTTGAGCTATAAATACTGCTGTCCTCTCATTGTTGAAAACTGCAGGGAGAAATTTGAATAAGAGGTCAGACTGACAACATGTATGAAAAAAAATTCTATTCTTTCCAAACGTCCATTCCAAATCTCACATGTTAGCTAATACCTTACACGTGTTAGGCAGATATAGAGATATACAACCAACCGTCACATCACAAATGAAGGAAGGAAGTGGCACGTGGGTGGGATGGGATGCTTCTCCTCATTACTGAAAACCAAAACTGTCAACATAAATTTCTTTAGTTTTCAAGTGATGCTAGCTAGTTATCCATGTGTCAGGTACAGACTGAACCAAGAGGGCTGAAAATTTAAAAAATTTGCTTCTCATGTTCTAAAAACATTTTGTTTTTTGAAAATTTCTTCCCAAATGAGTTGAAAGATAATCGCATGATGGATTTCTAATGCGTGATAAGTGAAACCTGTAACAATTGCTGAACAGAGCTCGCTTCCCAGAATGGGTTTTTCCTGTACAGACCCCCAGAAGTATAAGGTCTAGTTCTAGAGGGAGAACCTTCCCACCCCCAGGCTACACTTCCCCCCCTGCACTAAGAAGGGTATTCTTTGATGCCTGCAATATGCCAAAAGGGCAGAAGGCGATGCCGAGAGAAATGGACAACTTTTGTCTTATCCATACGTATGCATAAGGGTCCCATGTTACACTCAATGCGGAGTCAAATTTCAACCTTCTGGGGAGGCAAATGAATTTTTTACTTTTTCACCACACTCATAATAATGACTTGAAACAGCTTGAACTAGGGTTGAGGATGGGGGGGGGGGTTAGTTGTTGTCGGTGATATGTCACGCTGCCCGCCTGCCTATTCTTTAAAGAGGGACGTGGCCTAGAGCTATCTCCTCCTTTTGAGTCCACCCGTTGCACAAAAAGCGACAATCATCAAACATAAAGAGATTTAAATTGCGCACTTCCAATATCATATCACTTCCCTTGCAGCAAAATAAATATCTTATCTAACTGAGAATGGCACGAGTAAGAGAGAGAGAGTTGCCCAAGATGAAGGGAAGGGGGAATATTTTTATCATAAAACAATTGTTGAACCAGAAAGCATCTTAATCTGACTTTCTATCATTACCCTATTTATATGCTGACCTGACATGTAGACAATTTCACAGGCCATTGATAGTGTCATCAGTTTGAATCTCATTGGACACCCAATTACTGTGACCCTCTACTGCGTCAAAGGTGTGATTGGAATAGCAGTAACAGCAAGTACAATGGAATCTGCAACCAGAGATTAAACTCCACTTGAAGCTGTTCATGTTCACTTCACCCTAATGCCCTTGAGAAATGCATGAATCTATATCTCCCTCCCCCCTTGACTATGGGTTTAGTAGCAGGGCAGATTGGGCTCTCAAGCCTTGGGAACAAAACAAGTCTAGAACGACAATTTTCATGGTTGTTTATACACCGAATTTGAAGTCGCACTGGCAGCCAAGCCAGTACCAGCATTGTCAATAGAGACAGAGAAATTTGGCCATACTATATTAATTTGCTGACTAATTAGTCATTTTCCCCAAAATTAAAAGATGAAATTAAAAAAAATAAATTATTGTTCAGACTTGTTTATAATGAACAAGAATAATAGGAAATTCAATCCCCTAAAACAGTGTTTTTTTTCTGCTCAGAAGAGAAGATCATTATTAGCCTTGTTCATGAGTTATGTCAACTGATTATTAGCAACAAAATGGACAGATGATGACAAGCTGAGCTGGAGTCACAGGCTTCTGGTGACAAATGAACTAGCTGCCCAGATACATACTAAACCCATATTCATGTGAAAATACAAGTAGGAAAAGTTGATTTTGAATAAATAATAAATGAATTAGTCCAATAGCATTTACTTTACCAGCCAGCTGTACATCAGAGTTTTCGAAATCTATACAGTTAAGCAAATATTCATTCACACACCAACAGATACAGATGCTCCCCATCACCATCCAAATGTTGAACAGTTTATAGAAACTATTTATAAGCCAAAATGGCGTGAAGAGAAGCAGCAATATCCATACCTCGCATAAATGAATCACCATAGCCTGCATGTGTACCAGAACTAAAAATCATCTAAAATCTTTTTCAAAAAATTGATCTATTATCTTGAAAAATACCAGTATACAATTTGGGCATAGTTGTTTTAAATGATGAGAGACCCTTTCGGGAAAAACAAAATAAATATAGTTAGATAATACTTAGTGATAGAATCATGCAAATTGTCAAGGTCGGAAGACCCAAAATGTGACCAAGATTGCCTGGGGACATACAGACAAACAAGAGAAGAATATGTAGCCCACTTGGCTGGTTGGTTGGATGGGCTATTTATCGAGCTAGTGATTCGGTCACTATTTATTTACATAGAGGAAAAGAGTGTGCACTGCCTTTATAATGTCTCGCTGCAAAAAAAAAAAAAAAAAAAAAAATTAACATCTTCACTTTTTGTCATCATTTCATGAAAAAAGTGGCGTAATGCTAACTTTCATGAAGGGGGAATCCTTGCATTCATTCACACACAAACATATGCACTCTTTTTATCTTACAACTGGAGTTTGAAGAGTGGCCTGGTGCCCAGGAACCCATCCCCAGACAGCACCTCCTCATCACACAGAGAGGCAAAGTAGCTCGGATGTCTGCGGAACCGGGTGTTCCTTTTGAAAGCAGATGACCTATCATGCGACATTGAGTTGTGTGCTGGGTATCCTACACTACAAAACGATATTAATAAAATAAAATAAAGATTTAAACTAATTTTAAAGATATCATTTTTTCCACTTCACTGAACGAATACGATACACAAAGCCTTCAAAATCTAATGTAAAATTTTAGCTTCCAGATTCCAAGTGAAAATAGCAGAAAAAAAATTTGTTTTCATAATAGTCTATCATTGACTGTTTTGTCGCTTGTTTATTCCAGTAAACTCTTTGTGGAGCATAGGGCCACAACTACGTATTCGTGGGTTGTAGTTGCTGGCACCATGCCTAACTCTCCTTCATTACCTTGGCTTAGGACCAGCTATGGCAACCTTCCCTTCGTTGGACTACCCTACAGAACTGAGGGCCCCCAACTGCCCTGCGATTCATACATAGCTGATGGAAGGTGTGGGTTCATACCTTTCTAAATAGCATTAGTGCAGCCAAGACTTGAGCTTGATTAGTGGATTCAACTTTTGTTACTGGAAATCATTACAACGTTCTGAAACTCAATTCAAAGGGAAGACACACAAAGGGGGGGTCAGTGGGAAAGGAGACAGAGAGGCCGGGAGCGGGGGGAAAGGAGACAGAGAGGCCGGGAGCGGGGGGAAAGGAGACAGAGAGGCCGGGAGCGGGGGGAAAGGAGACAGAGAGGCCGGGAGCGGGGGGAAAGGAGACAGAGAGGCCGGGAGCGGGGGGAAAGGAGACAGAGAGGCCGGGAGCGGGGGGAAAGGAGACAGAGAGGGGGCAATCTCATTCAGGCAACCCTTGCAATGATCTCAGTGCCAAGCTGTATGGGTATTTTCCTTTCTTTGAATAACAGTGTGTGGAGAGGAGAGACTTGTGCAACTACCTGTGGTCCATATAAAGTTGCCCAAGCCTGTAAGCAACACAGAGTGGAAGTGAAACTTTCTGAGTGCAGATCCTTTGCCTCACAAGACTGTTAGATGCCACCAAAATTCAATTCAACACAAAAGATCTAGATGTGACACAGAGCACCTTGGATATCCACTGCATTCTGGTCTGTCTCCATCTTGCTGCTGGACCCAGGCATACAAAAACAAAGAGAGCAAGGCTGACAACATGTTCAACTCACTTTAATCCAAGTGTAAGAGGTGACTCTGCTGAGCAAATGCCGCTGCAGCATCATACAGACCTCAAGTGCTTCAGCTTCCATGAAGGATGAACATCACGTGATACAAATTCAATAATTGTTCATTTCAGGCTGATGTGATATGACGGAAAAAAGTGCACATGGAATATGTGCATGGGTGTGTATGAGAGAGAAAGAAAAGAACATTTATGCTTAATGGAGATGGCAGATTACAGACTAAAAAGTCTTCTATTTAATAAATCATGTGAAAAAAATAGGCTTTTTAGGAGATCTCATGTTAAACAGCAAACCTAGAGAGCAGTTCACAGAAGGGACTCTGGTGACCCGGTTGCTTAAGGAACCTCATCTGATTGGATAGGCACTTACAACAAGTTAAAGAGCCCTGAATTTAGAATTGCAAAGAAGAGAAGAAAATGTAAATTATGGTTTTGACAGAATTAGGACATTTCCTTTTCAAGAAATGGGAAGAGAAGCCTACAATATTGGTGGAATGAATGAGAAACTGCAAATTTTACAAACTCATTCAAACTTTGAAAGTTTAAAGTCTCTTTGCTTAATGAAATCAAGTACAGGTTCCCTATGGGAGATGGAAAAAGAGTTAGGGTGTAAGGAGAGAAGGAAGAGGCTGCTCTGTAATTTCAGTCACTCCACACCACCTCTACAAATAAAAGATGGATTTTTTTTTAATTCAAGAGAGAAAAAAAAAAAATAGAAAAAATAAAAATAGAAAAAATAAAAATGAAAAGGTCTGATTAGTCACTTGATGGTAACCGTAATGTGACCAATGTCTTTTGGCAGACGATCAATGAATAAGTTACTTCTGTTGCCTTTTGTTCAGGAAGTGATTATAATCCTTCGTTGGATCATTAAAATGTCTGAACACCTATTAAGGGGCCAATTTAACTAACTTACATTGTGAATTGAATCTTAGCTAAATACCTATTTATGGGAGAATTTATAAAAAAAAAAAAAAAAAAAAAAAAAAGAATTTTTCTGGACATAATGAGTACATGTGTAAATTTTCAGTCCTCTAGCTCAACTAGAGTGTCTTGTACATATGACAAACATTGCCAGCTAGCCAGACCAACTTAAAAACTGAGGATGCTAATGTGATAGTTTAGGTTGACAATTTCTAATATACTGAAAATTAAAACAGGAAGTATAAAACGATATCAAAAGACAAGGTTAAAAACATGGGTTTTTAGGAAATTCATTTTTAATTTTAGTGAACAGCGGGTTTCTTTTTAGATGTATCCAAATGCATCTCAATAAGACACTTTTCAGTCAGTTGGTTCTGATTATGTTAATCAACAGAAAGAAGAAAAAAAGAGGTTGGATGTCATTAAAAGAACATTTATTCCGAACATTTTTTTTTCTTACAAGCTGCTATGATGTCATGATAAAATGTCCAAGGTCCATATTTTTGTATTTAAGAAAAAAAAAAAAAAAAAAAAAAGCCAAAATGCCATTTATGATTTTTGTTGAAAATGATACTCACAGATTATGTCCTTACCACAATATTTCACAAGTATGAGAATCAATGGATCCAAAAGAAAGACTAATTATCCTTCTCCAGCCTACTACTACCATGGATGGTAGCTCCATTGTTGAACTTATGGCTCTTGATTTCTCAATAACCCTTCCCGGACTGATTTTATATCTTAACTTTACCAGTTTTAAGGTAACTGAAATTTGAATTCATTTTGAAAGCTATCTGCACAAGTTAATCCCTTTATACCAGATATATTCTGGTTGGATTGCACTCAGTCTATGTTAGAGGCATTTTTACTCACTCACAAATAGATAGTTTTGGTTACTTCCATAGCAACCAAATGCGATAATAAATCGTAAATATGTGTGCATCAAGGATAAAGTTATAATAAATTGTGATAATTATGTCTGTGGATCACGTAACAGTAATTCTAATAAATTCTAAGAAAACAAAAACCTCCACATCAAACACACCATGAAAGTCAAGAATGGCCTGCAATGCTTCCCAGGCATTCATAAGTCAATGTCTGGTTGTCATGGTATCAAGATTGGATCCTATCGCTTATTTCAATGTACATCGCTGCTCTTGGACCAATTCATTTGTGTATACCCCTCTACGGCCAATTGGTATCATTAGATTTATTTATATTGTTATCATAATATATCATTAGTCAGATTCGGTCGTTAACACGTGAAAAGATCGCACAGAAGGTAATTAAAGGTAATTTAACAAACCCATGACTTTGGACAGCCCTATCTGGCCAATCAGTCTGGAATAGGTTAAACGTGATTTCTAAAAAAGAAAAATAGTTACTCGTTTCCTCTTTAACCCTTTGATACTCTTCATTTGTGATAATTATTTGTCCTGTTTTGATAATAAAAAGGGTCAAAGCTCAATTGGAATCAAAGAATGATTACAATGTGCAAGTTGATTCCAAATTATCACCGTTCTGGTTGTAAAAGCAAAATTTGAAGGGAATATCAGACATTTTCTATGCTTTTTAGATATAATCAATCAGAAAATAACACTTTGTTGTTTTAAAGAGGTTGAACAATTAATCTCAATCACCACTTTTGCAGTGAGAAAGAAAAAACTTCAAGAACAATATTAGAAATATTTGGAAAGAAAAAAAAAGCAATATTCTAATAGCAAGAACAATTTTAAAGCCAGAAATATGATACAATATAGTAATCATCCACAGACCAAATGAATGTTAGATTCAGTTAGAGCATTTCAATATGCATTAACTCATAATGAGGAAATTAATCTAGCAACCTTGCCCACAATGAAAAGTACCATCAATATTGATAGTTTATATTCAGAAAAGCATTAACGATATTAATAATAATGCTACCACAGTTGATACAAATAAACTATTGAAACAGCAATTATGTCTCCAACAAATAACTATTAAGTCTTAAATTCATAAGCTGCTTGAAACTGCACAATTGAACTCTTCAATGAATGGAATTTTTTTTGAAAAATTTAACTTTTGTGAATTGAATATAAAGAAAAAAAAATTAACCGAAAAGTGCAAGTTATCAGGTTACTTTCCTTGTATTTAATATTTTGATTGTTTACATTAGTGACATTTTATTATTATGTCATCAGAACATGGAATACTATTTTACTACCTCAGAAGACAAACATGCATTAATTGCATGAAAGAAATTCTATTATACTATGGTATTAGTGTTAAATGAAGCTGCTTTTAAAAAAGTAGAAGCTGTGAAAGGAATGGGTTTCTAAAGGTACCAAGATCAAACATCTATGGCCTGACTTTCAGGCTTGTTTATACTGTAGTAATGATGCAATCTAATAATTCTATTCATTAAATTCTTGCAGCAACCATTTACCAAAGATGCTTTGAATTTTTAAAATGTTTCCTCTTCTTTCATGGAAATTCCCTTTTCTGTCTGATGCATGTAATTTGAACACGTAAAAACATTATCCAACAATCACCACCAACTCATTAGTCTAATGATTTTCCAGGAACCAAAACTTGTCAGGAATTCTAAGAATTGGGAACAAAAGATCACATGACAATAGATCAATTTAAAGAATGATGCAGGGATTCCAATTTTTCTAATGCAGGGGTTCTCAGAATCCCGGATCATATCCCCTTGTGATCCAAAGTTTCTTCACCCCCCCCCATTTCATACAGTCATCAAGTAATTTTTATAAACTGTCAAAGTTTTCTGCAGTTTTCAAGTCATTCTGCTTGGCTGGCTATCTTTGAATATGTCCTACATACAGGTCACACCAATGGCAGAAAATATAGATATTTACTCCTTACTGTCCACAAAAAATGGGGGGGGGGATTTCCCACAAAATAAGTTTTTAGTGGGGGGGGGGAGATTCAATTTTCTATTCAAGTTCATGTTAAACTGATTCTCAAGTTAGTGTCCGACAGAGTTCATGCTTGTTTTTTGAAATTTCAGACGTTTTTAGTGATCATTGCCTCCACCAAATGTGAGAGTGGTAACTCATTCATCGATCACCTCTTTTTCAAATTTTTGAATTGATCACCACCAGCAATGCACGCAATTTTCTCAAGAAAGTTTCTATTGAGTGACTAACCGATCTTGTTTCACTATCACACTTTCTATTTTATGTTCCTCCAATGAGAGCCAGGCGACTCCCTTGTGGGAATCACTGCTCTAATGGAACACAAACCTTGATGGTTACTTTCCTAAACAATTTAAGGAATGGTGCAGGGATTCCAATTCCTCTAATGGAACACAGACCTGATTGTTGCATTCCCAAAGAGAGAGAAAGAAAGGGGACAAACATTTGGATGTCAGCCAATATTAGGCCCTCATGTTTGGGGAAGGTCATCTCATTTTCCTCACCCCCAACAAGAGCAGCCTTACTTTGCTTTTTATCTCTGCATTAATCAAGGTGGGACAAAGAAAAACCAAGAGAAAGAAGATTTTCAAAGAGAAGTACATACAGACCCAGTGCTTGGATACAGTGGGGAAAGGGGGACCCATTAGGGCCAAGAGTAGAAATGCTCACTGTGCTAAAAATAGCACTAAATTTTCATTGAAAAAAAACAACAAAAAATGATGAAAAATTATAGCCCAAGAAAATAAAATGAAAAGAAAAAGAATTTTCTTTTTAAAATGGTCATAACACACTAAAAACATGCCAATAATGGTAGAAAAAAAAAGAAATAAAAAACACCCGCAAATGGCCAAAATGTTGGAGCACATCAGTGCTAATTTAGCAAAACAAGAAATGTACTGAATTCAGCATGAAGAGTGATAGATTGGCAACACTGGTATGAAGATATGTCTTAAATGTGGTTTGCATTGTAAAAATTAGCACACTAAAATCAATTCACATCATTCACCAGATGGAGCCCCCAAATGATTTCCTGAATGGGCAAGCCCCAACTTGACAAGAGGTCTGAGTACATATATTCACCTTACAAGAACTTCATCAGTTCTTAGACTGCTGTTCGGAGAGGGGGGGGAAGTTCGGAGAGGGGGGGGAAGTTCGGAGAGGGGGGGAAGTTCGGAGAGGGGGGGAAGTTCGGAGAGGGGGGGGAAGTTCGGAGAGGGGGGGAAGTTCGGAGAGGGGGGGGAAGTTCGGAGAGGGGGGGAAGTTCGGAGAGGGGGGGAAGTTCGGAGAGGGGGGGAAGTTCGGAGAGGGGGGGGAAGTTCGGAGAGAAGCAATAGACCAAACTTTCAAAGAAATATCTGCAAATGAATATTTAAATTTCAAAGAAAAATGTTCAGTGCTTGGAGGAATACTAATTAATTAGACAGAATCAACAGATACAGTATATCCTCTGGCCTGGACGGTGGTAAGGGTACATTATACCCCCATGAATTGAATAGAGGGTTCAGTTCAAGACTTCTGAATACAACAGACACCTGAAAATGGGTAAAGGGCCCAACAGCCGAAACATTGCAACCATAACAACCAAGATCAGTATACAAGTCTGAGGAAATCAGTATAGAATAATAATAATTCATCATCTCAGAAATTCAGATCACTTTCTTATTAATGTGATTATGCATGCACCACAAGCACACTATTGCCCTTCCACATATAAAAATCACTCAAGCCCCCAAAATCACCCACCCGACCAACCAGCTTACAGATTACTCTCTAGTCTGTGTATGTCTCTGGGCACTTGTCATATTTTGGGGGCTACAACTAGAAAATTAGAATGAGTACATCAATAGACACTATCTAAAAATGTAATTTTAACTCATTAACAATGCCTAAATCTTGTGCTGATAATTTTTTTTTCCCCCCCAGATAATTTTAGATAGAAGATTTGATCAAATTAGATAATTAGTTGTGGTACATATGCTGGCTGCAGTAATTCATTAATGTGAAGCATTGATATTTTAAATTTTTTATATCTTATTCCCCTCATTTTTGTCACTGCTTCTATTCCTAACAGTTTTTGAGCTCTCAATGCCATTCCAAAGCTAAAGGTAAGTCTTAATGCTATGTATTGCCTGCACTTATACACAATTTTGAAGAATTGTCATTTTTTGAGGCTTTGAATGGTTCTATTTGAAATGTAATGCTAAATAGGACCCTTATTTTTCACCATTCATACAGTTTTTAAGTGTTCAGTTGCTTTCCTTGTGAAGGTTGTCAAATTTTTTCCCTTGTAAACGTTTTTATGCTTTCCTGAAGATCAAGTGGGAGACTATGCTGTAGCACAATCACACTTTCAGTTCCTTTAGGAAATGAAGGCTCTCGTTGTGATCTCTAACTTTCTCTGAGGTAAACTGAGAAGACTGACCTCAATAACATATGGTCCGAAGTTATAACCATTCAGCTATCACAACACTTGTTTTAATGTTTCAAATGTTATCTTTCTTGACTGAAGGTGACATGACATCTTCCACGTAGTGAAATCCTTCCTTGGTTCCTTCCTCGAAAGAGAGAAATAAGGTCTAGGAGAATAATTCTTAAAACCCCTGACTTTCAATTACAATCCTTAGTACAAGGAAGTGAACTTGACACCAGGAGGGGGAGTACTTCCTCTAGAGAGAATGGGGTAGTAGATGAAAAGGGTGGAGGGTACATTCCAATGGGTTTGTAGTTCCATAAATATGCCCTCCTCCAGGTGTCTCTCTCTCTCTCTCTCTCTCTCCTCACTTTTACTGACTTTGAAAATAATCCCTCTTTCTGAAATAGTAGGCCAATTGGGTAAAAAGGATTTTTTTTCCTAATTACAAAATTGGCATCTGGGTGGCTGTTAAGAGTGAAGGAGGCCACTGCACGTGTTTGGGGACTGATGGAATTTCTGAAGGAGTCATCATCCTCTTCTTTAAATTCAACATTTTTAAATTCCAAATTCAATGTTTTTAAATTTTAATTTCAATTTTTTAAAGTCTCTTCCTCCATCCCTTTTCTTTCATCACTATTTCCCTTCATTCATTAATTCAAATCCTCTTTCATATTTCTTTGATGCAATTTTTTTCTTCATAGTGTTTTCATTCATTTATCCTTACATCTGTTCAATCCGAAACTGTAAACCCAAACTGTCATAGGTTTCTTCAGTTTTCAAGTTAGGCTGGCTGGCTATGTGTGTCCATGCATACAGACTACACCAATGGAGATAGAGGGCTGAAAATTTGAACATTTACTCCTAAATTCTACAGTAAAAATATTTTTTTAAATAACCTCTGCCCAATTGGCTTTTAGTGGGGGGGTTTCAATTTGCCATGCAAGTTTATGATAAAGTGATCCCTTAGTTTGTATCCAAGGACATCCACATTTGTTTGAGAATTCAGACTATTTTAGAGATCACTGCCTAAACAGAAGGTGAGGAAAGAAACATTCATCGGTCACCCCTTTTCCAAATGTTTTAAATTGATCACTCCCAGCAAAACATGCTGCCAAAAGACATTGGTCACATGACGGTTTTATTCAGGGACTAACCAGACCTGATTTTCTTTCTTTCCACTCATTCTCTAATTAGACTTTTCCTTATTCATCTTCCTTCTCTCTCTCTTTCCCCTTCATTCATCAAGTCAACTCTTGAAAAGAGTTGGAGGGGAATTCTGAATGCTCATAACAAACTCAACCATTTAATTAGAAACTGAAAAGATGTTATCACAGGGAAACTATCCAGAAATAATAACATGTACTTTCATTAGGGTATTTTCTTGTGTGAGCAAGTGCATCAGAGTGCAACTCACAGACAGAGAGGGAGGAGAGATGAGAGGACGGTGAGAGAGTCGTGTGAGTGAGAGAGAGGGAGAGTCGTGTGAGTGAGAGAGAGGGAGAGTCGTGTGAGTGAGAGAGAGGGAGAGTCGTGTGAGTGAGAGAGAGGGAGAGTCGTGTGAGTGAGAGAGAGGGAGAGTCGTGTGAGTGAGAGAGAGGGAGAGTCGTGTGAGTGAGAGAGAGGGAGAGTCGTGTGAGTGAGAGAGAGGGAGAGTCGTGTGAGTGAGAGAGAGGGAGAGTCGTGTGAGTGAGAGAGAGGGAGAGTCGTGTGAGTGAGAGAGAGGGAGAGTCGTGTGAGTGAGAGAGAGGGAGAGTCGTGTGAGTGAGAGAGAGGGAGAGTCGTGTGAGTGAGAGAGAGGGAGAGTCGTGTGAGTGAGAGAGAGGGAGAGTCGTGTGAGTGAGAGAGAGGGAGAGTCGTGTGAGTGAGAGAGAGGGAGAGTCGTGTGAGTGAGAGAGAGGGAGAGTCGTGTGAGTGAGAGAGAGGGAGAGTCGTGTGAGTGAGAGAGAGGGAGAGTCGTGTGAGTGAGAGAGAGGGAGAGTCGTGTGAGTGAGAGAGAGGGAGAGTCGTGTGAGTGAGAGAGAGGGAGAGTCGTGTGAGTGAGAGAGAGGGAGAGTCGTGTGAGTGAGAGAGAGGGAGAGTCGTGTGAGTGAGAGAGAGGGAGAGTCGTGTGAGTGAGAGAGAGGGAGAGTCGTGTGAGTGAGAGAGAGGGAGAGTCGTGTGAGTGAGAGAGAGGGAGAGTCGTGTGAGTGAGAGAGAGGGAGAGTCGTGTGAGTGAGAGAGAGGGAGAGTCGTGTGAGTGAGAGAGAGGGAGAGTCGTGTGAGTGAGAGAGAGGGAGAGTCGTGTGAGTGAGAGAGAGGGAGAGTCGTGTGAGTGAGAGAGAGGGAGAGTCGTGTGAGTGAGAGAGAGGGAGAGTCGTGTGAGTGAGAGAGAGTCGTGTTAGTGAGAGAGAGAGAGAGTCGTGTTAGTGAGAGAGAGAGAGAGAGAGTCGTGTGAGTGAGAGAGAGAGAGAGTCGTGTTAGTGAGAGAGAGAGAGAGTCGTGTTAGTGAGAGAGAGAGAGAGTCGTGTTAGTGAGAGAGAGAGAGAGTCGTGTTAGTGAGAGAGAGAGAGAGTCGTGTTAGTGAGAGAGAGAGAGAGAGAGTCGTGTGAGTGAGAGAGAGAGTGAGAATGAAAATGCACATGTGCATTACAGAACTGTATTCAGTCTTGAAATTTATACGAAGATTGGACACCCGTTGTCAGAAAAAAATATGCCAGAAAATCTCGAAAATTGGAAACATACCTTTTAATTTTTTTGAGGCCCAGCAAATTGTGAGTCCGTAATCCATAGATTATCTAGCTTAGGCCTTAAACCAGCACTGTGTACATGTAAGAAAAGGGTTCTGGCTAATTTGAGGCTGGACAACAAAGATTATGTTAACCTTTTCAGTCATTGAAGGGGAGGGGTTCTTGTATACTGTAAAGTAAGTCTGAATTTTCAAAAAACAAACTTGAATGCTGCCAGACACAAACTAAAGGATCAATTTAGCATAAACATTAATACATGGCATAACAACCCCTGCCTGAAAACTTATTTAGGAGAGGAATTTTCAAAAAGCAAAAAGAGCGTGTTTTTTATACAGAATAGAAAGTGAATATTTACATTTTCAGCCAGACAGCCATACATAGTACATGTGATCCAGATAGCCAGACATACTTAGTACACATGATCCAAACATTACCATGTAGATGGGAAAGTAATAGGAACTCATACTAAACAAGATTAATACACAAGTTTCTATTAGAATACTCATAACTAAAGTGCTTTTTCTTTTTATACTCTAACATATATTTGGGAATCCAAAACATTCATTCTTTTTTGTCATTAAAAGCCATTACAAGCATTTAGTTTTAACTAACTTCATTCAAAAACATTGAATTTGATCTGCTGTATGTTGTTATACCAGAGTTTTTGCCAATACTAAAGATGGACGAAAATAGGCAAAATTCCAGGCACATTACGTCTTCTTTATTAAATTGAAAAAAGTTAGAACAGGTCTGTTAAGTCACTCAGCAGAAACCATTACACAACCAACATTTTTTGGCCGCATATCATATTGGGGATGATCAATTTAAGATTAGAAAAAAGGGGTGACCAATGAATAAGTTATTCTTGCTTTTTGTTAGGTGATGATTATTAATTTTCAAAAAACAAATGTGAATGCTGTCGGACACAAACTTAGCATAAACTTTCATTGTAAATTGATTTCTACAAAAAGAATTATTTTTTGAGGACCAAAAGAGAAAATGTTTAAATCTTCCAGCCGCTAGCTTCACACATGCATACATAGCCTGCCAAACATACTTAAAAATTGAAGAAACCTACAATGACAGTTTTTGTCAATGGTTTTTTGAAGAAAAAAAAGAAGAAAAAAGGCAAATCTAAGAGAAACACGCATGCTCGGCCAAAAAATGGGGGCTGGCAAATGACCTCAAAATTAATACGGAGGAGATTAATTTTCCCATTAATAAAGCAATGTTTTTTAGTAGAAAAGAGAAACCACTAACAATCGTCCTTGAGACATTTCAGGCAAGCACAACATATTGGCAGAATATATATTGCCTTTTGTAGATAATTTATTACTTGTTTTGTGAGGAAGAACATGATGCAGCAGCCATTCAGCTGCACCCCCGGGGGGGGGGGGGGTCGAGCAGTTAACAGTCAATGCATGATTATAAACAGAATCCAGCAGATAAGCAAAAAGGTCCTATAAATCAAGCAAATGATCATCATCAGGACGGAGAGGGAGAGAGAATCTTATTCAAGGCCAATCTGGAATAACAAGTATGAAATTAAAGAATCATCCCTTCAAGATGAAGATGCTGTCATGTAAATCAGAAAAAAAAAATTTGGTTTCTTATTTGGAACAAATAAGCTCTCTTTCACTACCTAAATGGGACATTTTCGATGATTATTAAAGCCAAAACTGTCAACAAGATCTGTTTTGTTTTCTGTTCCTGCCTAAAACAGAAACTGTATTACAGTTTGCTATTTTTTGTTATCTACTAACCAGTCAATATTCAGTGATTAGTTCATTTGTTAATAACTTTTATATTTACATTTATTTTGCAAATCAAGAACTTATCGAGACAATAATCTAGAATTAAGATTAGTCAGGGCGAATTATCTAAAAGTCTCTCTATAATTAATTACAACATTGGTTACTCATAAGCTTTTATTTTTTGCAATGATAGTCAAGGGAGCTAACCATTGAATACTAATAGCATAAAGATAAGTAGAGGTATGCCTTGTTTAGTGCAGTTAATTTGTTTCGGAATTTTCCACACCGTTCAAAACTGCACTGTCCAAGGTCTTCTAACTCAATGAGTCTTTTTTTTCAGTTCATACTCAGTTACATTAATTTATATAGCAATACCTTAACCATCTTACAATTTAACGTTTTGTTTTTTTTTCAGCTTATATTTAGTTACATTAATTTGTATGATACCATTTCCATACATCATTAAAACACACACAAATCAAAACTTACACCCTTCAAGGTATTGCTATAACTCCAATTTTATTGACACATAACACTTAAAATTTTAAATCGGTTTATCAAAAGTACAATTTTTGTTCTCTTGTTCTTAAGAAAACTGTCTGCTCTCTCAATTTCCCCATCTCCTTCCCAACCAATACTCCACCCCTGCCAAGCCAAAAAAATTGATTATCCATGGGTGCCTTTTCCACCCCTATTATTTACTAATATTACAAATAGCAATGAATAATAATGAATAATAATGACATGATACCTAAACAAGCGGTAAATGGGGGAGGAAGGAAAAATTTCTCGAATGTTCTTGGAAAAAAAGAAACAAAAAAAAATCCATTGACAATGTGAGATGGTAGGAGGGGCAGGTAATACCATAGTTTGGGAGGGAAGAGGGTTTGAAGTTCTCCCAAAGTGTTGACCTACATTAGGTGGCAGAGTGCAGACATGAGGGCATGTCAAGAGGGTGAAATTGCAAACACAGACAGTGGCATAACAGCCTTGAATCACATACAAATCAATGCAATAAGATCAAAATTTAGATATTGACATCAGCTGTCTCTTCTGGGCTCAGATTTGACACACCCTCTACTTTCACTTTCAGATTTGGAATCTCAGCTCAAAGCTTTAAAACAGATTTTTAAAAAACAAATAAAAACAGGAAAAAATATTCAAAGGAGTGAATATCAAAATGCACAACTCGGCTAAATCCTAAATTCATAAGCTTCCCCGGTTAGGTGTCATGATTTCATGAAAAATGCACACTGTGCAGTTCAATCAGGATTTTGAATCTTCAAGAACTCTAGCTAATATTCACTTCAACATCTTATATGATATGGAATATTAATGATGAAGGCTTGTGACATAAATAATGAAGCTCCATTAATTATTGGTGCATCTCTCAAATCCTGTTAGCAGTGTTGACTGTTCATCACAACTTGTGTCTAGGTTACAAGATGATGGTAACCATCTTTTCAAACCAGTGTTTCCCAAACTACCGTACTCTTTCTCAGTATATGTTTAACCCCATTTCTGGATAAAGTCAGTCCCAAATAAAAACAGAGAAAATCAAATTTTAATTATTCTTTTAAAAAAATCTAATCCTTCATTTCATAACTAAAAATAGAAAAGTAGAAAAATATCTACACGTACATGGAGGTAGATATCGATTGTTATTCTTTGCCCCTTACCCCCCATTGTCCCCTAATGCTCTCTTACTGCCCCCTTGCTGTCTAATGCCCCTAAGGGGACAGTAGCACCTACTTTTAGAATCACTGCTTCCAGTATTCCTGTACATGGCAGTCATTATTCTTAGATATATTGAAAACATGACATTTAGAAAAAATAAAATAAAATGAGATTTATATGATTCTAGTTTACCAGTGCAGTTAAAAATGACAGCACAAATAAAACATATGGATACATATTGCATTTTATATAAGTGGATGATGGAGATTCATTCCCATCAGTGTAAGCCTTGGAGAATACCCTCCTATTGGCCACAAATGGATTTTTATCTTTTGTTATTTTTTTTTAAATTTCTTCTATTTTCATATTATTCTTTAAATTCAGCATTTTTATAACATCATCAAAAGATGAATGAAATCCTATTTTATGTCAGTTGCATGAATGAAATTCTAATTTACCAAGTCAGTTGCATGCCTTAGCATAACAGAAGACATCTGCACATTATTACTATTATATATAATCATTATTTTTTGTGTGGATTAATGAAATCAATAAGCCATAATTCAGCAAATACACATCAAGAACTGAACTTCATTTTTCTGACTTCTAATCAAATCCACTAACACTAAGC
Source organism: Thysanoteuthis rhombus (assembly GCA_963457665.1). Classification (NCBI taxonomy): domain Eukaryota; kingdom Metazoa; phylum Mollusca; class Cephalopoda; order Oegopsida; family Thysanoteuthidae; genus Thysanoteuthis; species Thysanoteuthis major. Next base: position 5,003,081 of record OY735208.1, on the reverse strand, counting down.
TATTTTCCTCACAGTATAAACAATGAATAAATTGGCAGGAAATTAACATTTTTTATTAAAGAATTTACAATATATATCTGTATGGACACTCTGCATTAGTTACAAACAATGATTGGGTCTGAGTGGATTGTTCGAGAAACAGAGATAAAATCATGATCTTGTATCACGTGACATAGAAACAGCTGAGCTCCGAGGACATTGTAATGATATCTATTTATGCGGCAAGATTCAGTTTTCTCATTAAAAAAATCTTTACAAGCAAATCTGAAACTTAAGAAATAATTTTAATATTTTGGGGCTGCAAGGTTTATGTCCATAGATTGTAATAAGATTTTACATCTTGAATTTTTGCTTTCATTTAAGACACCCTTTAGGTTATGAACCAGGGAACTAAGTTTTATTGGTTAAGAACTCATCATTATAAGAAACTGTCAACATAAGTTCCTTCAGGTCCGGCTGGCTAAGTATATGTCACACATACAGAGTGCACCAATTGAGCTAGAGGGCTGAAGATTTGAGCATTTACTCCTTACCTCGAGAATAGGGTTTTAGGTTGGGGTTCAATTTACAATGTTAGTTTATGCTAAACTGCCCCCTACTTTGTGCCCATGTGATGTTCAAACTTGTTTTGTGAAAATTCAGACTTTTCAGTGATACAACAAAAGGCAAGAGAACATTCAATTGATCACCCATTTTTCCAATCTTTCTAATTGATCACCATTAACACAGCATGCTGCCGAAAGACGTTGGTTGCATGACAGTTTCTATTGACTGACTAACCAGTCCTGTTTAGCTTCTTTTTTTTTTTTTGCCCCTTAGTCTTTATTACATTCAGTGGCAAACAACCTAATCTTAATTTTAAGCAGAAACAAAACTAGCGATTATCTTTACTAAACTTGATACATTAATCTTTAATGATTTGAAATGGTATAATAAGATTTGGTCGGATGATGGTAACAGGATATCCTAGAGTCTGTCGCAGCCTGTGATAGGTGGACAAAGAAAAAGTGAATGCTGTTCATTTGGGCAGTCAAGCCCATGTGTAGCAGAAGAGACTAGAGATACAAAGAGAGTGGCAAATGAATCTTGTCCTCCATGCATTTTTCTGCTGCTCATTCCAGTTCTTTCAGGTTAGAATTTGAATGAAAATTCTGGACACTTCAGAGAAAACAAGTAAATATATTTATGTACTTTCACACGGAGAAAATCATTAGCTTGGTATATTTAAATCTTAATTAAAGATCTCTTGTAATTCAGAATAAAGCAACAATCATCTGGAATTTTAAACAACCCCCTCACCAACTAGCAAATGGTAAAATATTTCAAATAGGAATGTTTGCTATAAACATGCAAACAAAATTGACCCACCCATGATAATGAGTAAGGCATCTGCAATTTTATCAATACATAAAAACCGTTTTGATTTCTATAATCAGTTGGAGTCAACCTCAAAGAATGAATCTAACGGACAGTGTGACTTTTCTCTTAGTCTTCAACTTCTGCAAGAGAGTACAAATACTACTGATTCAAGGCAAATTGCAATAGATATGGACTTCTCCATCAATACTAAAGGAAAATGTTCAAGGTAAGGTAAAACATTAGGATTTCAATTGCTGACTTCCTAGGCAAGCAGGACATTCACACTTTGAAAACTGACTAAACACGACCTTACATCCATTCCTCATGTACATTTGCCAAGCAAATTGGGATATATATATGCGTATCTGTTTGTCCATACAATATTTCCAAAATTTCTGGATAAATTTCAATGACATTTTGTGGAAGAGTGGGCCATGGACATAGGGAGAATCAATTTACTTTTTGGGATGGATCAAAGAATCTTTTTAAAATTAAGAGTTCTTTATACGTATACATTTTTTCCATACATTACGGCAATAGTCCGATACACGGAAAATCAAAACCGACTTACCATACCAGCATCATAGCTAAATATGAACTGATTTTCATTTGGCTTTCACACACAATCATATTATGGGGGGGGGGGGGGGCACTCCCCGAGTCCACTGCATTGTTGGGGGGGGGGCACTCCCCTAGTCCACTGCATTGTTGGGGGGGGGGCACTCCCCGAGTCCACTGCATTGTTGGGGGGGGGGGACACTCCCCGAGTCCACTGCATTGTTGGGGGGGGGACACTCCCCGAGTCCACTGCATTGTTGGGGGGGGGGGGACACTCCCCGAGTCCACTGCATTGTTGGGGGGGGGACACTCCCCGAGTCCACTGCATTGTTGGGGGGGGGGACACTCCCCGAGTCCACTGCATTGTTGGGGGGGGGGACACTCCCCGAGTCCACTGCATTGTTGGGGGGGGGGGGGGACACTCCCCGAGTCCACTGCATTGTCAGTGGGACACACTCTGGGTGCTTTCTAGTTTGACCTTGCACTATACTAGCTATGGTTGACAAATATCGATAACTCAATGTGCAAGAGAAGCGAGGCGTTACAATACACAATGACAAACACTGAAAAAAAGAGTCTTACTCTCAGTAATGAATCTTTTACTTCTAAGATCTACACTCCGCTTAGAACTAGCACTAGATATCAAATCACTTCACAACCTGTTGTTTAAATACTTATTTGGAAAGAATTGTTTTTAAAAGAAAAAAAAAATATAATCAAGATTTAAAAATAACTTTCATGATGTCTAATGGAAAATCTTGCAATAATTAATAATTCTAATTTGGGTTGAACCTTATCCAATTGCTTTGTATTTAGGTCAGCACACCTTCCCAAACATGAAATTAGATTCTGTTAATTAAAAAAACAGCCTTTTCCAACATGTCTCAGACAGAGAAATACAAGAAATGTTCTTGGGTTTCATTCTGAATAAATCCTTCATTCTCTTATATATATATATATATATATATATATATATATATATATATATATATATAAGCGCGGGTGCATGCTTATGTGCAGAGGGTATCAAAAACCATTTGGAAAAAAGTTTGAAATGTGAAACTACTTCAAAGATTTATTTTTGGAAGTCTATGTGAATCAGTAGGTGAATGAAGTATATATATATATATATATATATATATATATATATATATATATATATATATATATGTGTGTGTGTGTGTGTGTGAATACTGGCCAAGAGAAACTTATAAGATAGTAACTGAGGAGGAAGAATTAAATTTCATATAAAAAAAAGAAGACCATTTCACAATGTAAGACATGATTAACTTTGGTTGAACCTCAATGGACTGACCATTTTGAGAGAAGATTTTGGAAGCCACTTATGTATATTAACCCAATTAGCAGTACCATATCCAAGACTCTAATTTAATTTCAAAAGCAGATACAAACAACTTCTGCAAATTATGATGTCTGTTCTTCATCTCAACATAAGGGACATCCAGGGTTGCCTGATCTGCCCAGAAGGGGAGATAATCTAAGCTATATCTCATACTTGAGACAGTCATTGGAATATTGCTGCATTTAAAAATCGAGAGGTTCAAAGCAGCTTTTAGAAGCTGCTATTGAATCTCTGGCTCCAGACTCGATAAATTTCCAAATCCAACGCTATTCAAATGCCGGCCTTGGATAAGTAGCTTGGATTATCTCTACATTAAAACACAGTTGGCTTTTTTTTTTTTTAAAATCTTCCCCTTGAACAATTCATTCTAATTCACTAAAAGGCGTGCTCAGCCATATGTAGTGAACACAAACTACTGGAGCCAGAGTTTGAACTCAGTTCTTAGTGCTACCATCCGTGCCTCCAGTTAGCTCTTACAATGAATTATTCTTGTTTTTGTGACTTCCTACTCTAATCTGTTCACAACTCCACAAAGACCAGGTGTTTTTTATTTATCATCACAAAGCTTTCCAACTAAGGCTAAATAGGCCCACCTACACTTATCCCTCAATAAGTGTGAAAGTTTTTAGTGCAGATTTCACAGCCTTTCCAAAAATAACAATATAACTGGAAAAGAAAAATTTTATAAAGAAAAGCATGAAATACTTCCTCTGAGAGATGACGATTGTCTTGCTGATATAGCTTGTTGAAATACAAATTCCAAACATTTAAAAAGAATTTTTTTTTTTATAAACAAACTAAACAGTAATCCTTAAACTGGAGGCACTTGGCCCCCAGGGGTGGGAATTTTAACCAGGATTTATATTCTTATGAAATTTCAATCTAGAAGGGCAGGTATGTGAACTGCGACTCTAAGAGAACAATACTCTAAGAGGTGAGGATTGTCTCACAGACAAAGACTGTAGAAGCACACAAGTTCCTGACAACATTTTTTTAGATTTATCCACACGTTTATTATTAGACGTTTTTCAAGCCAATCTGCTGGTTGGTCTCAGTTATGCTAAAAAACAGGAATAAGAAGGAAGAGGCGTGATGTCATTAAAAGGTGTACCTTCATTAACTGAACATTATTCTGATCAATTCTTTTTTTACCAACTAATGATGTCAATAGAATGTTTTAGATTTGCATTTTTGCAAGAAAAAAGAAAAAAAATAAAACAAAATGGCCATTATGATTTTTATTGAAAACAATACTTGCAAAATCTCCCCACATTGCAAGTATGGGAATCAATAAACTCAAAGAAAGACAACTTGCTCTTCTCCCTACCACGGATGCATCATTGAACTAATGGTGCTTGTTTTGGAGGTGTTTTTTAATGACTATTAGCAGAACTTAACTCCTAGTCAGCAATCGTAGCTGAATATAATAAATAAAATCTGAATGAGTCTGCAGAAAATTCAAGAAAGCACACAGGGACCACAAACCTTTGACAAAGCCATATAGTGACTAAAAACTGAATGAAAATCAGTTCATATATATGATGCAGAGGGAGAGGTAAGTAAGCTTTTGATAAGTAAGAGTTGTAAACATAGAAAATAATAAATGCTGCATGTCTCTGCAGGAATCATTGGCAGTCCTTTTTGAAACAAAACAAAATGAATGAAAATGGATTAAAAAACTCAAGACAGACAAACATGAAGGATTATTTCTAACAGGAAGGGATCTACCACAAATCTGTAACAATCATTGTTTTCAGTGCAGAAGAGTTCCCAGTTCCCTTATTGGCGATTTGAAAGTTATCAATTTTGACTAATTTTTAACTAGTTTCATTAAGATACTTCATCTATGAGGGATGAATTTCAAAAAATGTTTAAAAATCATGGTATTTGAAAGTTGTTAAGATTCTCAAGTGGTGTAAAGCAATGTATGAATAAGTGACTCAAGTATTTATCAGCGGTTCATGAATCAAAGAGTTAATACATCAAAAAAATACTTCTTAATTGGAGAAAAAATACCTGGATCCGACCCCGAATTCATGAGAAACTTTTGGAGATATTGCATAGGTGTTTGGCAGCAAAAATTGTCAAAACTGAAAATTGAAAACTATTTTCAGTTAGCTTGATGGCCCAAAGTGCTAAATCAATAAAAATAGCACAAACATAGCCCCAAAATGCCCAAAAGATGCTAAAAAATAGCCAGAATGTTTAACCACTTCCATGCTAATTCAAGGATTTTCACATTGCCAAATAGTCTAAGAGAGAATTCTATATGAAGAGTTGGATTTAACACCCATGATATCATGTGGACTGAAAGACACATCAGTGAGTACGTTTCGTGATTACGGAAGTCATTTACACAAGTTTGAGGCCAAGGAAAAATTGCAGCCCCATATGAATAAATAATCAAAAAAACAAATTCTGTATTTTGCATCAAATGGAAGAGGGTTTGGCAAACTACAGTCCACGGCCTCATTTCATCCGGCCCATCGACTTCCATGAAATATGTGATATTGCATCCAGAAAATCTCTGTTTTCCTTATCTATCTTTGGTTAGCAAATGATAGAAGTCAATATAAAAAAAAATAGAACAATTTTGCAGCAGCCTCAAAGGAATCAATGTTTTATAGCTAAAAATGTTTCTACACTATGCAGTCCTGCTGTTCCCATTGATTGATGGTACATTGAGGTTCATGTAGATAAAACTCCTATAATGAAAAACTTCCAAGTAATTTTTAAAAAAAGGAAAAGTCTCTTTCCAGAGCCTTGTATGATGATAGTTCAATTGACATAAAATCATTTTTAATCCAGCCCACCTCCAAGTAAGTTCACCAACCCCTAAACTAGAAGAGAAGTTACCCTTTTGACAAATCGACACCTACAAGTATAGTGCCATGCATTACCATTTGTCAGAAATATAAACAGCTGCAGAGTCTATAGCAATTTGGGACAGAATTTTCACATTTCTTACAGAAAATAGCATCAAAATACTTAGAATATTATAATGATAATATTTCTAATACAGTCTTAATTTTCAGCATTTTAGAAGAGAGAGAAAAAAAATGCAATTTTGCTTGAAAATTTTAAAAAATAAAATAAAAATAAAACTGGCAACATCAAGGTAAAACTCCTTTCTGGATGCAACTATTTCAGCTGGATTTATTGAAAAAAAAATTAACAAAAAAGTTTTCCCTACTCATTGAGGGGATTGAGTGTGTAAAATTTCAAGTTTTATATTAAGGATAGTTAGGATTGGGAAGAGCAGAGAAGAAAGAAAAATGATAATAGTAAAAGATTTTTTTTAAAAGAAAGGGAAGAAACAATAATATCTAAAAGAATCTGGTTAGCAATACCAGATAATTCAATCCAACGTTTATCACTTCCCATTTGCTTTCTTTTCTTTCCTTCCTCTTATTGATTGATGTCGGAATAGAATCTGTCTCCCTTCCCCCTCCTCTCTATCCATTATTTAAATTTTATGTCCTTTTCACTCTTCAGTGATAACACCAGTCTGAAATTGTCACTGTTGTTAGATTGAGAAAATAAAGTCAACTCCAACGATAGGAAGAGTTTGACAAAAATGTCAAAGAAGTTTCCCATGAAATTGGGCATATTCAAGCATTTCTCCATAACTCAAGACGGAACACATTTTGAATGTCAGTGTATGACATGGAGACGTAGATATCTAATTAATACACATTTGCCATTTATGGAGTAGGACAGCAGAAAAAGATTTTCATAAATCACAGTTGTAATTTAGCTTGACAAATTTGCGAAAATATAAATCCATAATGTCAAAGAAGTCTTGCATGAAATCAGTTCTATTTGAGCATTTCACCATAACTCAAAATGGAGCATATTTCGTGTTTCAGCACATGGAACAAGAGCCAGATATTATCACAAGCTAGGTACCACTTATTTGAAATGCCTGGGACCAGAAGAATTCCAATATATTTTCATAGAAATAATGAGATATTTGGGATGGAGACCTGTAATGTAAGGGGAGTAATGTTGTGTTTTTAATGTAAGTTTATACAAATATTAAACAGGTCTGGTTAGTCACTGAAGAGACTGTTACATAACCAACATCTTTTGGGTATACCGTGTTGGGGTGATCAATGAATAAGATACTTCTCTCAGCTTTTGAGGTCACAATAACTAAAAAAAAAATAATCAATTTTCAAAAACAAGCACAGAAACAAACTAAAGGAATCCATTTAGCATAAACTTACATTGAAAATGGAATCACCTGCCCCCAGTAAAAACTTATTTACAGAGGGAACTTTCAAAATGCAGGAAAAAAAAAAATGTTTCCCCCTACATATAAGGAGTAAATATTGGAAAATTTCATCCATTTAGCACCATTGAAGCAGACTGTTCATATAATACATGCATAACCAGTCAACCAACCAGACCAACATGAAAACTGAAGAAACCTATCTTGACAGTTTTGGTTGATCTCTAATTACTCACAATTGGAATTGAATCAAACAAAACGACACAAGTGAAGGCAATGCTTGGCATTCATTCATTGATAAATATCTTGTTTGACTGCAGTTACTGATGTTCATTCCACCAAGGCCGGATCTATTCTCAAACAAGTACTAATTCAGTTGATACACGCTAATTGGGCCATTTCCAAATATTACGTAAAAGTGCCTAAGTAACCATTTTCAAAAAGATGCTCATTTTTTTTCTTATTTTGAAGCTTGAACACTCTGCTTTATGATTCAAGCTTCAAACTAAATTGAAAAGCAAGTATTATGGTTCTCAAGATAACAAAATTCAACTTTTAAGAAAAAAAAGGAAAGAATGGCCAGTTGGACACTTTTGGGAAGCCACTTATATATCCATATAAAATGAAAAGTAAGATTTCAGTTCAGAATTATAATTATATTGTAATTAAAACCCACCCCCTCTAAAACCATTTTTGCTGAAAACTTTTTACTTCGAAACCTTCCAAGGCCCATCGAGTATGCCTGCCAAATTTTGTAGTTGGCTGCAGACACACTGACAAACAGCCAATTTTATATAATAAAAGAATTATATAATCAGTACTGTACTAAGACTGTTGGCGTAACAGTTAACAGCAAAGAAAATAGAATCAATGAATCCAGTTCAAATTCTAGTTGAGACATTCTGTGTTCATTTCACACTAATGCCAGTGGGAAAGGTATGAATCCATCTTATCTCCTATCAGCTATGGAAAAATTGCAGGGTAGACTGAGCTCTTAAGCCATGGTTTGCAATAAAGCTAGGAAACAGACAACTGATTCAAAACTAAGAGAATGGAGCTCCTGAAGGCAGCTGGATGCTAATGTTGACTTCCCCCTGGCAGCTCCTGCAGCCTGACTGATGCTAAACATATCACTATGGTTTCCTTTAGATTACATCAGCAAGCCTGAAGAGAAGGAGGGTCTCTATACCGAGGCTTATGCCTTGGAGCAGTCATATAAGTGGTATTTCATTGTCTACCAAAACAGGAGGCCATCTATCTCTATATATACAAGTCTGGTTAGTAACTCAATAGAAACGGTCACATCATCTTTTGGTAGCATGCTCTGTTGGGGGTAACCAATTAAAAAGATGCGATAAGGGGGGCTCAATGAATGTTACTCCTGTCGCCATTAGTGGGATCAATAAAAAGTTTGAATTTTCAAAAAACAAGCAGGCACAAACTAGAGACCAATTTAGCATGAACTTACATGGTAAACTGACCCCCTACCATCACCTCCGCTAAAAACCTATTTTACGAGGGAAATTTTGAAAAATGAAGTTTTTCTTCTAGACATAAGTAAAAGTTCAAATTTTCAGTCCTCTAGCTCCATTGGTGCGTACTATACTCAGGATACATACATTCATAGCCAACCATCCAGAAGAGCTTAAAAACTGAAGAAACTTTTTTTTTACAGATTTGATTGACAGTTTCTAATAGATACAGTGCTGCATATTGAGAAACAACTGCATTTATCGATGCAATTTTCACTTAAGTTGATTCATACCTTTCCCAGTCTCAGACCTCTGTTCACCAATCCCATTTTCTACACCGTTAGCAGCTGCGTACCCTAGACCGATTCTTACGTGTCGTGTAAAATTTTCTTCAACAAAGACTAAATAATAAATTCAAGTCCTTTTAATTGGACAACACCATGCAACATTGAAAGAAAACAAAAAAGTAATGCATCTCATATTTGTTATTCTGGTTCTATCTGATATTTCTAGCTGGCAAGTTTCCAATTGCTTTCAGGCAAAATAGATTGACTTGAAGAGAGTGTAAGAATTGGAGCTGGACTTACTGATGCATGTGTTCACTTCAACACATTTCAAAATTAGAATCATTGTCAATGTTCATCAATAAATAAGTCAAAGGTACGGGGGAAACATTTTTGAATACAGAACTGGTTAAAAAAAAAAAAAAAAAAAAAAATTCATTGAGAGCAGAAATATTTTCAGTTTTTTGAGCTATCACTTCTAAAAAAAAATAAATAAATAAAAATAAATACATCTTATCCAGTCATGGAATTTTTGGCTTAATCGCCATCAACAACGTTTTTAGTAATTGTCAACATAGGTTTTTCTCAGTTTTCAAGCCGGTATGGCTGATTGACTACATATACATCTAATATAGACAGAGGACAGAAAACTTGAACATTCACTATGTCTAGTTGGGGGGGGGTCACTTTCCAATATAAGTTCATGCTAAATCGATCTGTTTGTGTGCACTTGTTTTTTTTTGAAACTTCAGACTTTAGCCATCACTGCCCAAAAGAGATGAAAGTAACTCATTCATTGATCACCCCTTTTTCCAGTTTTTTAACTGGGTCACCTCCAGCACTTCATGCTGCCAAAAGCCAATCGTCACATGAAAGTTGCCATTGAGTAACTAACCAGACCTGTTACTATAAGATTAGTTTTAGAAATTTTTTTTCCTTACATCTATATGAACTAGATCAAGTTTATATACTGGAATCCTCACACCGTGAGGAAAAAGCAATGAATTCTGGTAGTATCATGAGGTACTGCCGGGGTTCCCGGGGTTAGTGGTAATGAAGAGTCACATCCTAAGACCATACCTGACATGAGAGTCAGAATCTGATGAAGACTTCGTTGGTAACAGGGCTTTTTTTGCAGTAGCAGATATATATATACACACACTCAAGTATATCAACAATGGCGTAGCCTATGTACTTAATTTAGTGGTGGATATTAATCACATAGATCAAATATTATACAGTGAAAACTTCAGATACAAAAATCAGCAAATAACTATTGTCAGACAACAAACAATTATCTATACTCATATACATTAACATACAATCTAGAGATACATATTCTTCACTCTTATTACACAAAGGGAGACAACTGTTGAACACAATGATTTTTTTTCAAAATTAGTCCTTCATTCTGAAACATGGGCATCCACTGCCACTTTTCCGGGAGGAAAGGGAGGTATCTTTGGAATGTCTTTGTAGCAACCCTGTTACCAGTCCTTTTTACATGGGAGCATCAAGTTGAGGTTACTTAAAATTGCACCAGTATCATTTCTTAACTGGAAAGTTCCAACTTTTCAAACCCCCTCAGTGAGGTGGCCTAATCTAAGGGGAGCCAAATGCCTCTTTTGACACCCTCCTTCCACCTCAGAGGATACTAATGTTCTTGAGTGATCTTTATGAAACCAAGAAACATGGAGGTTTCTCTATTTCAAGATTACTTAAAGTGAAAGAAATATATTCCTGGATGATATACTATGAATACAGCAGTTCCCCACTTTAAGTCCACAAAGCCATGACTGGGAGTCATTGAGCCTGTTGAGTAGGAAGATATTTCAAAAGCCCAAATTCCGTGAGTTTGAGCAGGCAGATATAAATACAATGCTTAACTAGACCCTTACTTTCCGTTCAATATACATGTACGTACTAGCTGGAAACCGCCCAATAGGGCAGGTTTCAGCTAGTTCATTTAAATGAAAGCAGTCCTTGGTAATACAAAGTTTGGGAACCAATGTACTAATATATTGATTGTTTCAAGAGATGTTTGCCTCTCGAGTTTGGAGGTTTGAAACCTCCAAACTCGAGAGGCAAGAAGCCTAACTTGAAAGAATCGAGTCAATCCCCTTGAGCCATACACGCAGGGGATTCCAATATAAGCACTTAGCATTGCAGTCTTGTGGCGTACATCTACAATTTCTCAGAATGGGATTTAATTACAAATCAATCTCTGCACTCAGAATAAATATGAGAACTAAAAAAGAGTTCACCATGGAAACAAGAATGATTCACCGATTCTTTCTTCCTATTTATATATTCCGATTTGTTAGTTACTTCTCACCCCAAGTTTACTTCTGCCAACCAATTTGGACAGAGGTTATGTATTCCCCATGTTTGTCTGTGTCTGCACAGTATCTCCTGAAGTTCTCTATGAATTTTAATGTAACAACACAGTAATTGTGACAGCATTGTTATTTAAAAATGATAAACTACATTATACAGTTGTTTCTCAAATTGATCATTATATGCCTCTGATGAATGATTATTCCAAGCTTTTGTCATGGGCAAAATATAGTCTGGTTTCTTTTCGCTTCAATTTTAAATTTTAGTGACGATGGCGTTGATGTAGATATTTGCAGAGTGCTTTCAAGTTTTTCAACTTGTGTTACAATCTAAAATTTTTTTTAGACTGGATTTATTTTCTGAACAACCGTGCCCAGACGAACCAAATAGATAACTACAGCAAAAGTATATGAAAACTAATTCAGTATTATACAGATCACAGTCTCTACCGATGGAGAAACAAATGAGCAAAAAAGTTATCTGCCTCAAACATTTCAAGTTTTAATCTACACAAATTAATATCTCAACAGATGATATATATATATATATATATATATATATATATATATATATATATGAGAGAGATGTGATGAACAACTGATGATCCGAACAAAAGTAAATTCATATGTAGTATCATTATAACAAAGTATATGAAAGAGAAAAAAAAAACATAAGGAGAAAATTACACAAATGACATCAACGGATATCGAGAACTGAATGATTAATGTGACAAAAAACATTTTTGGAAAAGTTTTTTTAATGTGTTTAGTGTTTAAAGCTGTAAATCTTTCTTGACTAATATATACACTTATTAGGATATATAAAAATGAAAAAAAATCATTTATACACTTACTCATGTCTGTGCATCTTCCATATGTTCATATATATATATATATATATATATATATATATATGTATGTATATAGATAGATAGATAGATAGATATACACACACATACATATACAAGTTATTAGCAGTGAAAGAATTTACAGAATTTCAATGACGTGATTTTTTTTGTAAGAGAAGAAATATTAAAATAATGTATATATATACATATACACACATTACATATTTATATATATATATATATATATATATATATATATATATATATACACTGGAGGCCATGATGTATTAAGTAAAATATCTACCCATGTTTCTATGGAGTCCCTGTGGTTTCTTCACATTCTCTTTCTTTGAGATTCGATACTTTAAAAGTTCCAAACTGTTAATAATTTAAATAAATGTTCACTTTTATCAATTTTGATTTCATCTGAGGTTTTATTAAATGTGGCTGAATTCAGTCAAGTGGAAGAGCCCATTTTTCCAATGGCGGTTAGTAGATTTTTATCAGCAAAATAGTTACTGCTTAGCGGAAGAACCCATTGTTATGAACAGAGAAATAAACAGAAAAGGTCACTGTTCATTAGGAGATATATATATATATATATATATATATATATATATATATATATATATATATATAAAAAATCTATTTCAAATGTGTACACATCCAGTCTGAATGTCAGTGATGATGAAATATCATAATTATTCATAGACTAAATATTATCCTCATTTTGGTTGTGGTCACAACATTTCACTAGTTGTACCCTCCATCTTTCTTCAGTTATATTCGGTAACATTCTCAGAATTTTGAACTGAAACCTTTATTCAATCCATCGGTAGACATTTTCATTCTGCTGTCCATGCAGTTTCAATAAATCAGTATATGATGAAGTGAACATCCTTAAACTAGGAGTCACGATTATTGGGGGCTGCAGAAACATCCAAAGAAATGTCCAACCTTAGTTGGACCCTGGGCCAACAGAGTTGCAACACTGCCACTTGTAACCATAGCAACTACAGCTCTGTGACGTCAAAATTTCCAGAAAGATTACCACGCCTAAAGGGTTAAAATGTATTTAGACGTGTTAGAATCTACTTCAAGATCCAAGTCAAGATAACCAGATTAACTTCTGTCTTATTTATATGAAATCAAAAAGATCTCATCCATGGATGAATGGTTAAATTTGCCAAAGAATAAAACTGCTAATACATCAGGGGTAGACAACCTGAGGCTTGTGGGTCACAATGTATTGGAATACTATGCTTATTTTTTCTTTTACGTTTTATAGATATTTTGTGTTTTTCTCAATAGATTCAAAAGATGCCTTCATTCAATAAATTTTTACTAAATTGAGTTCTTTGATTACTAATTGGCATCCTTAGTTAAATACAAATGATTTTCTAGCTGGCATTATTCATTGATTTAAGGCAAAATATAACTAAATATATTTTAAAAGATATTGCCCACACTTCCTGCATTATTATGTTATTTATATGGCTTGGAGGCAAAGAGGTTTAGAATGTGTTTTAAACCTGATTGAAATCAAAAAGGTTACACTGATTCACCATTGCTTGATCAGAATAAATTGAGTTCTTTGATTACTAACTGGCATTCTCTGTAAAACACAAACCAAATGGTTTTCTAAAAGGAGTTATTCATTGATCTGAGACAAAATATAAAAAGATTTATTTAAATAGATAATTTTCATACTTCCAGAAGGCCCACTATGCACTCATTAATATGTAATCGGTCCCGCAGAGAAAAGAGGTTCCCAACCCCCTACTTTACATCTTACATTTCCGGAATCATCCAGCTGTAAAACAAATTAGCAAATAGATAAACCTGCAGAAATTATGCATTCAAGTAGAGAAAAAAAAAAAAATGGTCTTCTTAGTCACTCAAAAGAAACTGTAACAGGACCAACATCTTTCAACAACAAGCCGAGTTTTGGATGATCAATTGGAAAATTCGAAAATTGAAGAAAAAAAAGTAGGGGGTGATGAATCTTTCTTTTTCCTTGACGAAAGGAGTGAGTGCTCAAATTTTTAGCCCTCTATAAATGTCATATGTACATAGCCAACTAGACCTATGTGAAAACTGAAAAAACCTATGTCGACAGTTTTGGATGACAGTTTCTAATACGATGAGAAATTTGGGGATTTACTTTCATTATCTAAATTAAGGAACACTGACCCATTGGCTCGATTTGTAACAAATGTTCAGTGCTTATTTAGTGTTGCCTAAAAACAAACAATTATAACTTTTTTATGAATCATCCAACAAGCAGTAGGTAAGGATATTTACTTACTTTCATTCATCTTTTCAAAAGTAAAAATAAACAAGAAAGCACCCAGAAAGTGCATACCTGTGCCAACGCCACAAACTAACTCAACAAATATAGGCTCATTTATAGCTCGGATGCAGGGGAGGTAACTGCCCCAAAATTTAATCAATTCTTTGTTAAGCAATGACTTCAACAGAAAGTCACTGGTATTCATTGATAACTGTTGGAGACATGGTGTGAGGAACAGATAGTGAATACCTCTTGAAACTTCATTAGTGGTAAGCAAGAGAAGAAAGAAAATCAAACTCTCAGGGATTGCAGGGTTTTGAGGCTAAAGTAAGGCAGAATTTTTTCAAGTGAGCTTGAGAGATAACTTGTCAGATCCGGAAGAAAGGTTGTTTTTTTTTTCTTTATTGGAGCTCCTCAAGACTGAAACACACTACATGGTAAGTAAATAGTGAAAGAGGGGGGCTGCAGGGGTGGGGGATAGGGTTGTAAAGTACAAAGGGACTTGGTGGACCTAGATTAGGCATTAAGGAAAAAAACCACAAGCTGAGAGAGAGATCATGTATCTATGCCAGCCCTCTCCACAAAGCCTGAATTTTCATGGGGAGATACAAGGTATCTGTACTTCTCTTCTAATCAGTACATGAAGAAAGACTTATACCACAACAAAAAATGGGATAAAATTTATACTGAGTGAAATCATTTTTTTTTCCGCTATCATTAAGTAAATTTTTTTCATCGTTTATAAATAAATAAGAAGTGTAGAACGCAAACGTTTCAATATCTTAAAAGTTCAACTTCCATCTGGCACGAACAGGGCTATGAGATGGGGTACAGAGAGTACAGTATAACAGGGGCCAGCCAGTCCAATATGGGGGCTTGAAAACTAAACAGGCATTTCCTAGGGTTCTCAGAAAATGTTTATGCTCACTGAAGTTTCCAACAATGGTCAATTTCGAGTTGGACCACTATTTTTTTTTTTTTTTAAATCTTCAGCTGTGCCTAAAACGGGTTGCAGTATACCCCAAATTCACAGAATATGAACGCAAAAGATCTTTAAAATTTTTAAATAAATTTTGAGAGGTAACAAACGTTTTCTCAATCTTTTCATTTCCACACTGTCGATCACTACCAACATCCTGTCAGATTTTTTTCCCACACCACACAACATGTATTAAAGAGGATAAAACCAGGATAAGTGATGGAAAGGGGATGCCTCACTCTTTCTCATATATATATATATATATATATATATATATATATATATACACACACACACACACACAGGGGTGCTACCTATAGGTTCAGGGAACTTCAAGCGTGAAAGTGTTTCAAAGGAAGAAAAAATTAATGGAAAAATAGGCGCATCATACCCTGCTGAAGTGAGAAGAGATTTAAAATATAAATTGAAAGATAAAATGTCTGGTGAGACAGGAAACATCAAGTAACTAGACAGATGAACAGATTGATCAGTTTGTTGAAATTTTCAGAATACAATACGTTAGAAAGAACTGCATCTACTTATGTGCACGTGTGTGTCCACATCTAAATCCTTTCACAAGGACTGCTTCTGAATACAGTCAAATTGTAATAGTCTATCTGTCAAACACACATATGTATCAAGTCATTTTGTGTGTCAATGTATAATAAAAGTGTTTGATAATATGTCAAACTTAGTGACAGTTTTTGTGCCCCCCCCCCATAGAGAGGACTTTGAAATCTCATTATACAATGGTTGATTTTCGGTTGAACCACTGTTCAACTTTTGACTTTAACCATTGCCTAAAACAGTTTCAGTAGAACCCATGGATGTGCAAAATTCACAGATGGTTTCCCCTTTTGCAAATGAAGAAAAATTGCGGGGTCTGCATTCACTCTCATCACGATAACAATGATCTGATTTCCATCTTTTTCTATGATACTAAAAGTCTGATTTGCACAACCAAATTTGACATACATACCCAATGGAGATGAGAGAAAATTCTCACGTAAAGTATTGTTTGGATAATTTTAAAATAGGAACTCCTGTATCCAAATCAAGCTTCAAAATAAGAATAATCATCTAATGACATAGAGAGAAAAAATTTCAAATACTTGAGGTGAGCAAAAAAGGCCAATCGTTCTCATTGATGACATAATTGCCTCTTCATTTTCTCCTTCATTCACTTTCAAACACTTGGAAAACTACTTATGTTCAATGAAAGAGAATAGAATTCTTGAAAAAGATTATCAGAACTTTTTCAAATCATGACAACTTTATTCCTGGAACTTTTCTTGTATATGTTCTCCAAACCAAGTCAAAATTCAGACAGACTGTTGACTAAGATTTTTTTCTACTTATAAAATATATATTGTTATTGCGATTTCCAGTAGCAATGTTTTGGGCCTATTTTGTCTCTCTCTACTTTTGAAAATATTTCTGTCCCTCACTCTACCAGTGAACCAAATAAGACCATTTATTTTAGATCAAAACACGTGACCTTAGCACTGACTTTACCAGTGCAGCCTATTTAGCACTTCTGGCACTAAATCTAGCAGGTTTCTAGTTTCGGTAGTGCAAAAATCACTAAATTAGTGCAGGACATTTAAAACATTTCCAACCATTTTTTTGGCCATTTTTGACTATCATATTTAATTTAGCACTTTTTGGCAATCCAACTATCACAAAAATATTTTTGAGTTGACAACACTGGACTCAACCTCACAGGCCAAATTCAATTAATTGTCAGTAGGCATTCAGTAAATTCAATTAATGAGTCAGAATACCATAACTGACCACAATTTCTCTAATGTCTATGACTCAACAAAGCCAACTGGTCATCTTAATCTTAAAAGAGAAAATCAAAAGTTATCTAGTAATAGAATCATCAAATCAGAAGCTAACATTTTTTAAAATATTTGATCTGAAAATAAGCATACCACACTCAAAAATCGAATTGAAAAGACAAGTCTAAGACAATCCATTTATTAGTTGTTAACAAGTCATTCCTAAAGAATAAACAAAAGAAAAAAAAGAACCCAATTTCCTAATTTTTCCAATATTTTTATTTAGTTTTTTAGCATTTATAATTGAGATTTTTACAAATCATTTACAATCTAAATTAATTGTAAATATCAATCATTAATACAACCACCAATGCCACACATACGAGACCTTAATGGCTGGAGTTTAATTATAGGCATAATTCTGATCACCAACTGACGGTGATTTAAATAGCTAAGGAAGTGTTCAACAAGGAAGGAGTGCCCTTCTGAGCCTCAACCGGGAATGTTAAGTAATTAATTAATTCTTTCTTTAACCCACTACGTACGAGACTGAGTGGTTAGTAAGTGCTAAATAAGTACTTGAACAAGGAAGTTCCTTGTAGTTGCACTGGCTAAAACTGGACAATGTCTAGCCCTGCCCCGCCCCGCCTCTTTCTCACAATCAAAGCTCATTCAACTTACACAATAGACATTAATTTCAAGTTTCATGTTTCCAGAAGAGGAAAGAACAAATAACAATGGTTCTTAAGTAAACAACTAAATTAATAATTTCTCGACTGTATGTGAACAGATTTTTATAGGCAACTTTTTTTTTGCTTTCACACCTTATGCAGCAGAATGAGAGAAAAAGGAAAATTACAATAAATACACAAATTGTGTTTCTAAAATAAATATCAAATAGTAATACTAAAAAGTAAATACACAAATCGTGTTACTACATATGCTTCTGGTTTTTATCTACAATGTACACGTGTATCTATGCATACTCACACACGCACCATTATCTTTATAGAAGACATTGTTTGGGGGGGGGGTTGATTTTTTTCAAATGAAGAATGAGAGAGATCCAAGATAAACTAGAACCGAAGAGGAAGAAAGAGAAGCAGAGAGAGAGAGAGAGAGAGAAGCAGAATGATATTGAGAGAAGATGAAAAAAAAGAGAAGGAAGAAGAGAAAACTGAGGACACTAGCAGCAGGAAATAATGTACCACTTTACTTCTCGTCAATGTTGTCTTCTAATGAAAGGAGAGGAAGGAAACGGGACGATTTTCAAGACATTCTTCTTCCAGCTGATAGAGAAGAGCAGTATCTCCTCTTCAATGAATACGTAATGAAGAAGGCCGTCTCCTAGTTTAACGTCCCAAATCATCACCGCGTACATGGTCAATTACACACAAAACTTTTCAGGCTCATTTTTTTTTGTTCGGAGTTCAGAAACAGTAAATGTATGTATGTCTGTACCGTACATACAGATCGCATGAACAACGGAGCTAGAAGGTCGAAAATTTAAACATGCTACTTCTTTTGTTGTTTTTAAATTCCCCTTCCCAACGTTTGTACTCGCTAGTTTTGTTTGTTTTTTTTTGAAAAATTCAGATTCGTTGGTGATTAATACTGTCAAACAAGAAACGAGAGAAGTAAATAATTCATTGGTCGTCCCTTCTTCCAATGTTTTAATTGATCACCCCGAACATGGAATGCTGGTCACTTGACAGTTTCCATTGAGTGACTAACAAGACCTGGTTGTATTTCTATTCGCACAATTTAGGAAGAAAACAAACTGGATTTCAAACCTAAAATTTAAAAAAAAAAAAAAAAAAAAAAGTACTCCTGTTCACGATTATATGGTGTTTTCGTATAAATTAAAAACCACTTAAAATAACTGATGAGGTGTTTACTTTTATTTCACGTTTGTTTCTCCTATTCAGTATTTTGTTGTAATTAATGACCGACCTGAACACTCACAACTGCGATAATTTGGGATGCCTAACTACGAGATCACCAAGGCATGAATCCGACCCTTCCCCCTGGCAGATATGGGTAAATAGCAGGGCAGTTCAATGCGTTATAAAGAATTCCATCGCATCAAAGAGACTATGACACAAAGCAACACTTTATTAGCTTGTTTTTTTCTCCATTATCATCACATAAAAACACTGTAGTAAGCTAAAGACGAAGATAGAATTCCTTGATGAAAGAAAAAGAGATATAAGGGAAAAGTGTCATCTTGCATTTTATCGCTTCGTTATTCCAAAGCAGAAGAAGTCTCGAGCTCAGTCTAACAATTCAAGTAAAAATGCAGCTTGTATATCTTTTTACACGCCACATTATTTACTCTAGAGAAAAGAGAGAGGGGGGGGTTGTTTGGCTATTCATTCATCAGTCGACCAGACAAGAAAGGAAGTCACAATGTGAATAAGCTGTAATTACGAAAGTGAACAACTTGGAAAAGTCCATCTTTTATGTCTACTACTATTCTCAATTGAATTGGAAAAGTCCACAATTTTATCAGTCTCTGCCTAGTTCTCTCTAGGATTTTCACAAATACACGCGATGACAAGTGCGGGTTGCAGTTTTTTTTTTCTTTTTTAATTGTCATTAAATTTCATTCGTTTGTACAAATAATAAGGAATGTGTGCGTAAACGATAAATACCGGCTTTATAAAAACAGCCCTAAAGAAATGAGAACAAAAGCGTTTTTACTCAGAAGAAGAATCTATTGTTTGTACGTAGATAGAGAAATAAACCAATAATTCTAATATCATGGAAGATAGCATGAAAGAAGGAAAATAGTTGAAATTTATTTCATCTTTCTTCAATGCCAGGCAATCTACGAGAATTTCTTAGAAAATTCTTTCATTACACTTCTCTTAATTCGTATGTATGACATACGCTGTAGAGAGTCTGTCTTTTAGTCTATTTCATTACTGTTTAAAGAACAGGGACCTTATCGACACACTAAGAAAACTAGCGATGAAAATTACACAATTTAGGAGAAAAAGTGAAACCTGGAATTTCTTTTATAATGAAAACAACGAATAAGAAAATGCTATGACAAATGATGGACTTTCTATTGATATTTTAATTCATCGAACAGAACTTGAATTAAAATTGTGATGCATCAAAATCCGTGTACTTTTTTTTCTTCTAAGTCTCCACAAAATGGAAACTAACTTGTCAAAAAAGCATTTTTCTATTTTCTGACGATGTTCATTCCGGGCTTTAAATTAAACCAAAAGTTGTAAGGAATTCTAGTTTTTTTTCCTGTGATACAAGGCGAGTGACAAGCAGAATTGGTTTAGACGGACACAGACAAAGTAATCAATTGTTGTTCAGTTTTGTATTATTATATACGTACATCGTAAATCAAACACTTAGATCCTGGGTCAGTCTTACTACCATTTTCGTTGTTACTTTTTCTTGAAAAAAAAAAAAAAAAAACCCGAAGAAAAAGTTCTAGATAAAACTACATCAGCAAATATATATATATATATATATATATATATATATATATATATATATATATATATATATATATACACACACACACACACACACACTGGTTTAGGTTCACCGAACTGAATCTTAAAGCATGAAATTTACATCGCTGTCTTGACTCTAGAAAAAGAAAATACGACTAACAACACTGAAAGTAATATTGATTTTCTTTTTCCGGAATATAAAAAAAAACTGTCAGTTGCAAATAAAAATTGTAATTTAAAAAAAAAAAAGAAAAAGAAAACCTTGCCTGATTTGGATCGTCGGGGCCGGGTTTCGATCTCCTCCGTTCGTAGTCACATGAGCGACCATTTGGTAAAAGTTCCTGGGAATTTATGTAATCCTTTGGATAAACAGAATGCCTTTTGGTATTGGCCACATTGGATACAGGCAAAGCCCTGTGGACCCTTCTCCAGCAGAATTCAAGACTTAAACAATCCATTTGAGGACCAGACCAACAACAAAACCGATGACACGTTTTCAATTTAATAATATTTCCTCTCAAAGACTTTTTAAGAAACACATGTGTCGCTGTGGTATTAAAATATGGAATAATAGGCTTCCGTCTCCATTTATAATTCTTTCGTCATAATGTCACATATACCATTCACTTTCTTCTCATGGTTTTTTTTCCTTTTCTTTAACAAAAGGAGAAGAAATTCGTTGAAGTTGTTACCCTTCAAATGTTGTACAGGTCTACAAGGAAATTGTCAGAATTTAAAGAAGGTCTCTCTCGTCGGCCGGGGATGTTTTCTTCTTCTTCCAGAGTTGCTGCCACCTCTCCCTGGTGGTGTGGCCCCCGTCGTAGAGTGTCCAGATAGAGATGCGAGGAGCTTCTTGCAGCATTGAAAACATAAATATTATTGAGAGGAGGATGAGGAATATCTTCTTCCCTACTGCCGGCCTCTCTCTCTCTCTCTCTCTCTCTACATGATAAACAAACCCCCAACACTGCCTCCTGCTTTCATAGAGAGAGAGAGTCGTGTGCTTCTTCTGTGAGGGAGAAAGAGAGAAGAAGAAGCAGCACCAACCGGGAAGGAAGGAATGAATGAGCAGCAGGAGCAGCAGTGGTTGTAGTTGTAGTAGCAGTGGTAGTATTACTATAGTAGTGAATGATGCTTTTGCTTGGTACGTACTTGCAGTAACAGTAAAAGAAGTACTAAGCGGTTGTCATGGATGAGGTTGACGATGTTGTCCAAGTGGTGAGAGAGAGTAAGAGACAAAAAGTGTGTACAGATCACCAGGGGGGGGGGGTGAAGAAGAGACAGACAAGGAAAATGAAGAAGACGGACAAATAATAAGACGAAAAGATAAACATAGAGAAAGGGAGAGAAGGAGAAAAAGGGAGAGAAAGAGAGAAAAAGGAGAGAGAAAGAGAGAAAAAGGAGAGAGAAAGAGAGAAAAAGGAGAGAGAAAGAGAGAAAAAGGAGAGAGAAAGAGAGAAAAAGGAGAGAGAAAGAGAGAAAAAGGAGAGAGAAAGAGAGAAAAAGGAGAGAGAAAGAGAGAAAAAGGAGAGAGAAAGAGAGAAAAAGGAGAGAGAAAGAGAGAAAAAGGAGAGAGAAAGAGAGAAAAAGGAGAGAAAGAGAGAAAAAGGAGAGAGAAAGAGAGAAAAAGGAGAGAGAAAGAGAGAAAAAGGAGAGAGAAAGAGAGAAAAAGGAGAGAGAAAGAGAGAAAAAGGAGAGAGAAAGAGAGAAAAAGGAGAGAGAAAGAGAGAAAAAGGAGAGAGAAAGAGAGAAAAAGGAGAGAGAATGAGAGAGAATGAGAGAAAAAGGAGAGAGAATGAGAGAAAAAGGAGAGAGAAAGAGAGAAAAAGGAGAGAGAAAGAGAGAAAAAGGAGAGAGAGAAAGAGAGAAAAAGGAGAGAGAGAAAGAGAGAAAAAGGAGAGAGAAAGAGAGAAAAAGGAGAGAGAAAGAGAGAAAAAGGAGAGAGAAAGAGAGAAAAAGGAGAGAGAAAGAGAGAGAAGGAGAGAGAAAGAGAGAGAAGGAGAGAGAAAGAGAGAGAAGGAGAGAGAAGGAGAGAGAGGGAGAGAAAGAGAGAGAGGGAGAGAGAGGGAGAGAAAGAGGGAAAAAGAGAGAGGAGAAAAGAGGAAAAAAGAAAGAGGAGAAAAGAGGAAAAAAGAAAGAGGAGAAAAGAGGAAAAAAGAAAGAGGAGAAAAGAGGAAAAAAGAAAGAGGAAAAAAGAAAGAGAGGAAAAAAGAGAAAAAGAAGAAAAAAGAGAAAAAGAGGAAAAAAGAGGAAAAAGAGAAAAAAGAGGAAAAAAGAGGAAAAAAGAGAAGAGGAAAAAAGAGAAGAGGAAAAAAGAGAAAAAGAAGAAAAAAGAAGAAAAAAGAGAAAAAGAAGAAAAAAGAAGAAAAAAGAGAAAAAGAAGAAAAAAGAAAAAACAGAAAAAGAAGAAAAAAGAAGAAAAAAGAGAAAAAGAAGAAAAAAGAAGAAAAAAGAGAAAAAGAAGAAAAAAGAAGAAAAAAGAGAAAAAGAAGAAAAAAGAAGAAAAAAGAGAAAAAGAAGAAAAAAGAAGAAAAAAGAGAAAAAGAAGAAAAAAGAAGAAAAAAGAGAAAAAGAAGAAAAAAGAAGAAAAAAGAGAAAAAGAAAAAAGAAGAAAAAAGAGAAAAAGAAGAAAAAAGAGAAAAAGAGGAAAAAAGAGGAAAAAAGAGAAAAAAGAGGAAAAAAGAGAAAAAAGAGGAAAAAAGAGAAAAAAAGAGAAAAAAAGAGAAAAAAGAGGAAAAAAGAGAAAAAAAGAGAAAAAGAGGAAAAAAGAGAAAAAGAGGAAAAAAGAGAAAAAGAGGAAAAAAGAGAAAAAGAGGAAAAAAGAGAAAAAGAGGAAAAAAAATTTTTTAAAAGAAAGAAAGAAAAAGAAAGAAAGAAAAAGAAGTAAGCCGAGTGGGAAACAAAATGCCTGAGGATTTTTTAATTCTATCAAACCAGGGTTGTAAAAAGACCACAATAAGAACATGCTAATGTCTGTCTTCAACAGATTCAAACTCAGACATGACTAGGTCTAAGTCGTCAGTTGATGAGTTTATGTAATTGTGGAAGAGGAGGAAGATAGATTAACTTAAGGTTCAGACTAAGATCCCAGTTGCTTACTTGTTACTTACACCCACCAGCACTTCTTTACAAGTAGGCAATAATTCAATATTATTAACTTGTCTGAATGTTGGGCTTGTAATAGCATATACAAATAGAAACACAATCCATAAATATCTATCAAAATAAAGTGCAAAAGGGTGCGTGTGTGCAGTCATGTAATTAAACGTAGAATAATAAAATCCTGACAGCACAAAACTTAGATGCTCGGAAAGAAGCTGTACCACATTTTATAATATTTTTTAATTTTTTAATTAGAAAATCTTAAGCATTGAATTCGATCCTAAAATTTGGCCTTGACCAAAAGAGAAAAAACTTCACTGCATCATTAAACGATCTTTTCACCTCTCCCTTCCTGCCCAATTATTAAACACTTTTTCACTTCTACTTTCCTATTAAACTACCTTCTTTTCTCCCCTCCCTCTTCCTACCCTCTTATTGAACTACCTTTGCTTTACTCCCCCTCCTATCCTACCGTGTCTATCACTCTTAGTATCGTTAGTAGCCATCAGTCGAGCCTGTTGTCTAACACTTCTGATAACTGTCAGCAAAGCAACAGGTCATGGACTTGTAATTTTAATGAATTCTTAACTTCATCATCTAAAAACCATCCTTCATCATCTAAAAACCATCCTGAAAGGCTCGTCAAACAAAGGCCGATCCAACATCATTAGTGACCCTGGCAGATGTTCAAAGTATTAGTATATCAAGTTTATCTACAACAGTTACTTACACACAGAGAAAGTCCGATGACTAATTTAGTAAACATGTTGATCTTTCAAAATGTAGTAAATGTTTGCCTGCCGATATAAACATGGTTTGAATTCATGAACAGAGCAGCCAAGATAAATTGATGCTTGCAAAATCTATAATATCCCAGGGGCACACAGACATAGACTAAGTGTGTGTGTGTGTGTGTGTGCGCATGCACACGGTGGTTGAGGTGGTTGCATATTTTCCATCAGTGTTTAATATTCCAGATTAGAAAGAAACCAGGTCTTCAAATGCCCTCTTTTGAAAAGTTTGTTTTACATCACTTTTTTGCTGTTATGATAAAAGCCAAAAAGCCAAAATAACATCTGGTCTTCATCTTGCTATCATGGATGCTGCACACACTCTCTTCCTCTTGGTCCTACAACAATTTCTGGTGATTCCCACCACCCCAACTTCAGACAATTCAGCCTATCATACCATCATTACCATTTTGGGGGTCTGGGAATCCTCAAAAGTTTTTCTCCATGTTCTTTGCTTCTTCGGTTTACATCATTTCAGCTTACAAATGGTTTTTATAGGAAAACACTACTTTCCTACAGTGGAGGAACGTGTATTGATTTTCAAAGAAGGCAGGCTAGACTGTCTGCCTTCTTGAGGTTAGAAGGCCTGATATGCTATATTACACATAACTGGTGGGGGAAGAGATGGATTCATGCCTTTCCCAAGGGCATTACTGCAATTCCATTGTCCACGCTGTTACTGCTACATCAATTGCACCTGATTTAACAGAAAATAATGCGAAGTATACTTACAATTTTTTTTCAACATGCACTTACTTAAAGCCAACAAAAAAGAAAAAGGTATAGAAAATATAACAATTACCCAAATTTACTGCAATTATAATTAAAGTTTACGAAGATACCTTGAAAAAAAAGTTCCTTTGGAAGCCATATCTTGATAAAGCCAAAGTAACTGTGCTATTTATTAAGCTTGACTTAGTTTTGCCACAAACACGGGCCACCCAGCAAGGATTGAACTCACTATTTAAGAGTAATGATCTTCAGGACCATCTGGCTAACCGTAACATCCAAACCATAATAATGATGGTGACCGACATAAGCTGTCTCAAGTTTATCAAACTTTTCACTCATTTTAAGCTTTGGGTGGGAGAAAGTATTTGCCCGAGGATAGTGATTAAGACTTAATTACTAAACATCTAATGATCCTATCTTAACCAAAAGGACACCTGAACGTATTTGATGACTTGACACCTCCACCATTTATTCTGCATCTTTCTTTTCTTCTTTTCATTCAAGACCTTCAACACATTCAGGGGATAACAATGAAAATTCACTATTGGTTTACAGAGAAGATATTAATATTCAGGAATAAAAAGCCTTGTAGCTCGTCTGATTAGAGAGCTGAAGTTTTCAGAGGTATCCTCACCTCTCTAGATGAGGTCTATCCATTGGTAAATCTGTCTTCATACTGTTTCTCACTTGTTTCAAGTTAGATTTACTTGAAACTTGGTAGAAAGGCGTTTCTTGATCAGATGCTTCTTGCCTAAAATTATCTTCCACTCAGGATCTCATAATCTGGCAATAATGGCATTTGAACTTAATAGTGGATGCCTCATTGAACTTTCAGTTCTTGTTTAAAAAAAAAAGAAATTTTATGCAAGGTCAGTACAAAAAATATCCAGCCATTTGATATCAACAGAAAAAAAAATAACATCTAGTTAGTCACTCAATAGAAACCATCATACCACCAATGTCTTCTGACAGCATGTCATGTAGGAGGGTAATCAATTAAAAAAAAAATTGTAAAAAAGGGGTGATCAATGAATACTTCTCTCGCCTCTTATTGGGCAGTGATCATTAAGAAAAAAACAAGCATGAATGCTATCTGACATAAACTAAGAGACAAATTTTGCATAAACTTATTTTATATTTTTTAACACCTTTACTAAGAACCTTATACTGGTGGGAGGGTTTTAAAAAATCATTGGACCCACTCCATTGGTGCAGATTGTATGTGTGATACATACATAGCCAGCCAGATCAACTTGAAAACTGAAAAAACAACAGTTTTGGTTGATAGATTCTTACAAGTTGAATATCCCTTGTAATAAATACTAGATACAATGAGCATAAGAAAATGGTGGACACATTGATCAGCATTGTTCCTTAAAGAGCACTCTTCTTCACTAAGAATCCAACCAACACCATTCAAGAAATGGGACAATCATAACTGAAGGACTTAACTTACAAAACAGCGATGATAATCAAAGCGAATAAAGAATGAGGAAACACAAAAACTAGAATCCAAAAGTGGGAAGAAAAAGTTTCTGTACAGCATTTCAGAAGACAAGCTCAAGGAATTGCAGATAATCAACATGGACATGGCTACACGGATGAATCCCAAAGAGAAAGAACTCCATCTCATTAGAAGCCGAGAACAATGCCAAAATAACCAATTATGTAAAGGCTAAGATAGATAAGACATAGGAGAATAGCAAATGTTGACTATACAGAGATAAAGATCATACAACCAACCTTGTAGTGAGTGAATGTAACAAATTAGTCCAGAAGGAGTGCAAGAACAGGCATGACAAAGTGAGGAGGGTGATTCACTGGGAACTGTGCAACTATACAGGTAACTACACAGACCAATGGTTTCAGAACAGATCAGAATCTGACCCAGAGAATCAAACACAAACTGAGACTAAGATTCAAAAAGATCACCCAATCCAGGCCAGAAGACCAGATCTAGTTATAGTGAAGAATTAGAAAGCAACATATCAGATGGCGGATTTCACTGTTCCTGCAGACCACAGGGTGAAGCTGGAAGAAATCAAAAAGCTAGATATGTAGCTTAACCTTGCAAGATAACTGAAAAAATTATGGGATATGGAGGCGACAGTAGAGCCACTTGTGCTCGAAGCACTGGGAATAATCCCCCAAATTCTAGTAAAGAACTGAAATCATCCAGACAACACCACTACTGAAATCTACAAGAATATTGAGGAGAGTCCTGGAAAATTGAGGTAACTTGCAGTCACTTGTTCTCCAGTGGAAGCCAGCACACACTACAGGTGTGAAAACTAAATGAGTGAAGAAAAGTAGAGAGAAAGAGAATTATCTGTTTTATAAGCCATTAGTCAACCTAACTTTTTTGGGGGAAGTTTTCCTTGTTTTAAAATGGCCACTGTTGCATATGCATAATAACAGATGCTGATGACAAACTAGCTCTTACATTAATTCTAAAAGAATCAACTCCAAGCCTATGGAATGGTGTAATTTTGGGAAAGGTAACAATTGTCCTTTTTGATATGGTAATAACTCATAACAAAGGAGTCCAACATTTTTTAGAAATTATCAACCAAGACAGTCAACCAAGGTAGCTTCATTTTTCTTAAATGATTCTGACTATGTATCATACACACCAGCCATATCAATAGTGCAAGACAACTGAAAATTCAAACATTTACTACTTATTATGTCTACAAAAACTGTTTCTCTGCTTTTTGAACCAACCCACCCCCCAATGAGATTTTGGGCAGGGGTGGGGTTGCATTTATGCTTGACTTTTAATAAAGAAAAAAAAATTTTTTTAAAAATCAAGACTTTTTTAAATCTTAGAAAAAGCAAGAGAAGTAACTTATCCATTGATCACCCCAAAGACAACATGCTGCCTAAAGACATTGGTCACATGACAATTTCTATTGAGTAACTAACCAGATCTGAATGCAAGGGACTGGTTTATCCTTGTGCAATCCATTATAAAACAATTCGGAGAGAAAAAAAAATCTTGAATCTGTATGTATTGAAATAAGCTATCACTTCTTACAGGATAAGGAAAGAGACCTCTATAGGCATCTAAGATAATAGAGAATTAAAAATTGATTACCTACTTCATGATTTGCTCTTGTTGAGGGTGACAATGGTTGTAACAGTCTTGATGCTACTGTCTAGATAAATAAGATACTAAAAGCTAGTGTATAATGCAAATACTCACTCATCCACTCTCTTCTGTCAACCATTGTAGCATGCCATTAACAAGATCCCCTCAGCAAGGGGTAGGGAGAGATGGATTCAGGCTTTACACAAACGACCACTTGTAGCCTCAGTCTATATTCAAAATTAGTTTGTAGGTTCCGTTTTCTACATACTTTGCATATGCTATGTGTATAGACCAGGGGTCGGCAACCTTTTCGCCTTTATAAGCAAGATTGTATATTAATCATGTATGTTGGGTCAGATGACATGAAACATTTTGAAATATGGGAATTATCCATTGAGATACATCTAGTTAAATTTTGCTTCAAAATCAATGAATAATACATTTTAGGAAGCAAGAATGCCAATTAGTAATCAAAGAACATGATTAAGTAACAATTTATTCCAATCAAGGGATCTTTTGAATTTATTAAGATATAAAAGACTCTTTGGAACATGAAAAGTAAGTATGGTACCCCAATATTTGCCGGCAGGCTGGTCAAATTCTTTTCACTGCATGGATTTGGCACAAGGGCCGTAAGTTACTACCCCAGTTGCAACCAATGATCAAACATATGACTCAAAAGCAACAAGTGCTTCATTAAATTTTTTCAGAGAAAAAGTGGATAATTCACTTGATTCAGTTGTAAAACTTTTTGGCCCAAAGACCAACTACAAAGAAGCTCATTAGGAGTTGAAAGATCAAATTAATAAGAGTCAATAGTCATTTACTATCCTTTTTCAAATCACAACGACAGACGTTCCTCTTGTGATAGCTCAACAATTTACTTCCATCAAAGAACAGAGTGTTGGTAGGCAATAGACAGAGCCAAATTCAACCTCATAATTGAACGACAGCTTCATAGGCAGCTAACAACTTATGTCTTCATTCACTTAATTCAATTAGAAAATGATGAAATGATTATTTGAAATTATCCAAAGAATATAGATCTTTTATCTCAAATTATCAGAAAACACCTGCACAAGAATTGGGCATTCTTGGCTCAAAATGACCACGAGACCTCAAGAGCACTTTGTGAAGAAAAAAAAAAAAAAAAAAAAATCTACGATGTGCTTAGTGGTGTACTCCTGCAAATTTTCAGGGTTGCAGCCCCTAAAAATGTGACAGGGGTCACCTGCAGATACACACAGATGAGCAGAGAGAGAATAATCTCCCGATATGTCTAAAATCTATGAAATATATTACGTATTTGATAAATTAAATGCAACTTTTTTTTTAACATTTATTTTATTGAGATATGCTTTATTAAAAATATTACTTAATTCATAGCTATGAATTGAATTAAAATATTACTTTTTTGTCATGATAAATTAAAATCACTTATTTTATGGAAAATATACTATGAATTAAATCCAAATATTACTCATTTTAGATTCGTCTAAGTAGCAATTTCATGACATCATGATACAACCAAAAACTTCTAAATTAGCAACACACAATGCATCTAAACATAAGCTCTTTCTTGTCACTTTCAGGCTCTGCTAATTGGTCTAAATGGTCCCATCAAAATATAAACTGTATAATCCATGATATTTTCATTAAAAAGTTGGAGACTCAAGTCCTCTCTGCAAACAAGGTATTATTCATTCAATACTTTTTCAAACAGGTCTGGTTAGTCACTCAATAGAAACCGTCATGAGACAAACATCTTCCAGCTGCATGTGCTGGCAATGATCAATTAAAACTTTGGAAAAAGGGGTTACTAATGAATAAGTTATTTTTCCTGCCTTTTGTTGGGCAGTGATCACTAAAAAAAAAGTCTGAATATTCAAATTAAAAAATCATGAATGCTGCCGGACATAAACTAATGGGTAAATTCAACTTGAACTAACATTGCAAACTGAACCCTCCACTAAAAACCTATTTTAACATAGAAAAGTTTCTCCTAGACATAAGGAATAATTGTTTAAATTTTCAGCCATCTAGCTCTTATGATGTGGTGCTTGATACATATATAACCAGTCAGAACAACCTGAAAACTGAAGTTTTGGTGACAGTGTTGGTTGACAGTTTCTAATATAAAAATATGATCACGTTACATTACGTTAATCCACTGATTAATACAGATTAGCAGCGTAATTTTCAATAGACAGGAGATGGGGAGTGGTGTAATGGTTACTGGCACAGAAAAAAACTGGCAAACTGGGTCAGATTTTTTGACCTTAGAAGAGGCATGAATCCACTTCTCCCTGCAGTTATATGTAAATAGCAGGGCAGTCAGAGCCCTTTAGCCCTGATAAGAGGTCCAGCAGTCCATCAAAAGGAAGGTTACTCTCACAAGAAAAAACCTATGACTTAGCAGTCACCATAGCTAGTCCCAAGCTTGGGAATGAGGAGAGCAACCCAATTCCATAAAAACCTACTTGCTACTGGAATGGCAGAAGAGTGGTTGCGGCCCTATACTCCATGAAAGGTCAACATGAATAAACATTTATAATGGACTGATGAACATCGACTTGGAGTACACTAATCACAAGGGATTCATACCAGAAAAATATTTTGTTTTTCTCTCAAGAAATACATAATTCCAAGCTAATTTGTGTCAAAAGGTTTTTCTAATGGGAATACATTATTTCAACATTGGATAATATTTCTATTATATTATAATGGTTGATTTATGGTTGAACCAATTTTTTTCCTTGGAATCTTGACATTAACCAGTGCCTTAAATGGTTCTGGTAGGCCCCAAATAGGCTGTACATGTATGCAAAATTCACACATTCCTTTTTTCACAAAAAAAAAAAAAAAAGAAGAAATTGTTGGGTCAGCATTCACTCTCACCCAAATAATGATCTGATTTCCATCTATTTCTATAAAATGCTCAAAGTCTGATTTGCCTCACCAAATCTGCCGTGCATACTTGATGGTCTATCGGGGAGGTTTTAAAGTAGAATATATACATCACAAGAACAAAACTGAAGGGATTATGAAAATACTGGGTAAGGAATAGCCAGCCAGCCAAACATTTTCCCTACTCATTGAGGGTTGTGTATGTGTGTGTGCAAAATTTCAAGTTCCCACAATAAACGGCCAGAGATGGGCTAAGTCTGGATACATAGATACAAATAAATGTCAGAACACATGAATACCCAAACCCAGCAACAGTGATTAAACCGGTCTGTTGTGAGTGATCAATAATAATGATACTGAACTAAGGTACTCTATTTTTGTAGTAAGTTCAAAAAGCATCAGTAGTAGATTTATTTGACTTAGCTTATGTATAGGGAATAGTCATTTGGTAAGCGAAGTGCCTACGATTTACATCCTTGTGATTCTTGACTAAATCAAAAAAGATTGAGTCAGGTTATGGGTAACTCATCCCCCCCCCCAAAAAAAAACAGACTTTTTTTTTTTTTCTACTTGAGTTTTTATTAAGTGTTTGAATCACCAAAATACTTGACTTTTCAACTCTACTCAAAATATGAATCACTGCTTCTTAACTAAATCACAGATATACATTTGTTCTCTTAAAAGGTCTTTATGCAAAGTTTCCCCCCCCCCCCAAAAAAAAATAATACAGCTATTTAGCAATTAAATTGAGAAACCAGGGCAAACACATACTCTCATAAAAGCCTTGTACAATAGACTTTGCAAGATCTGCATATCAAGGTTAACTGCACTGAATAAATCATTAAATAAAGAAAAATTAATACAATTTCACTTTGTGTTGTCTGTAAACATTGAAAATAGTCATTACCAGTGATGTAAAGGAATATCAATCTGGTTGAATATCTGGGACTGGATTTTTTGTTATAAATCTGTCACCAGATTGATATTCTAAAACATCACAGGTCATAACAAGTATATGTACCACAAAAGATACACAATTTATTTTCTGCATTTCTTCCAGATTTCTTCCTAGGGGTTTTAAATGTTATAAAACCAGAAATCAAACTTTTAGTAATACTTGAAGATTATCTTTTTCTTTTTTTTTTGCCTTTCATTGCACTAAATTGTCTCACTAACACTAAATGAAATGCAAAATTTCATTGAAGCTTAATAACCACTGCACTAAAATATGTAATCTTACATAGATAAGATTTCTGCCTACTTCAAAAGATACAAAGGCAGCATTTTTTTTTTGTCTGTTTACCAGTGAATTACAATGAATTCTTGGGTTCTCTGTTTAAAGTACCAAGCATAAGATAGTCAACTCTGATAAAATACTAAACTTGCAAGCTTAAATCCAGGTTTACAAATTCAAGGAAATGGACTAGATCCTAATCATTCAAACATTTGATAAAAATGTGTTGTTATCAACCACCAAGAACCACTATTCACTCCTACCAGTAGCAACAGAATATGACGATATACAATTGCTAACAGTTTTCAAGAAAGAGATAAACTTCAGGGATAAGAAACAACAGTTTGGGATTTAATATTAATAAAAAAAATCATATAGCAATAGGTGTCTTAGTGTCTTTTGAGGCACCATGATTTTTTAGGTACATATAGCTGTAAAGTTCAGACAATTTTATTGCATATCACATCTGAAGAGAGCTGTAGATTGAATTGGCTGAAACGTTGTGTTAAGATCAAAGATGAGAAGAGGAGATTGGATTGTACAGAAAAGCGTTTGAAGAGTCATTAAGAGATAAATCAACATTTTTATTGATTTAGTTGTTCCAACAATGTTTTGGCCAGTCTATTCTACTGCTTTCTTCAGCTGTCATATCTGTAAGGAAAGAGGTTTCAAAAAATGGTAGCAAACAGAAATTTATGTTAACTTTAGAATGATATATTTTACTAGTGTTGCTTTTATTTCTCCCATCTCCTTCCCTTCTGTGTCTATCTTACTCATAGTATTAGTAGCAGCCACGCCTCTTGATGCACACTTATATTGACAGTCAGCAACAGCACGAACTAGTTCCCAACCAAGATAGACTATTTTGATCCTCCCCCAGCAAATGCTTTGCAATAGATCCCCACGTTGGTCTAGTACATATTTTACTTTGAAACCTTCCCCTAGGTCCATTGAGTATGCATGCCAAATTTTGTTAGGCAAATCAGACTTAATGTTATATAAAATGAATAAAAATCATGTCACTATTATCAGGGTGAGAGTGAACACAGACCCAACAATTTTTTTTGTGTGTGGATGGGAGAACCATACGTAAATTCTGCACACATATACAGGCTATTGGGGGTGCACTGGGACCATTTTAGGCCCTGGATGAAGTCAAAAGCTAAAAAAAAAGTGGCTCCACCAAAAAATGATATAATAGATCTACAGATTGTTGAGCAGATTTTAAATCCAAACTGAAATGCTTGTCATCCGTTCACTTTCTATGCCCGATCCGCAGATTGCAAATGGAATTATGCTGGCAACTTTCCTCTGCAGACAACCATCGACCATTAACTTGCCTGAATGGAGAATTGTCAATTCTATAAGAGAAGCACCCCACCCTTACCAAATAGATAGCCATCTAGCAAGAAGAGAAATATTGGATACATTACAGGCCGCGAGATATCAATAGTGCTCACACAGGCAAATTCAATTCTTTATTAACCAACAAGGTCAAAGCACTCAAAATCTTAATGGTTAGCATACAAGTCAGGCAAACCATTCACAGGGATTTGATTTTTCCTTGGTGCTCCATCAAAATAACTTTGCACCAAAGCTAAATCGCTTTCAGTAACTCGCTGGATTATTTTTACAGTTCCCGTTGAAAACAGGATTATCAACATATCGATCAGTATTCCTTCCTAAGATCAGAGTATCTGTGCACTCTGCCTAGAATCAAAATATCACTCATCAGTACTTCATCTTAGAATCAGAGAGTAGTATCTGCACTCCTTGAAAAATATCAGGGGATTCACATTGCATCATATATGTAAAATGAATAGGATCATAACTATTTTTCCTCTTTACTTATACCTACTTTCTAAGTATGGTGAGTTTAGAAACTTTGTAAAAACAATTTGACCATATAAATCAAAAGGTACGCTTTTCTCTCATAGGAGAATAAGATTGAGAGCATGGGTGTCTGCTGGGGTGTGGGTGTCAACAGGCTTTTCACTTAGGACAAGGAGTTAAAAGTTGGAATCTCATACTCAAAAATCTAAAATGGTGCAGTACAATTATTTCATGGAACCCCAACTTAATGTTCCCATATAAGAAGACTGTCTTATTATTTGCCAATGCTCACTCCATCTTGACACCCAAGGGTCAGGTCATGCACCTCCATCAACAGTCAATTGTACCATCTGACACCCGATTCATTCAGTAGGTTTCTACTTACTAATTTATTCAACTAATTGTGGGTGCAATGTCTATTGAGTAACAGGGTTGCCAGTAAAATATATTCCGAATGTATCCCTATGGCCGATCCCACCCCAAATCTATGCTTCCTTCCCTGTCTGGAAAAATGGCAGCAGATGCCCATAATTGTGAGTGCATAGTTGATTTTATAATTGCAAGACAGGAGGACACGTGAGAGATGAGCCTGAGTAGTGCTATTTTTTAAAATGGATTGATTTTCCTTCTCAGAAGGATCAATTCATTTGGGATGGGACTTCAGACCTGGTAGCTGGCTTTACTCTGCAGCTATGACTTCAACTATACAACCCAAGTTACAATTATAAAACAGAATTGTTCAAGCAAATACTACATTTTATGGTTCTGCAAGGAAAAATGAGGAATTCTTTTAGTAATATAAGGTATATTCTCAAAAGTAGATTTCACTTGCAAATGATTAGGAATGGAAAGTGTGTGTGTGTGTGTATATATATATACACATTGTTCACTTAATCAAAATAGGATAGAAAGCAACTATTCTTTTTTTTTTTTACAATCAAAAGTTAGTGAAATAAAACTTTTTTCTTTTTACGAAAAATTAAATAGTTTTAATTTGATTAAATGTTCATTCAATCAAAGCAAAGATATAAAACAACTTTTTTCAAGATCAAATGTTTATGCAATCAAAGTGAGATGAAACTTTTTTTCTTTTTAAATAAAAAAAATAAAAAAAATGAATAAATTCCACCAATTAGGCAATTTCACCAATTCAGCATAATATACGCAAAGGGACTGGAAAGAAGCAGAAAAAATTTGCTGATCATTCAAGTACGAAAACTTCATGGGGCTATAGCTGAGGAGGCATGATTGGCCTAACAGTTAACAGCACAGAGAATGGAATTGGCAAATAAGAGTTCAAACTCTATCAGGAACAATTTGGATTCATTTCACACTAATGCTCTTGCAAAAGGCATGCATTTTCTTCTCCCCCTCAGTTATAGGTAAATAGCAGGGCATTTGGAATCCTTTAACCCTATGAAGCAGTCCATCATGGGTACCAGGCTACAACCGTGGCCCAGTCAAAACCCACTATTGCTACAGAAACAAGGATCATACGTGAAATAGAGTCTCAATCATTGTCTCGTGTGTAATGTACTATGAGAGTAGCTAAGCTCTAAAGTAGAACTGCAGGGAATATTTGGCCATCAGAGTCTAAAGTTGGGGGGGAGGTATTGAACAGCCAACTTTCATCTGTTGTTTATTCCAAACTTGAGATAATATCCATACCTTGCTTAAATGAATCACCATAGCCCATGCATATACCAGAATTTATAATCTAAAGAATAGATAATTTATCTAAAAAAAAAAAAAAATACCAGCACAAGATTTGAACATAGTCCATAATGACTTCAGAGACCTGAAAAAGCACTTTTCTGAGAAAAAAAAAAAAAAAAAATTAGGGGTGGGGATTAATGGTTAGTGGTGTACTCCTGCAAATTTTCTAGGTTGTAGTCACCAAAATGCGACCAGGAATGATTGGAGATACAAACAGACAGGCACAAAGAATCTGAAGCCCACTTGGCTGGTTGGTCAGGTGGATCATTAGTGGGGCTACAGTGATTTTATATCACACTGCATCCAATGTACAGGTATTATGACCATCTACCAGGATGATGATAATGATAATTGAATTGACCATTTTGAATGGCTGAAATTGGCTAGATTCTTACAGCTGTTCAAATAATGTTATTCTCAATCTAAAAATACTGTTAGCCTCAGAGCTAATGCAGTAGCTAGGTTTAGGATTAGTGTTTGTAATTTCCCAATTAGTTATCTGGAAATTAAATTTACCCAATAACCATTTTTTTTTTTTTTTTTTTTTTTTTTAAATCTAACCACTTTTAGCCATTTTACCTGGTGGTTAGTTCAAAGATGGTCAATTATGCATTTGTCCATCTCAAGTTTTTCTCAAAACTTTCTTCTTTAAAACATTCCCGCCAACTGAGTATTCATGCCAAATTTAGTTGACCACATCTTAATTATGGAGAGAGGGGGACACAGTGACAAATAGAGACATTTGTTTTATATAACTGAAGAATACGAAAAATCATAGAATGTATACATGTGTATTGAACAGAAAGAAAGGCTCAACTTGACATTATATTTACATTGTAAATAGACCCCCCTCTTTCTATCAACCTTAGAAAAAAATATTTTTCTGAAAACTGATTTCAGAACATTCCTCTAGGTCCATTGAGTATACATGCCAAAGCACAATTAAGTAAAAGATACAATTTATTAAGTTTAATGCAACACAAAATTTTATTTATACCAAATTTCATCACGTATCATCACAGACAACAGAAGTATGACAGAAAACATCTGCAAATTGTAAATTATTATGTGTGGATATGGATTAACCTTTTTTCACATGTACTGAACTTATTCCAAATTAATCATAGTTGAAGATGGTGGGTTGAGGGTCAATGTCCAGCTAATAAGGAGCAGGGCACAATGAGCAAAGTGAACGAATTTCTAAGGTTTTTTGGAAAAAAAAAAGTTTTAAATTAAGGTCAAGTTCTGTAGTCTGGCAATGGCCAGGTGTCGGATTAAAAAGGTCCAACCTGTACTTAATATGCACTTGGAATCAGCAATAATGACAAACATCTGCTTGCTATCCCAAACCAGTGTGATTGTCCAGAAGGTTCCAAACCTCGTAACACTTAGTTGCACTAACTGTGCACTAAAACTGATTTTGAGTCTGAGCAAAGAGCTTTCCATCATGATGAGGCAATCAATGTCATCAAATGTCAAAGAGCTGCCTAATGTAGAAACACTCTAAAATCAAATTCATTCTCGATAAATCTCTGCTGTCTTCTAGTATAGGTAGCGGTGAAATGGTTACTTCTTGGATCAATGTCTAGGCTCAAAATTGCCAGCAAAAGTGATCAGACAGGAACTTGTATTTGTCATCTTATAGAAACAAAGCTTAGATAGGAGGTGAGAGTGGTGTAATGGCAAGCCAAGTTCAAACACTGGACAAAGATATTTCCGTTCACTTTGCAATTATGCCCTTGGAAAGAGCATGAATCCATCTCCCCTAACCGCCAATGGGTAAAATAGCAAGGGAGACTGGGTTCTCCGGTCTCAGGATCTAATCAGTCTAAGAAAAGGACAACTCTGAATTCAAAACTAGACTGGAATATCTGCACTCAAGTAGCCAGTACCTTCCTAAAGACCTACTGTATACAAACCTCATAAGAGGAGCTAGGAAAGGCCTTTTCCCAGCAGTGGACCTGAAATGGCATCTTTAGAATCATGATGAGAATAAAGATGATGATGATAAAGATGATGATGATGATGACGACAGGATATATGACTAAGCAAGTCCTGATTCGCAGTCATTGATCTTTGAGAGGGTAAAGTCTTGTGAAAAGTCTCTTCATAATTTGAACCTTGATGTTTTTTTTTATAATCCTTTCCCTCTCTTCCAATTCCCTTTCTCAATGAGATCAACACTCAAATCAATAAGGTTCTGGTCATGATGAGACTGCCTGACTCATACTTTCTCTCTGCTCATCTCAGATATCACAACACTTGCCAAAAATCATAAATTTATGCTGGAAATAGAGTACACAGAGTGAACCTCTCTTCGTACAAAAATGCATAAATCCATCAAAATTTGGGTAAATAGCAGAGCAGATCGGACTGTTCAGCCTTAGTTGGAAACCAGTATAGGAGATAGACAATTTGAATCCAAACTGGGGAAAGTCTAACCTCTTGTCTAGCATCAAGTGAGGCTGGCAACAGACAGAGTAGGAAACAGGTTTCTGATATATATGATTGTCTCTACCTCCCCATAATACCTTCAAAATTATTTTTGAAATCCTTGAATTTCTTGAACAACAATTTTCAATAGCTCAAAGTGAATAGATTTAAGAGATGTAATTAGTATGCTATAATGATTACCAACGTGATTAGAAAAACAGTATCATGGACAAAGTTTTTTTTATCATTTCATCAATAACGGATTGATATATTGCACAATTATAATATATATATATATATATATATATATATATATATATATATATATATATATATAAAGAATGGTATCATTAGATTAAGAATAATATAATTTAGCATTTAGATGAAGAATAACGTTATTTGTGAACATTAATCATCTCATCAATACATTGTATATTTATACTTTTTGGAACCTTATTACAAGTTTCTGGAGCACAGTCTAGCCACTTTTAGCCATTCAAAATGGTTGTTCAAGATATCCAAGAAAATACATTGGGATTGCTAGAATTTCATAAAAAGAATTAGAAACTTCTCACCAATGTTTCAAGTCTTCAAGTCTTTCACTTACCTAAAAAAAAAAAAAGAAACAAAAGTTAATTCGGAAAATAATGCAACAAATAGCTATCATAGTAAGATTCATTGTCTCAGAAGTTTTTGAATACTTCTCAGTAGAAACATTTGAAACATTTATTTTTGTGTGAAAGAAAAGTATACACTTTGTAAATAAAAGCACACATCATATTTACACAAAATCTCCGTCATTAAGAGGTACTGTAATAAACATTATTTACATTTGATGACAGCTTACTGGAATATGTTGTGCTATTCCATAGACCTATCATCATCAGTCTCTCAACGTCCATCATTGGACATAGACCTTCCCCAGGATTCTCCACGCTTCTCTATTATGGGCGTCACAGATCCAATAATTTCTGAATTTGTCTAGCTAGTCTCTTCATCTAGTACTCTGCCAGCCTCGGTTTTACATGTGATCTCTGGGGATCCATGTCATGATTGCAATGTCCATCGGTTGTCTGCCATTCTTGCGACACGGCCAACCCATTGCCATTGGAGATTTTTTTTTAATAGATTCTATGATACCTTGAACTCCTGTCTTCTCCCTGATGTATTGTGCTGTCTTGTGGTCTCTCTATGTGAGGTTGAGTATAATTCTTTCATCTGCATGTTGCATGATTCTCAATTCGTGGGTCTGTCTTGTTTAGGTTCCATATTTCAGCTTCATAAGTGACTATTGGGAGAATACATTGGTTGTATACTTTTCTTTTTAGGATTAATGGGATCTTCTTGTTTTCGAATGTTGAGCTTGCTTTGCCAAAGGCTTGCCATCCTAGGCTGATTCTTTGTTTGATTTATTCTTCTGAGGATCTCAGAGATTCGTTGTCCTAGGTAGATGTAGTGGTCTCCTTTCTCCAGTCCTCTAAGAATTTTCTGATATTCAATCTACTATTCTTCTCTTCCACTGTATATACACAGCCTCTCAGTCCCTTGTACTCACTTTTGGTAAGAATACATTAGGATCTACTAGTTCTATACTATGCATAATCTTAAACATTTCTACAAAGTCTCCCCGGTCTCTCCTTTTTTTATAACACTATCCACCCAAACCCCTTTAACCTATTCACAAAACTCATACTTTTTAACTCTGGTACAAATTTAGTTGCTTGTCTCTGGACTTTTCCGAAAAGATTCTTTATTCTTCTCCCAGTACAGTGACCAAGAACAACTACATACTAAAGTTGTACAGTGTATGTGCGTAATCTTAGTTATTTATGTGATTTTCACACTTACGAGATGTTGTCAGATTAATGATTAAGTGCTTTTAGAATTGGTGCCTTGGAAAATTTTGCATCTCATTGACAGAAAATGCCAACCTTAAAATAGATAAGATAGTGATAAGTTATTTTTGGTCTTTATTTCAGCATCAATTGTTTGATATAAGAGAAAGCATTATGGATGCTTATCTAATTCTCTCCTTCCTTTCATGTTGTCTTTCCATATATTCATATAAATTGTACAACAATTTTTGAATGTTACATTATTGCTAAATAATTCAGTTTATGTAATAGAAACTGGCAATTTTTGGTTTGAATATATATAGGCTAGAAAGCTTTACATCTCTAAACACATTAAAAACTTTTTTTCAAAGAATCTCTTGTCACTTCAGTTTCTCATTTCCCAATACCTGTTATAATAATTTATGTAATTTTTTTCAGTGCTTTTTTTCAATGTTTTACGCATATTTTGATATTATGGTACTATGTGCAAATTCTTTCTTATTAGGATCATCAATTGTTCATGATGTAATTGTTTTGAGGATTTAAAAACAAAAGTTATATTAACATAGCATCCTAGCAGCATTGATCAAACACCACCTCCCCTCCAGCTATCATTTTGATATATAGCTTATGTCATACATGTAGTCTGTTATTTCATGTAGGATATTATCATAATGTATTGTATATGGATGTTATTTTATACTACAGATATAATTTTTTTCTAAAAACATGACTTATTTACACAAGTTACTCAAAAAATGTATTTGATGAGGAGGGATCAAGTATAACAGACAAGACTTGTTCAGGTCACTTCTATTACGTGTATATATATATATATATATATATATATATATATATAATAATGGCTTGGCTTCACAAATGAAGATTTCTTGGTAGAATTCTCAACAACGGCTAGTTCAGTACACGGAACAACCCTCCAGCCTGAGCAATGGAGTTTTATATAAGGTTCCAGATTATAATAATACAATGCATAGTGTAATCATACTTTTGGAATCTTTGTACGACTTTTTGGAGCATACATATAACATTTTTAGCTCTCCAGTTATCCAGAAATTAAATCTAGCCAATTTCAGCTATTTCAAGTAGTTACCATCTTCTGACCTTATCAGACCAAAGATTGCCTAGAACCCTTACTTATGTGAGGTCCATAGATATAATGAATGTAAGTGAGAAAATATTAACCCATGGAAAATTTCATATCTACCAGTTACAATTGTAACAGGTCTGTATCAATCAGGCAACCAGCATCTTTTGACAGCATGCTGTGTTTCGGGTAATCAATTAAAAAAAATTGGATGATCAATGAATAAGTTACTCTTCTTGCCATTTGTTGGATGGTGGTCACCAAAAAAAGTCTGAATTAAAAAAATTTTACAAAGTAAAAGATCAATTTAAAGAAGTATCTCAGGAGGGGATTTCCAAAAAGGTGTAAGTATTTAAATTTTCTGTCCTCTAGCTCCATTAGTACAGCCCGTACATGTCATACATAGCCAGCTAGACCAACTAAAAACTGTAAGAAACCTATGTTGACTGTTTTGGTTGAAAGTTTCTAATATACCAATTGTATCCAGTATTTAGCCATAGACAAGTTCATGCTTTTTTACGGCCAAATCATTGTATAATTTTAAGGGAGTTTAAGTAAGAGTTAAAAAGGCCGACTGGTTACCCACACAGAAAATGGAATTGGCAAGTTCAACTTTGGTTTGAGACAGTTCACTTTGCCCTTTTTCCCTTTGGAAAAACCTGAATTTATTCCTTCTTTCCCCCAGCTATAGGTAAAAAGTGAGGAAGATTGCACTCTCCAGCCTTATATGGTGACTAGACTAGAAAACTGACAACCAATTCCAAACTAGGGAAGTAGGCGAGAGGCAACCTGACAGAGTAAGAAAAAACCGAAGCAATGGGATAACGTGATCATTCTCTCCACATAAGTACCAGCGGAAGAGCTAAAAGTACAAGCATACATAAATTCATGAATAGATGAACAGATATCTAAAACCATTAATATTTAATTATTTTCTGTATTATAAGAAACTATCACCAAAATTTTCAACATGGGTTTCTTCAGTTTTCAAGTTGTTCTGACTTGCTGGCTGGATAAGTATCGCACGTACAGGCAGCACAAACGAAGCTAAAAGCCTGAGAGTCTAAACTTTCACTCATGTCGACAAAAAAATTTGGGTTTTTTTTTTTTTTTTTCTTTCAAATCTCCCTTCCCAACAGGTTTTTAGTGGGGGAGGGATCAACTTGCAATGTAACTTTTGACCAAATTAATCCAATAGATAGAATCTACTTATTTTTTTTTTTAAATTCAGACTTTTTTAGTGATCACTACCCAAAAAAATGCAGGAAAAGCAATATTCATTGATCATCCCCGACATGACATGCTGCTAATTGAGGTTGGTCATGAGACGGTTTCTATTGATTGACTAACTAGACCTGTAGAAGTATAGGAATTACTTTGCGGTTTACGTTAAAAGATGCGTCATGACATTTCCAATTATCAATACTATAAAATTCATATTAATCAAATGTCAGATAAAAGCAGGTGCCAAGTGGTGTAATGGTTACCAGCACAGAAGACTGAATCAGGAGCCATATTTTCAGTTTTGCTCAAGGATGTTCAATAATGCCTTAGGGAAAGGCATGGATCCACTTCCCCCTTCAGTCTGTAAGGAAATCAATTGAAGGAAATTTACTCTGAAAGAAAGAACCTACAGTTTGGCAATTGCCATAGCTAGTCCCAAGCCTAGGTAAAGGAGGTAAGCTGGGCAAAGACTTAACCACTTCACACCATAAAATTTACTTGCTGGTCATAGCCTTATGTTCCAAAAGGAGTCTGAAGAAACAAAACGAAGAAAAGTAGCAATAATTATCAAGACTTTCCAAAGTTTTCTATTGCAAGTGGAATTTGAGTAAAGATTTTTTAAATCAAAATTTGCACTTGTGAAGACATCTTATAATGACACAGACATATTCAAGCTGATTCTGTAATAAATATTACCAGGCAGACATTTGATACTTAACAATTGGTCATATGGTTTCTTCATTCTGCAATGAATTTATAAAAGACACATGGCCATTCCCAAGACACTCACTTTATTTCCGCATGACAAGAAAGAAAAGAAAATATAAGAGACATTCTGGAAATTAGGTTGTTTCAACTTGACACATTTGGGGGCTTTTTGTATCAAATGTCTCCAAAGAGAGATTTCATCTTGATACCAGTGAAATTAAAGAAATTGAATTGTTTTTTTTCTGGTTACACTTAAATCATGTGTATACATCGTCTGTGTTAAGTCTTTCTAATTGTATGGAATTACTGTTTTTAATCGAATACAG
The DNA here is from genome assembly GCA_963457665.1 of Thysanoteuthis rhombus. Taxonomy (NCBI): domain Eukaryota; kingdom Metazoa; phylum Mollusca; class Cephalopoda; order Oegopsida; family Thysanoteuthidae; genus Thysanoteuthis; species Thysanoteuthis major. The sequence goes on along the minus strand of OY735208.1, from coordinate 4,959,052 downwards.
TGCAATCTTGAATATGATGCAACCCTGACTTTTTACTGCAAAAAATCAGTAATATATGTATATATCTGTACCTCATATAAATGAATCATTGTAGCCCACTTGTGTACCAGAACTAATTATCTAAAAAAAATACAAGCCCTAGATTTGGGCATTGTTGGCCCAAAATGACTATAGTGACCAAAAAAAAAAAAAAAAAAAAAAAAGATGTTCTTAGATGGAGCCTAATGGTGAATTTATGCAAATTTTCATGGTTGCAGCCCCAAAACTGGGACCAGAGAGAGACACACATAGGTTAGCAAAGAGAGAAGAGTCTGTAGCCCACTTGTTTGGTTGGTCGGGTAGGCTATTAGTTGGGCTACAGTGATTCAATTATCAATTATTAAACACTCATATAATTCTAACCCAGTTTTGACCGTGATTTTTTATATTAAATTTCTCGACATTTGATTTGTATCAGACAGAAAAGAGTAGATATTCGCAGATATTTTGAATGATAAATGTAATTGACTATGGGGGATGATAGAAATCCAAATACCACAGACTATAGCAGGTAGATCTTCAAGCCTTTGCAGAACACATTGCAGTGACAAAAAACCCTTTTTCATCAAGGAGTGCATTCTCTGACTAATTACTCTCCACCAGGGGGGATATGTTCTGACAAAACACCCCTTTCTCTGACTAATTGCCCCTTTTTTACAGGGGTTTGCATTCTCTGACAAATAAGAGTTATCACCAGACTTTACTGAAAATTGGCATGTCAAGTGAGTTTTAGCTTAAACCTCCAAAAATGAAATCCCTATATCAAAATTCAAATTGAGAGACCCCTTAAATTTTTTGACCATACACGTATAACCCTCACATAGGTAGGCTGTGTACAGTAATGATATAATACAGATACTTACTCATATGTGGCCACTTTTATTTTCATTTTATTGTATATTTTGAACAAAATAAAGGAAAACTTTCTCATTAGATACCCGGTAGATGAGGATTTGACAATAGCTGTCTAATTAGGAAAACTAATAAAAATCATTAATGTTCAGTCCACTTATTCACTCTTAAGGAGAAAAAAAAATACAAAACTAATAGTTATACATGATAGAGGGTACCTGGGGGCAGTCTATGAGAAAAAAATTCTGGATTGTGATTGGCTGTATCCCCTCCCATCCAATCCAAATCAGATAACTTTTTTAGGGACATCTAAAGGCAAACTGTATTGTGTCACTGTTGTAGTGCTGAGTATTCTCTATCCAATGGTGCAAACCCCAGGGTTCTATCTTAATTAGGATCAGAGTTATGAACTTGTGAATACAGGGTAGTTCACCGAAATATCAATATTTGAGGTCATCGCCCCTCTTCTAATTGGAATTTTGAAAAACAGATTTCATTTTTAGAGATTTGAGCAAAAACTCACTTAGCATGCCAGTTTTCATTAAAATCTTAGGGAGTGTGGTTACCAATTTAACTTCTTTTTAATGACCTTCAGAGAATGCACCAGAGAGTAATCAGGCCATGGAACTCCCTTCCTGAGTCAGTAGTACCGTACTGAACCAGTTCAAGGCAGTGCTGAAAGAAAAAGACAAGGAAAAAAAAAGCTGGAGAAATGGATGCTTGCCTGGATGCATCAGATCCACAACAGAGGCATTTTTTTTTTCTTTTTTCCAACTCACTGAAGATGTGGGGTCAGTCCCTACGATAAGTCAGTGAACAAATACCTATTCATCCAATCCGTGTTTTCCTCAATGTCTAAAATATCTCCACCGGATACATATGTACGTATGCATATACCTACAAGGCTTCTAGAACATTTGTATATATTTGGCACTTTGCCACCAGTCATTTCCCAGTAGACTTTCTAACCAAAGCACAAATAAAATCCTCTTATCTTAACTAGTATTTGGAATCTATAGACATTCCTCAACAAGAAATAACTAATTAATTTTTTAACTAATATTTCTTTCATCTCAATTTCTATTGCTTTTTAAATTTTCTTTCATTGGACCACACCTTTCAATAATGTCATGCATTTTAATGACATCATACATCGTTCTTCCTATTTCCGTTGTTTAACTTGAGGTTTAGATTTGATCTTCTGCCTACTGTAAAAGCTCTTCTTGTAGTTTAGGCAGTAGCTGTACATGGGCAGGGTTCCTGAGCTAAAGGGATGCCAGAGCCTCACTGGCAGCCACTCCTTTATTTTCTATCTGCATCATGTACTCACTGCCACGTCACCACAAGCATCTGTAATTGGGACGAGGGAAACTAGTCAAAAAATTGATACTGGATGGCAATGCTTCATCTGATAAAGAATAAATCAAGATGATATTACTAAAAGAAATAGTAAATATTGCTCACTCGTACAGTGGTAGTTGGGGATGGAGAGGTAAGTCTAGTTAAGGTCGAAACCTGGTTCTCAACATTTGGTTGCAAGCTGTACTTCTGGTTTACTTCAAGGGGAAGGAAACATTTTCTCTAAGCCCTACAATACCTTCCCCCATCAACTTCAACCCAGCCATTTCAAATAACAATTTGAAAATCTTATTAATGGTTAGAAGTAAGAGTCAAAATTAGACACAAGAGGGCAGTCTGCTTTCTATCTACAGAGTAAGTACTCTGATTGGCCAAAACATTATGATCAGCAACACGTAACTAGAATGAGAGCACCTGTCTCATTACAACAGCACATGTCTGGATTACAGATATATAAGCAGGTAAGCCTACTTTGACTACATTTTGATGTAGTTGAATACTGCAGGTAAAAAGGCAAGAAGAAAGTTTTGAGGGACTTTGATAACAGCCAAAGGACTAGATCAGAACATTTCTGAAATGGCACAGTTTGTTGAGGGCTTACATTCAATTGTGAATATTTCAGCGTTCTGAGGAGGGGGGGAAAATCACCAACAGCCGACAAGGCATTGGGTGACTAAGATTTATCGATGTTAAAAATGAACCAAGGCTTGTATGTCTAAATTTTCAGACTTCTGGCTCCATTGATGTGGCCTATACACAAGACACATACAGAACCAAAATCACCAAAAAACTGAAGATACCTTTGGTAACAGTTTTGGTTGACCGTTCCAAATTTGCTGATTTTTCACACAATTTCGATATCACGGATTTCGCAAGTATAACTCCATACTCTCTCAGTGTCATGGTGACAGTCTCTATAAATATAGTGATCAAATTCAAATGTTACAGAGTGGTTTCCCATCTAATGTTCTACCAATGTGTTGTAATTGAAAACTGTATCCTCAAAATGTTAATAGAGTCCAGCTTGCAATCTGATATACCCGACCAGCTTACTTCAAAAAAGTAACTGCATATGTCTGTTTGGGTGTGGTAATTGAAATCTATCCATATGGTTTTTCTGGCTTGCTATTGAGGAAATGGACAACATCTTATGATAACAATGTTTCATTAGATGAGGATTGCAAGGCTACTAACAAAATGTGGTACCAGGAAATGAAATTGTGTCCCCTCTCACTTCTCATTTTAAGAAGAGTGAGATTGAAAAGCTCCAAAAATAACAACTCACTATAATTCTGAGAAATCTCCATGTGTATGCACAGAGATAACTCAGCAACTGATCATTGTATAAAGTTGATATTGGCCAGATATGCTGGTTCATGCACCAGATATCACAGGGTCAAAGTTCACATTTTTAGGTATGAGGGAGGGCTCGATTTTTTATTAAAATTCAATCTGAAATAGATATATTTCTTTGCCAAAATTTGGCCAACATGAGCAGAGAAAGAGATAGACATTATAGAGACAAACATATAATTTAAACCTCCTGATGATTTCCATATAACTGGATGCTCCCTCTGAACAGGCATGTCCCTAGTTATATACATTTATCTTAACATAGGTTTGGGATGAATTCAATCGTAGTCAAGTAAGGAATCAAATTCCAGTCCCATCCATGACCTTGTAGATTGCAAGAGTGCGATGCTGATACCACTGTCCGAGTAAAATGCAACAGGTTATTCTGGGTTACCTTGTACTAGCAACTAGGGGTAATACCTGACTAGACCTATTGGATGAAGTGGAACCAGTCTGCCTCGGTGGGGAATCAGAATTGTCAATCTCCTAGACTGATTGCCAACTATGGCAGTCATCTCTACCATTTACCCATAGCTAGGGGAAACCCAGGCTTGAAATATCAGTCTACCTTGCTATTTACCCACAGTTAGAGGGTGGAGTGGATTCATGACTTTCCCAAAGGCATCAGTATGGAGTAAACACAAAGCGTTTCCATTTTTCGTGCTGTTGACCATTAGGCCATCCACCCTTCCACAGTCAAAAATGGCAGAGGATTAAAATTCAAAGCCTTTTGTGAGTCTTTCTTTTCAGCAGATAATTTGATAATTTAGAATTGTCAATTTATAAAAAGTAGACCAGTGATTCCCAGGGGGGTGCTGGTAGGCAGGAGGGTGTGGTATGGGTATTTGGGAGACAAGGGGTGGTGGTGGAATATAAATCAATACCTCCTAAGCAGTCATTCATCTGAAAATATGATTTTACTGTTTTAAACTTGCACCAATGGAGCTACAGGGCTGAAAATTTAAAAATTTACTCCTTATCATGCCTGCTTGTTTTGTTTTTTTTCAATATGAAGAATTTTCAATGAATACTGCCCTACGAAAGGAGAGAGTAGTGACTTATTCAAGGATCACACCTTTCAATGTTTTAATCGATGATCCCCAGTAAGCCATGATCCCAAAAGATGGTTCTATGATGGTTTCTATTGAGTGACTACCCAGGCCTGTTTTTATACTTGTACTTTTAGAGACTTTTGTACAATTATATATTTAGTTATAAAAGAAATGCTTCAGAATATATTTTTTTCTTTTTCTTTTGATCAATTTCAGGTTTCAATCTATCAATTTTGACTTGACTTTATGGGTGAGGCACTGATGAAATATCAACTCTTAAAGGAGGCAACATTCTGGAAAAGTTTGAGAAACATGTTAAGCAATACATTCCGCTGATATACGATGTCCTTTAAATGGACAATTGTAATTCAAGCATACCAAATAAATTATACATGGTTTAGATAATGAGTAACATTAAATTTGGCATTATGTTATTGCACCCCAAAATTTCTAGTTAGAAAGAAAGATAAATAGGTTTTCCAAACCCAATGTAACACTAATAAGTTGAATATAATTGGTTCTCATTTCACTACTGAACTCTAAGAATTAAAAAGTTATTTAGCTCAACTCATACTTTAAAGTGTTCTTTGAATAAAATGCATTGACAACTTCATTATGGAAACATGAAAGCACTCACGAGATAGTATACTGTTGTCAACACCTTCGTTATTAAGAACTGAACAATCAGATTAAAGATCCTAAACTGTGTCGTGACAAGAGCTTGCAATAATTATTTACAGATATATCATTAATAGTTTGAAAAACAACTATAATTCAGTTTAATATATTTACTAGTTCACCTGTGCCATCAAAAATGATACATTGATATACACATTACATTTTGATAAACAGAGATAATAGAGATTTGCTTTGCCACAAGCTTAGAGTATAGCGTTCTGTTGATGACAAATCAATTTTCAAAAAATTTCTTGCCTCTGTTTCCATTACTTTTTTTTCTTTTTATTCAGCATTTTTTTATATCATTAGAACATAAATGGAATTCTATTTTACATCAGTTGCATCTCTTAGCATGATAGAAGAGATCTGCACATTGATAATTATTATGAGTGTGGACTTGTGATGACATGATGTCATTACTGTCACTATTATATCCATGATGCTAAAAAATTGTCCCCATAATGTTCGCTCAGATGGTGTAATGGTTAGTAAGTCTGCCTCACACACAGAAGAATCAGAGTCTGATTCCCGGGATGAGAAAAAAGTGTGGAGAACTGTTCATTAGGATAAATTTCCCCATGCACTCAGCAGCTGAGTACACCCTAAGCTGTGTGATTTGGGGGGGGGGGAATAAATTGGGATTGGAGTCCCTCTAACCTATTCAAAAGAGGGATAATAACAAACAAAAGTAATCTGGATAAAAATTTCATCATTTATTCTGAGATCCATGGCCTATCCTTTGATAAAATGTCATTTAAATCCATTCAAAACTTTCAGAGATATAGTGTGTACAAACAAACAAACATGAGGGAATACATTATGAGTTTGATTATTGACATCAACTTTCTTGAATTTTCAGTGAAAATAGATCAAAAGGCATATTTTAATAATATATTCCAAAAGTAGATTTTAATTCATTGTTAAAATTTTTTTTTTTTAAATGGACTAGGGTTCATATAAATCGACCTAAAACTAAATTCACTGGCAACTACAGGCCTGTACTAAGGGGAAAATTGTTACAGGCCTGTACTAAGGGGAAAATTGTTACAGGCCTGTACTAAGGGGAAAATTGTTACAGGCCTGTACTAAGGGGAAAATTGTTACAGGCCTGTACTAAGGGGAAAATTGTTACAGGCCTGTACTAAGGGGAAAATTGTTACAGGCCTGTACTAAGGAGAAAATTGTTACAGGCCTGTACTAAGGAGAAAATTGTTACAGGCCTGTACTAAGGAGAAAATTGTTACAGGCCTGTACTAAGGAGAAAATTGTTACAGGCCTGTACTAAGGAGAAAATTGTTACAGGCCTGTACTAAGGAGAAAATTGTTACAGGCCTGTACTAAGGAGAAAATTGTTACAGGCCTGTACTAAGGAGAAAATTGTTACAGGCCTGTACTATGATTCTCTTCATATTTCTTGTAATTATTAAATTTCAATTTTATGGAAAAAAAAATTCCTTCACTTAATGCCTCTGGATTTTTAGTTGCTACACCCATGAGATTTGACTTGATTATTCTAGGCCCCAGCCTTCTTCAAAAAGGGGGACAAGAGGAAATCAAGTAGTAAGGAGATTGAAATGAAAAAAAAAAAATTTTTGAATGAAGGATTCAACAATTAAAACAAAATCAATGAGGAGTGGGGACAGACTTCATTCCAAAAGTAGGAAATTCTTGGGGAAACTTGCAAAGGGAAAAATTTGAAAATTTGGTATTATTAGGAAGAAACCAGCAGTAACAGTGGATTCAAATCGAGGACAAAAGAAAAAAAATGGAAAGTACTTGGAGAGCATATACCACTTTCAGCATCATTGCTAGGGGAGGTAATTGTGCATAGATCCACCCAAAAATTTAATCACTTCTTCCACAACCTATTGCCCATCCTACCACAAAATTTTATTAAAATGTATTGAGAACTTTCAGAGATACTGTGTGGATAGTCATGAGTATATACATGCATGTATGAAACAAAATAATGGAGAAATATCTCTAAAATCAAAAAAAATATTCCTGGATCCACTCAAAAATTATGACACTTCCACAAAATTTGAAATTCAATAAGTACTTTTGGAGATATTGTGTGGACCAGCAGATGTTGGCAACAATTAGAAAATGAATGTGTGCAGACTTATCATTAATTTATTAGTTTCATCTGTTTGACAGCAAACCATAAATCAACAATTTTGATTTTTTTTTTGCTCTAGGGTGGAGTTCTTTACTACTTCTGATGCAACTCTATTCACTTACGAAGAAAATCGAAAAAACAGAAAAAGTCTTTTTACCCAAAAATTATAATCATACAAAAATTGGGGATCATTATGGCCTGTGTTTTGAAAGCCTGCAGTCATTATCTCTGCCCCTGAAGTTCAGAGGTGGATCCAGAATTTCGTGCAGGAGAGTGTCCTAATTTTTTTTCTTAACTCCATCCATCTAATTGGACAAATGGATACAGTGAGTCCTTATTTTTAAGCCTAATTTAGGATCACCTAGGGGATTATTTGCATTTTTTCCTATTCATAAAATTTCTTTTTATTCTAGAAAAACCTCTTTTTAATAGTGCTCTGTCCATGCAGGGGGTCTTCCCTTCGTTGCTGTCTGCGGACGAAGATTATATATTCACAAATGTTTTTCCGTCTGCCTACCTGTTTGTCCAAACAATATCTTAAAAAAAAAAGAGAGAGAGAGAGAGAGAGAGAGAGAGAGAGAGAGAGAGAAAGAGAATTTCAATATGGAAGGGTGAGCCAAGGATTAAGTGATTGAATTTGGGGGCAGATTCAGGAATTTTTTCAAATTTTGTTAAGAATGAAAGACAATTTTTCAGCTTTTAGGATGTAATTTCACAATGATGACAAAGTTACTCAGTCTAAGAAATAATCAAATGTTTCAATGAATCAAAATTCAAAAGGGATGTCTGTGGTGAATTATTATCAAGAAATTTTTGTCACTGCATTGTCTGTGAACTGTAACCAGATTATTCAATTCTTAGTGATTTTTTTGCAAGATAGGGCAATTTTTTGGCTTCTGGATATAATAACCCATGACGAAGTGCAGTATAATAACAGCAATGACGTCATTAATAATGGAATAATGATAATTATTACCAGCTTTTGTTTGTCACAACATAGTCTGGGATCTGTAACCTGATTGTTCAGTCTTTAGTGACAATGGCATTGACGGAGATATGAGCTCTCGAGTACTTTCTATTTATATCTATCAATAATTCAGTAGGGAATGGTGGCTTGGGGTGATTTTGTTTTCTTCTAAATTTCCAGACGATGAAACCATCCCAAGAAATGTGGGACACAGGCAGAGAAATTATTTTTGCTAGCAGACTCATGTCTCTACACCTGCCACAATATTTACCCCCGTGTTGGTGGTGTAGAGTGCTCACACCACTTCAGACTCTAAAGAAATAGAAATTAGATGTAACTACTATATATCTATGTTAAGAAATGCCACCATGACACTCATTCCTTGCACTACAAAGCCTCATAAACTTTTCTTTTTTTTTCAAATTGATGAATTTTATGAATTAGGATGAATTTTCATAGAATCTTGACCCATTTCCAGTCTTGAATTCTTCAAATATTTTGTAAGTGGTACTTACTGGTTTAGATTAATTCCTTAATTAATGGACCACTTGCAATTGACAATGGATCTATTTAATGAATATAATAAAAGATAATCTAACTCTTCTGTGAATTGAATTTTTTTTTTAAATAAAAATAAAAGTTACCTATTGGTCAAACGGACATAATTTTAATCAAGCATTATTTCCCTTCATATCAACATTTTTTCATTTCAAGATTCAAGTACTGGTAGAGAAAAGACAATGTGGAAAGAGATAAACTTTCAGGTATAAACTGTATGCTGTTTCGAGTTAACGAAGGAAAACCTAGATCAAACTACAGCATCCAAGTCAGCGTTTGTAAGACTCATGATATCCAAATTAAATATCCAATCATCTTACACTACAAAAGCAGACTTCGATTGGCAATATTGATATTTTTAGGAGGTATGAAGATTTTACAAGCTAATGAACTTACCCCTCATACTATTTTCAAAATTTTAAAAATGACCCCCCCCCCCATTGATTGGAAACTACATGGTATGGCAAATAAAACTTGGCTTATACAAGTCAAATCATAGAGCACATGCGCAATCCTCATGGTATATATTAACCAATGGGCATGTATAAACAAGCCTCGTAAGTGTTAATCCACTTGTGTCTTCAGTTCACTGTTATGCATCGCCTGAAGTGGACATGTTTCTGACAGGTCATAAAAATGGTCACTTTGAAAATTGAGCATCACAGAACTTTTTTGGTGAAATTGAACAAAGTATTTGTGTATTCTAACTGAAATTTATGGGGGGGAAATGCATGGTATGTATGTACATGCGGTTGAGAGGCTCATGAGATTTTGTGAAGGTCAAGAGGATGTCAAAGATGAACGTTGTGGAAGTCCATGCACGTTAAAAAACATCTTTTTACCAATGAAGACCATTTCTGCAATCATTTTGATGCCAAGTCGATCATTCTTAATGGGTAGTTTGATTCTTGGAACATCCTAGCTGTTGTTTGTTTTTTTTTTTTTTACTTTGACTACTTGGCACTTGGGTTGAAACCTAAGATCTATTGGCAATCAGTTTAATATCTAAGTTAAACCAAAACAGTGAGGAAGAAAAAAAAAAAAAATTTGCATGAAAAAAATGTAGTTTCATGTACAAGATCATATTACTTTCAGCTAAACTCGATTTTTTCCAGAAATCATTTTTCTGATTTTCAAGCAATAAGTAAATTCAGAGTTATGAAAAGATCCAGCCATATAAGCTGTAAGTTGGCTATTATACAAGCACTATTTTCTCTAAGATGGATTTGACAATATATAAATTACATGATCTGTGCGGACAATATCCAGTCATTTTGAATATCTGGCTGCACAGTCTTAATGTAACTTGTTACCCAATCAAAAAGGATCTTACTGTGCATGCAGGAGCAAACTCATTACTAAGTAATCCGTCAGGAGTGAGACATCATTGAGTGAGCTTTGCATACTGTGTGATCATTGCATTCACTTGACCAAGGGAATCATTTTTCATCTATCATGCAGGGTTTTGTGGCACCACCCAAGTCTGTGAGATCTACCCCCCCCATCCCGTTTACAGTCCATAATCAGCTGCTTGTGACTTTCTCACTTTTACAAGAGATTTCAGACCGTGGACAAGATTAAAGTGAACATAAGGCAGCTGATGGTGATCCAGAAAGAAGACAGACAGTTTTGAAAAGTGGAAAGGATGCTGTGATAAGCATAGGAGGTCCCAAGTACTTTGAATCGAACTAAGGCACCACTGCCCTCGGTGGCTTATTGTTTCTCTTTATATTAATGGTCGGTTACTTTATAGACAAACCTTTCAAACACACACGAAAAAGACAGTCACTTTTATTCATATAACACTGTGAAATGTGAAGGATCCAAACTTACGGTTTATGAGACCTCATGTAATAAAAATAAAATAGACAAGTCTGGTTGGTCACTCAATGGAAGCTGTCACATGACCAACAATTGTATTGGAGGTGATCATTAAAAAATGGAAAAAGGGGTGATCAATGAATAAGTTAATTTGCTCACCTTTTGTTAGTCAGGGATCACTAAAAAGTCTGAAGTTTTGAAAAAATTAGCAAACACAAACCAAAAGATCAATTTAGCATTAAGTTACATTGTAAAATGAACATCACGCTAGAATCTGATTAAGGGAAGGAATTTTTTTTTAATTTTTGGGGACGAAGAGTAAATATTAAAATTTTCAGCAATCTAACTACATTGGAGCAGCCTGTATGCATGATACATACATAGCCAGCCAGACTCACTCGAAAACTGATAGAAACATATGTTGACTATTTTAGTTTACAGTTTAATAACTGCTTCACAGAAACTACCAATATAGAAACAAAAGCAAAGATGTTGCCAGAGAGATTGTGAAGGAGAGTGGGTGGAGATGAATTTGAGTAAGCATAACATTGTGCAATGTTGAAGATTCAAACCTGATTAGAGCTCAAGATTGAACTATTTGCATCAGAGAACATTTCTTTCCTACTTGTCGTCAGAAGAAAACCACTTGAAATGTGTTCCTATGATCATCGGTCAGAGTCACATACCATTAAGAGGCGACTAAAAAAGCTTTAGGCACAAAAACACTGAAATTGACTAATTGCAGGTTTAAAGCAATTTGGGATGTGAGTACTTGATTTACTTGATTCCAGGGAGTGACTGAAAAGAAATTGACTTTTTTTCATCTCTTACAAACTTAGTGACTTCATTCTTTATGAGCTGGATTCTTTAACTAGTTATGCAAACAACTTTGGGGGTGGTGGTGATGTGTGTGAGTGTGATGTAAACTTTTCATATTATAACACTGAAAAAGTGCAACCTCTTGAGTCAATTCTTATATATAGTCTCAAAGTATCCTCGGCTGTGTGTCACACAAGCCACTTTTAATCTAATTTGTGTTATTTCATATTATCTGATAACTGTTTATTTTATCTTTTTAGATTCTTGTTTCTTATAATTTAGTTATATTTGAAATTCTATTATGGGGTTCATCAGCCTACCATAGCACTGTTTCAGGAGTTTTAAAAAATAGGACAGGCTTCTTGCTATGGCACTCCCTGTCATATTCATCAACATCTCCATGAATATAACTACTTCATAATTTTAATCTATTTTGAAGTTCAAAATCTTCTCTTGTTATTATTTTTTTAGTATTGATGTAGGTTAAAGTAAAATTATTTTACATGAGTTTATTTTATATGAGTTACAGATAAACTCAGGTTGAATTTGAATAGTGATTCTCACTTGTTTATGCAAGACAATTGGTCAAAGTATATCACTTGGTTGATGTATGCATGCTGTAATTCAACTTACATAAGCCCAGTCTTGTTATTTAAATGCCACACCTCATCTAATTCAACTTTCATATGCCAGTGGCCAATTGTGACCTTTCCCATTTCAAAATGACTGCCGCTCTAGCTGTAGAGTGGCAGGCGCTGATAGTGAATTTGAAGTCAAAGAAGCTGATGACAATAACCCTAAATCTAAAAAACACTAATCCTGCAGCTGAAGCAGCAGCCATTTTGAAATGGTAAAGGTAACAATAGCCTGCCAGTGATCTTTGTCTAGTGGCACAACTGTTGAAGTACAGCTCAGTTTTCTTTAGTTTTGGTTGTTGGGTTCTCAGTTCAAAGCAACGGTTTGGGGAGAAATGAGAGCTTGATCTCGGGATGAGGTTTCTTTTTCACTCAAACGAGAAATCGTTTCATCTGACAACCTCCAACTGCACTAGAAGGTGGGAGAGCTAATTAACGTCCTTTAACATTGAATGCATTAAACTAGCATAAGTCAAGCTCATTAGTTCAGAACATACTAGTTCATTGCTAAATAACATTGTATTAATGTAATTGTACTTAAGAACAGGCTACAGGATTACTCTCCACCGCAAACTTTTGGAAGTTGAGAATTCTTTTGTATTTTACTTGAAATCCCCTGAATATATGTATTGGTGGGGAAAAAAAAAAAAAAAAAAAAAAAAAATCATTGATAATTACATCACACATTTCTAGGTAATTGATACTTGACCAACAAAATCTTTTTACCAAGAAAAAAAAAATATTGGTTTATGGAGTACCCAAATACGATCCATCCATAAGATCCATTTTTTTTTGTTTCCACTGGTTGTGATTCATTCAATTACACAATGCTTGTTTTGATTAAAGTTTCTTAAATTTGTTACACTATTTCTTCAAAACATTCTCTTCATGTTGTTAAAAAGGTCTGAATTCTGCATTTCATCCTTGTTTTGAGCAAATTACATTCCAGTTTGATTGTGGCATCCTTTAATTGAATTAAATTTTTGATGAAAGCAGCATAAATTCACAGTTTGAATGGAACAGCGTAAATTATTTTTTATATATCTTAGAAAATTTTATTTACTTACATTTTGTTCAGTCTTTGATTTTGAAATCAAATAAAAACTGACCTTCATCTTGAAATATATATATATATACAGGAATAAGTTCTTACATCTGCAATCATAAACTTTCCTCATCCCACAATAAAAATCAATTAAATAAAATTGTTTGGTGCTAACATTTATCAAAAAATGTTTTTAAACAGAAATTGAAAATTTTATGGTGCACCACTAACTTTAATGAAAACAAGGATTGTGTAAGGAAATTAATTACTGTCAGTGAAGACCCCAAAAACTATCATTGGGATGGTAAAAATCTAGGTCCTCCAAAATGATATAGAGCCAAATATTAAAATAAATTCCTATTGGTCAATGAAACATTGATTTTACAAGACTCTTCCTCCTGTCTGTATTAATGTAGTCCATTAAAACATTGCATGCATACAAGAATGGATCAATAAGTCTATAGTCCGACACGTAGTTGCTAGAAATTTTATTTGTATAATGTTCGATCTATGTGATTGAAAATGTACCACATGTATACAATTTGTAACATTTTGCACTCATGTGAAAAAAGTGACATGGACTTTTATATAAGAATCTTGTTCCAGATATTTTTCTAACTGAAATACTTGTCTGATCAGACCAAGCAACTGAAATGCGGTAAGCAGGCCAATTCAGTTTTTTTTTTTCTTTAAAAGATTAATATTCTTGAAAGTTTACTACAATAATCCCAAGACAACATTCTATATTAATCCTACTCTTATTTTATCTTAGTCTTTAGAGAAATTTTAAAAAAAGGACCTGACATCAAGCTTCTTATCTTTCTGTTTAAATTCAGCTTAATTTGATTCCTTCAAGTAAAGCCTATTCTTGTTAGTTCAGGAATTATTGAGACCAGCATCCTCATCTGTCTTTATGTTTCAACTAGGACACACTCGTGCCTCCATTGGATATATGTCACATCCAGTGAGATTCATTAAAATGGAACATTTCATTTTTATATATATTTGATAGTTATGATGACAACATTTCAGCCGTTGTACCCTCCAAACTTCAGGTATCTGTTATAGTTTTGACTATAACAAACAAGATGAGGATACTAGTTTGAGTAGATCAGTGTATAGTCTTATAATCTACACGTCTGTCCATCTATTATCGCATAACGCAATGATGGCTAGAGCTATGACCACCAAATTTTCTCTGGTTACTAATGGGATGCTGATGCATATTTCTAAACATTTTTTTAGCGAGAGGTTTGATTTACTATATAGGTATACTGGACCTTTACCATGTGTACGTCAGGTTAACTAAAGCTGATCTTCATCCTTAAAGTAGACATCTAGCTGAAATCCCTGCCTGTAGGACGGGTTCTAATTTATTCAGGCCAGGGTTGTTGTGTTTTGGGGGGTTTTTTTTCAAGGATTACGAAGTAAGGACATAGATGATTCAAGTTCTCTCATTTTCTAAGAAACCCAGGAAAGACATAAATCATTTTGAAGGTTTTAAGATATGGATTTCTCTTGTAGCAAATATAATGGTCAATGTCACCTCATGATGTATTCAAATTGCTGCAAAATTTTGAGTGCAACTACAAGAGCTTCCCGCCTGAATGAGTTAAGCTAGTAATGAAAATTCCTCATCCAGGAATTTAGACAAAAGCATGAATTATCATATTTTTAATTTTAGTAGCAACATGACTTGAAAAAAATGCAAGGAAAACATGCTTTTTGACCAATTTTGGAAATCAATGAATAGAGATCAAATTGTAGGAAACATGATTGAATGGTTGAGACAATATCTTTCATTTTTGATCCGGACTAAAGCATTGCCAAAATAAATCATTATTTCAGAGTTTGTGAAAAACAATTTTGTACAAGAATTAGACATTATCATTATTAGTTGCTTTTTTTTTTAATTATGCAGGCCCATATTTAGCTGAATATTTCATTGAATGATGGATTTTTTAAATCAATTTTCCAACAAAAAGATTTTTTCATTGGTACAAGATCATAAATTTACGAATAACAAAGTCTGATAACATGATAAAAAATAAAGAAAAACAAAATCACGATAGATAATGGAGAGTCAATGAAAATAGATCTCAAAAGATTTTAAAAATGAGGAATTTTAATTTTGATCCTATTTATAAAAATGCCCTTGCAGAGAACACATGATTGAAAGTATGGTGGAATTCAAAGAGGTCCCTAAAGAGAAAGGGTGTGAGAAAATGAGAAGGAAGTAGGGGGAGAGAACTGATAGACTTTGAAGTTAGCAGATAAAATTGCCAACTCAGAATATTTTTGTGCTAGTTTGACTGTTAAAAAGCACTAAATGAGAAAAAAAAAAAAAAAGCTAGAAAATGCTAGAAAAAAAAAAAGTTGCTAAATTGATTAAAGAAAGAAAAAAAAAATGAAAAATGGTCAATTTTTTTTTTCTTTCAATATTTTCTATTCATTCATTTTTATTTGTCCAAGATGGAATTCCATCAGAAGATAGATTTAACATCCATAGACAGAGGGTAGAAGGCGGGGTATGAGTGGAAGAGAGATTGTATAAAAAGATGAAGAACCAGAAGAAAAATGTGAAAGGGTGGGGGGGGGAAAGTGTAAGAGAAAAGAAGATGAATGTCAAGAAAAAAGCAGAAAGGGGATAAAGAAAGAGTAAGATATAAATTTTTAGAAAGAAAAAGAGGAAAAGGAGGAGGAAAAAAAACTAAAAAGCACCCTCATACCTCAGCCATGCCATACACTAAAAACTGAATGAAAATCAGTTCATATATAGTTACAACACAGAACAGATAACTGTAGTATGAAAAATCAAAATTTAGACTATTGTCCAAATATATGAAAAAATATCTCAGTTGAAAAAAAATTTCTGGATCCACCTCAAAATCTAATGATTTCTTCCTTTGCTCCACCCTTCCACAAAATGTCTTTGAAATTCTGTGAAAATTCCAAAAATACTGTTTCAAAGATGAGTGAGTATGAATGTACCTGATCCAACTTTGTTGGCAGAGGTAAAGAGAAATTGTTCAGATGAGTAGAAAAAATGGTAAAGAATCAACAGAGAGAAAGAAGGAAAGGAAAGATAAGATTTCACTCTTCAAAGAGCGAGTGAAAAGATAGTGAGAGTCGCTCAATAGAAACATCACAGGATCAACACCAATTGGCAGCATGTCGTTTAGGGAGTGATCAATTAAAAAAATTGGAGAAAGCAATGATCACTGAATAGGTTACTCCTCTCACCTTCTGTTGGAACACTAAAAAGTCGGAATTTTCAAAAAGCAAGTGTTAACAATGCCTGACACAAACCAAGGGACGAATTTAGGATGAACTTATATTGTTAACTGAGACTTCTAAAATCTTATTTGGGTGGGATTGAAAGAAAAAAAAAAGTTCTAGACAAAGAATAAATGGTTAAGCTTTTAGCCTTCTAACTCAAAAAGACAAAAAAATATTTATCATTTTGATTAATTCTTTGTGAATGCCTGTGAGTCCAATTTTAAGCTTGCAACATCAACATATTTGATTTTACATTCAACATGTTCATGGCCTGCAGAGTGTGGCTCACCTATTAAAATGGTTGATTCATACAACACAAGATGAATGAATCGATCTTCATGACCGAGTAGTTATTTATAAGGTGCTATGGATTTTAAAAGTACAGCCAAGCCTACATTAGTATGAATCCAAACATGACCATGGATTCGGTACCAATTATATGATACCACTTCATTTCGTACAAGACTAATTTGATTTAGTACCAATTTATCTGATGCACAAAAAATGAAAGCTATGTGTCAAATGTGCCCTAATGGTGTTGTCTTATAAAAACCACCCTTAGTAAATATGGGGAAAAATACTTGTACTGCAAATGCTTTTCTTGCAAAAAACAAAACAAAAAACAAACAACTTATTGGAGCAGAAATTTAATGTAATAAAACACCATACGTGTGGCGATAGCAATCTGAAAATTGGCAGAGATCTTTGGATGCATGACTCAACAGTCCAGAATATAATAAAACATGCAGCCAACATAGATAAAAAAAGGTAAATTAGCATCAGGCCTTTTGTGGTTTGTAAACAATAAGATATAAAATCATTGCCATGATGGAAATGGAATGTCTTTTTGCTGCATGTATGAACTGAGGATAGTAATCGAAAATGTATTCCTTTTTCCAATGCTACCATCCCAGCAGAAGCTTCAGTGAAAAATGACGGTGACCAAACCAACACTGATAGACATTTAATGTGAGTGCCAATGGTTTGAACGATTTCAGATTTGTGGAGAGTCAGCCAGTAAAGATAAACAAGTGGTAGTAAACAGTAACGTAATGATAGCTAACTAGAGCTCTGTTCAGGCTCTGGACACTTGGCGCCAACATTTTGGTGAGATTCTATCAAGAAGGAAAATCTGCAATATAGACATGTACTAGGACTTAATTGGTGAAAAACAGCCCCAAAAGGTCGATTTACTATTTATGCAATCCATGTATGTACAAATATATCCTTACCATTATATAATATCAGTAGGAATGCAGTGGGTTAACTACTATTCATAAAGCTATCAGGGGCCGGGGGGGAAGGGGCATTTCTAAGTTGAACTTAAATACCCTCTTTACAGCCAGAACCATAGCTGAGGGAGACTTCAGCTGTGCAAAGTCTCCTGCTTTTTTTGAGAAAATAATTGGGGGAGGCGGGCAGATATACTGAACAAATATTTAACACAGACAAAAACAGATTATTTGGGAAAAGAAAACCTTCAAAAGAGATACATATTTATCAAAATTAAAAATCTCCGACAGCATATCAAGTTTGTAAGGATCATCTAAATCTTCTATTGGGAAGAAATGCAGAGAGAGATTGCAAATCAAACTAAAACCAACTATGTGGCGTAATGGTGCTGTATATATTTTACTTTGAAACCTTCCCCCAGGTCTATTGAGTATGCACACCAAATGTGGTTGAGGAAGAATCAGACTTTTAGTATTATATAGAATTAGGTGGAAATTAGGTCACCATTATCAGGGTGCAAGTGAACACGCCCCCCCCCCCGTTTTTTTTTGCAAAATGGGAAACCAAACGTGAATTTTACACATGTGTACAGCCTATCAGGCACTGACAGAAAGCATTTTAGGCACTGGATAAAGTCAAAAGATCAAAAAAAGTGGTCGAACTGAAAATGGACCTTTGTAATGTAATAGATGGTGGTGCATTGTCAGGAAATCCATGTGCAATAAAGAGGCTACAACCATCAATTCTATGGCCTTTGTTTCAATCAATCTAGGCAAAAAAGCCGAGGATTCTATTTTGGATCATTTTGTGAATAATGGCTCAAACAAATAACAACAAATGGGTGGTTGTCTAAAACTTTATAACTCAATAATTTTTCAAAGTAATAAAACAAAGATCACTCCAGCATTTTAGTCTCTTGTAATCATTGGTCTGTGAAGTAATTCAGGAGATTTATTTTTCACATTAAGAAACATAAAAGAGTTGTGATTACTTATTAGGCCCTTACTTTGAGATACAGGGATCTGTCCCGAACATTAGTATGTTAAAATGCTTATCCTAAAAATAAATGATATAACGCTCCGAGATGGACATGTTCAGAACAAAGGATGAAATGGTGTTTAACAACCAAATGGTGTGTTTAAAAATCAGAATTGTATAATTCTTATCTTGTAATGGGCAAAGAAGCCATCATAAATCATCTCTGATGATTGAACCCCCCCCCCCAAACACTTTTTTTCTTTCAATGTTTGATTATGCACAGGCGAACTTTAGACAAGAAATACAAAGTGTACATATATATATTTATATATATATATATATCACAAACTTGTAAGTCATGAATATGGTAAATACATGAAAGAATGAGGGGAAAAAAGACAGGAAACAAAGAGGGGCTATTAGAGGAAGAATATATCGAAAAAAAGATGTAAAAAGAACAAAAGAAAAGAAGAAAGGACAAAGATGCAGAGAAGGAAGAAAATGGAGAGAGAAAGAGGGGAGAAAACGCCTAATTTAACTTCCATCAATCCTTATAAGGAAAGTTAAAAAAAAAAAAAAAAAAGGGAAGTGTATGTATGTACATATCTATAAATATAGTTGTTATGTCATCTGTTAGTTATTAGAGCTAAAATGACTTGCAGGTCCTGGATTGACTCATCATAGAGAGAGAGAACGAGGGGGAGGAAGAGAGAACGAGGGGGAGGAAGAGAGAACGACGGGGAGGAAGAGAGAACGACGGGGAGGAAGAGAGAACGACGGGGAGGAAGAGAGAACGACGGGGAGGAAGAGAGAACGACGGGGAGGAAGAGAGAACGACGGGGAGGAAGAGAGAACGACGGGGAGGAAGAGAGAACGACGGGGAGGAAGAGAGAACGACGGGGAGGAAGAGAGAACGACGGGGAGGAAGAGAGAACGACGGGGAGGAAGAGAGAACGACGGGGAGGAAGAGAGAACGACGGGGAGGAAGAGAGAACGACGGGGAGGAAGAGAGAACGACGGGGAGGAAGAGAGAACGACGGGGAGGAAGAGAGAACGACGGGGAGGAAGAGAGAACGACGGGGAGGAAGAGAGAACGACGGGGAGGAAGAGAGAACGACGGGGAGGAAGAGAGAACGACGGGGAGGAAGAGAGAACGACGGGGAGGAAGAGAGAACGACGGGGAGGAAGAGAGAACGACGGGGAGGATACAGAGAGTCACAGATACAGGGAGAGACAGAGAGTCACAGATACAGGGAGAGACAGAGAGTCACAGATACAGGGAGAGACAGAGAGTCACAGATACAGGGAGAGACAGAGAGTCACAGATACAGGGAGAGACAGAGAGTCACAGATACAGGGAGAGACAGAGAGTCACAGATACAGGGAGAGACAGAGAGTCACAGATACAGGGAGAGACAGAGAGTCACAGATACAGGGAGAGACAGAGAGTCACAGATACAGGGAGAGACAGAGACACACTCACATTGAAAAACACATAAAGAGACATACAGAGAAAGACAGAGAGTGTGGGAAAGAGAGAGAGAGAGAAAGAGACAAGTACAGAAGACCAGAAATAAAAATCAGTTGAAAAATAGCTTTACACATCATGAAAATAAAACTGGCTCCATTGATAAATAACTAAAAATCACCCCCACACATTTTCAACATCATCTTTCTGACACATTCAACAGTACATATTACAAAAAAGAAATTCAATCTTAAAATAGAACCTTGATGCATCTGCTTGAATAGGGACTTATCATCACAGCGAAATGGAAATACTCATATTAGAAATTAACCCATTTTACTTGACATCATCAGGGGTGCAAATTTATTCTCAAATTTCTGTTGATATCATTTTGTTTTGAAGACCAACCTTCATTTTAAATTGCCTTCTCATAGTATCCTTCTCATTAACATAAATAGGAGTACCTATTTGTGGGTGAAGTTAAAATAAGGGTTTCATTCAATTTTGAAAAGGTATAGAGCGTAAACTGACAAAAAAATGAAAATTGAAATATAAGTTAATTTTGGATGGTTGCCACCTCTTTTGTCTTGGCAACCAACCTGAATGTGTGAGTCCAGCATTGTGAAAGATCAAACTAAAGGACCAATTTAGGATAAACTTACATTGTTAATAGAACCCACCCACTATAAATGTATTTTGATGTGGAATTTAAAGAAAAAAAAGAACACAAAATATCTTATTCCCCAAAGTAGGTGGCAGATCATTCTTGTTAGGATAGAAAAATAAAGTCAACTCCAGCCTTCAACTTGGACTGAAGTTGGACAAAAATTTACACAATGTTATTTATTGTTCTACCATCGCCAATTGCACTCGGGTAGTATTTTAGCTTGGCCATTGCTCAGTAACCCAATATATAACAGGATGCTTCTTCTTTTCATAGAATAATCATTACATACATTTTTGATACTCAAATACTCAGCCCAGCCAGTACATTTTCAAGAAGATAAAACACCAAGTCAAAATGGTTTTAAGAACCAGGACTTTTTGATGCAAATGTAACATTTTCACTTATCTATTGATCAAGTCAATACCACATTACTGTTAAAATCTGTATTGAATATCTATTTCCCCAATATGAAGATCAGAGATGCAGGTAGCCCAACAGTTAACAACAAAGAGAAGACAGTTTGTGTTCACTTGGCATTAAGGCCCTTGGAATATGCATGAATCTATCAGTTCTGCCCTCAGCTATGGGTAAATAGCAGAGCAAACTAGGCTATGAAACCATAGTTAACAATCAGTCTATGAGATGGACAACTAATTCCAAAGCAAGGAATAAAGTTTCCATAAGGCAAATGGATATTGATATCTCCTATAAAAAGAATTAAAAAATAAACAAAAACTTCATTTTAACTAAAATGTGATCTTAACTCATCGATACATAGACTGCTTGTAACTTATTGAACTCTTCAATGAATAGAATTTTTTTTTTAAATGTCAATTTTGTGAACTGCATTTAAAAAATATGATAAAAAAATTTTCAAAAACTCCAAGAGAGGTAAATATATTCAGAACTTACTCCTTGAATCATTTTTTTCATTAGAATGAATATGAGAATTAGTTATGATGAATGACTTTTTAAAGATAAAACCAATTTAACATTCTCCACAAGGTTATCATTGTTGTGTGTCTCCTCCTGTCTAAGAAGACAACGGAGTGTATGCCAAAGATTAGTCTTTGGCCGAGTTGTAATGCTCCCTCTAACAGCACAGCTTGGTTCTCGAATAGCAGACTCTTTTGAAGTTTGTTCAGGAGTAGTTCATGCCTGGCTCTGTGGGTGCTATCTCCACCCTCTATCATCAACAACAACCTCTCTCAATGAGAAAGTTTCTCATCACTAAATCAATATAAACAGGTTTGGTAAGTCACTCAATAAAAATTGTCATGTGACAAACATCTTGTTGGCATACCATGTTGGAAGAAGGGTGATCAGTTGAATTTTCACAAAAAAAAAAAAAAAAAATTAAGTAAAGAAAAAATAAAAGTGTACTCAGCCAGACACAAACTAAGGATCAATTAACATAAAGTTACTTTGTAAATTGAACCCCTAACTAAAAACCTATTTTGGGATGGAATTTGGAAAAAAAGAAAAAAAAAAATTAACACAAGGAGTAAATGTTCAAATTTTCAGCCTTCTAGATCCATTGGTGCAGCTTGTAGGCACAACACATACAGATAGCCAGCGGAGCAGAACCACTTGAAAACTAAAGAGGTAGCTTGTTTAGTTTGTGCCTAAATCTTACACTGAACAAAACTAATTCAAAATAAAAACGAAAATGAATCAACATCCTGACATTTATCAGATGACCTTGGAACATTCATACATCTGAAAGTGTCCTTCCAGAAAAAAACAAATCTAAGCTAATCAAGACTGGCAGGAACATTCTGCGTATTGTGATGTATTTTGATTAGTTCATCATCATCCGTCAATGTCTCCAGGTTGGCCAGTGACTTGCATATAAACAGCCAATGTTTAACAAAGAAAATGAAAAAAAAAAAGAGTCTTTATTTCAGTTTGGAGACAAGCTTCAACCTTTTTGCTTGCATTCAAGTACTTTATAAGAATCATAGTCAATGCATGATTACAAGTTCTGTCCAGAAACAATCCTACAATTTTATATTAATGAAAAATCAGCCTACCTTGGACAATGGTGCCTTAGTACCCTTCAAAGGGTCTATTTTAGTATCCCTTCTCTTTTCTACAGAGTCCTCTTTCAGGATTGCCATCAGCTAGCTTGTCATGTTTTCCCTAATCTCCACTGTCTGAAATTTCGTCATTTTCAGTGGCAAAAAGCTAGCAATCACAAGGACTCAAATCTGGATTGTAGAGGGGCTAACCGACTTAGCTGACAAAATGTTTTGCCAAAAAATTCTGCACAAAGATGTGAAGAATAGGCATAGTTGGTCATTGTGAATGCTATGATCACACAGTACACAAGTTCACACAGTGGCACCTTACTGGCAAGAGAGAGGGAGAGAGCACTTGTTCATGCATGTGCAGTAAGGCTCCCTCCAATTGGTTGCATAATTACATCAAGGCTGCACGACCAGTTCTTGAGATATTCAAAATATCTCGAATAATAGTCCCACTAGATTAAGTGTATTGACAAGTGAGGAGACTATGTTAAGAAAAAATTATGTGTTGAGCAAAATAAATGCTGTTTTCAGCTATAAGCAACAAAACTTATTGATTTACCTGCATATATTTAAAGAGTTCAGTTGGAAATTTTACAGAGTAGCAGGCTCCATAGTATGAAGAACTAAAATACACAGAGTTTCATTGCCTTACAAAATATTAAGAATATAGAAAACTACCCACTAAGAAATATTAAGTGGTAAAGTTCCAAAACCTTTATGGAAGGTGCCAGTTTAGAAGAACTTCATTCTAGAATTGAAACTCGCCCTATTGGATGGTTTCCCTTAAGTATCTATATTAAACGGAAAGTAAGGGTTCAGTTCAACATTATAGTCACATTGTAAATAGAACTCTCCCTCTAAGATCCTTTGGAAAAATTTTCTGAAAACCTTTTATTTTATAACATTCCCCAAGGTCCATCTAGTATGTACGCAAAATTTGGTTGAGCAGCATCAATGTTTGTGGAGGGGTTGGCACAGCTACTTGATTTGTATAGAAGATATCAGCCAAAATAGTCTCAAAGATTTGGCTACTTCTGAAGGTTTTAGCAAATCTTAAAATTCCATACAGGATTGTCTTGGCAAGCAGTGCTGATCCTGACAATCCTGCAAGACACATATAAGGAGGGAGAAAGACAGGCAGTCAGAGGAAGAGATGGGAGAACAACATCCTAAAATGGACAGACATGAAGTCGGGTGATGTCCTTGGAGAGTCTCAGAACAAGGAGCGATGGAGGAAGATGGTTGCATAGATAGATAGAAAAATAGATAGATAGATAATTCCATGATATTTGGAGCAACAGTTGCCAAATTAGCATTTTGTCTAGTTTCGGCAGTACCAAAATTCAACATGTGGTGCATTACCCATTTTAGTGCTGGCCATTTTTGAAAACTTTTGGTCTTAAAATAGAAAAAAAAAAGAAAAAAGAAAAAAAAAAAGGTCAACAGTACTTTTTAGTGTATTTTTAAGGTTGATTAAGCTTGAAAAAATTTTTTGATGGCAAACAAAAAGTAAAGATCAATGTCCATAGATCCCATTTATTCCATTGATGCTGGATATTAGGGAAAAGATACTTTATTAAATTTCTGAGGCATGTCAATATTTCAGAGCAATACAACCTATAAATACAGCAACAAATAATGGATTCTGTTTGTTTGTCTGGTGTTGTCTATCTTTTTGATGATAAAAATTGAACAAGATTTTAGGGCAAGAGAAAGAAAGATGAAAATATTAAGTATTTATGGAACATTGAACAGAACTGCAAAATCAATGGTCGTTGATAAATACACGAGGCCAAGGATGTTAGCGTCAAGTCGGTCAATAACCAAAAGTCAACTGCCTTTACAAACAGACATAACTTTCAGTAAATAAATTCCTATGATTCTTAACTCTCCTCCATAATCTCACAGCGGAGCTGGATTTCTTGAGAATCAATTCTTCCTTTGCCAGAGTTGCAGGAATTAAAATTCATCTCTTTTTTGGTCCAACACTCGTGGTATACAGCCCTATTGGTATTGAGCTATTTCTTCAGTCTAGAGGTTTCAGTTTTGTTATAGTACTTATCAACTAGAAGAATCAGGTTTTATAGAACCAAAACAGCAATTGATCTTGTCACTTTGGAGAACATCTATTCCACTAACCACTATGCTCTAATGATAGTATATATTCATAGACAAACATCTTTAGGCCAGATATTTCAGTTATTATGGAAGACTTTTCAAGGGCTCACAGGCTTGCTTAACCTGTAATTGATTTAGAACAGAGGATCTCAACTAGGGTGAGAGGGGTAATTTCCTACCCTTTGGGAGAATTTTCAGGTTTTTGAGGGTAGTGAGGTGGTGATGGTTGGCCAAGTTGGAATATCGATCTTCCAACAAACTACAATTCTGGGATGCAACTTTTGAGTCCATCAATCTTGGGGGGGGGGGGCAAATCTTGTGAAAAGGGAGCATGGGCAAAAAAAGGTAGAGGGCCACTGATTGAGAATATACATAGAATTTTCTTATCTTTATAAAAACAACTGTCTCTGTCACTGTGCACCATCCTCCTTGAACATTAGCGCAGCTCAAACAAATTTGGTATGCATACTTAGTGGACCTCAGAGAAGAACTTCAATTATTTGATTTTTCCAAAGGAAAGTTTCAAAGGGGTTTAAGTGTAACAATAATGCTGAACAGAACTATAACTCTCTGTTCAATATACATATATACACTAGCTGGAAACCACTTGATAGGGTACATCTAAGCTAGATAATATGAATATGTGCATTTGATCCAAATACACTTGGTGCTAAAATTAGTTGAGAGACCATCTTCCCAATGATGAGTGGGCATTCAGGGACAGTTAAGGCACTGGAGTAACATGGATTGGCATTCTTTGGTACTGATGATCCACTCTCTGCAGCTCTTTTCAAAGGATGTACAACCCATAGGTGTTGAGCAGCACAATTTGGCTCTGTGTTTAGCACAAGATTTCAGCTCATTTACAGAGATGCCACATTGTTTTTGACCATCCTTGATTCAATCCCAATAGAGTTTCTTAGGATTCTCTCTGTTTTTGTGGTCCTGTGCCAGGACTCCTCAGAAAACTTAGCAAGGCATACATGAACTGTACATGTGGATCACAGGTCCTCTACCCTGGACCTTCAAGATCATGTCCTCCACACTGATGACACAGACTATCCAGAACAGGTTGGCGATCCTGCTCTATCATCTGAACATAGTCTTTGTGTGGAAATGCCCAAGTTGCCAGATCAGTCTTCAGTATGGCATTCAAGTCTCACAGCCATCCAGTAAGCTAGTGAGTATGATTACTTGGTTAACTTCAATGGTCTTGTGGATCATCAAACAAGTTCAGAAGTACCCCAGAGACCGTCTGGTTTAGCTGATGTGGACTGTTATGTCTTTGTTGAGTGACCCATCTTTTTGTATTTTGTAACTCTCTTTCGACAACTATTTCAAAATCTGATAAACAGAATATGGGAAAATATCTTTTTTAAAGGTTTTACAATATAACTATAATGCTAAGCTGAATCTTTACTTTCTATTCTTTCTATTCTATTATACAAGATAACAGGCTAACTTTCTAACTATGTACCCTCCCCCTTTAACATTTGCACAGCTCAACCAAATTTTGCACAAATTTGGACATAGAGGAATGTTTCAAAGTGAAAAGGTTTGAGTAAAAAAAATGTTTCAAGGGTGTGCAATGAAATCATAGTGCTTAACTGAACCTTCACTTTCTTTTCAAAATACATACACATGTTAGCTGGAAACTGCCTGTTAATCTCTTTAAGTAATGATATACTTCTATTATTATCATTTTCTCAAAGATATTTCCAGGAGGTCAACAATATATTCTGACCAATGTTATTTTCTCATTGGAAGAAAATAAATGAATAAATACAAATCCAAAGGGACATTTTATTAGTAAATCTACATTTTTGACAAAACAAAGTCAACATGTTCAAATTCATCACATTCTTTCCTCTGATAGTGAGAAGGTAGGGAAAAAAATCAATGTTTCAAATCACACTAAAAGCTATTGTGGATGCACCATAAGACAAAGGAGTTATATATGTATATATATATATGAAAAAACAAAACAAAAACAAAGATATGAATAATAAGTGAATTTCTTGTAAGCAGACGACATCAAATAAAGTGAAAGCCTGTTCCCTTGAGTGTTGTGCACTTTTTTGGCACTGATCAAACTGTACACAGCTAAATAAAGAAGTTGTTTATGCAACCTGGTCAGGCTGGATTATACTGAAAGATTTCAACCTTTTTTCTTTTTACATTCACTGCTACATACCGATCACTGTGACCTAGTAGTAGAGTAATTACCTCCGGTTTCAGTAGGTTGCGGGTTCAATTCACGGCAGAGTCAATACAAGGACTTTAAAAATGGTACTGAATACCCCTAGGAGTGACCCAATCTCAATTGAGCAACTATTAAATTTTTTTTTTTTCTTATGTCATACCTTTTCAGACGAAGTGAACAGCAAAATTGAAATCTCAGCCCAACAGAAGATAAGTCATAGTTTAGAAAATTATGATAGACCACTTTTATCAATAATCAATAACTAGACTACAAAAGTGTAGAAAACCAAGATTGGATCAAAATTGAATAATATTGGCAACGGGGAAATGAGTTTTATCTCACTTATTCAACATGTAACAGAGTAAAATCAAGTTTTTATCTTTTGAAATATATCCCAGATAGTAAAAAGAGCCATGTTCTGCCAATCATATGTAATGTTATACACACATACATATATATATATAACTGGCAAAGTACCAGTCATAATCAGTGGATCATTTAAGTAAAGATAAATTATACGATTATACATCAGAGTTTAAATGTATTTATTGCAAATAAAAAACACAGCATATCTCAAATAAAATTTATTTTTCTGTCAATTATCTATAAATATTCATATTTTCTATTTTTAAACAATATGGCAACAGAATTGGGTGAGAAAAGCAATTTTTTTAATACAAGAAAAAATTTTTCTTGATGAAAAATCAGAGATATCTACAACGTCAGCAGCAACAGCAGTGCTAGTGGCAATGTAGATGCAAACATTCAGTTTTTCCATTTTGCATACACAAACACAAGCCTTTCTTTACCACCTTCCACTCTTTCTGTTGACTTTTTGTGCGATAGAAACAAATTAACAAACAAATAGACAAAAAAATATGACATGGGCTTTTTTATACAAGACTAGATAGAACCTGCCAAATCAGGCACTTCCCAGCTTGTATGTGTACATGTACATATTGAATGGAAAATAAGGGTTCATTTTAGCATATAGTTTCATTGTAAATAGAACCTTGCCAAATCCTATCTAAAATCCTTTGAAAAATTTCTCAAAAACTATTTATTTTAAAACATTCCCCTAGGTCCATTGAGTCTACATGCTAAATTTGATTGAGCTGCACCAAAGTTCAAAGGGGACACAGAAAAACAGTCGGTTGTTTTATATGATAGATTAAATTATAACTTGTTATCAAATCATTACTTGACCCGGTGGCCTGATTGGACTGGGAATAGCTTTATTCTCTATGTGCATATTTACAACATTGTACTACAATAAATCCATGAATAGAGAAATCAGTTCACTATAATATAGATATACAAGTCTCAATTCATTTCATATATTTCTTTACAAGGACAAGACTGCTTATTTATGGAAAAAGTATTTGCTCCATTGGAAATCCAGTTTTCATTTTCAGAGTCTGTGACATGTACCTCACCAACTTGACACTGGGATCTTATTCTTAGATGTTTTTTTTGTTGTTGTTTTTTTTATAATTGATTAATTCACAAGATTTGTTTTCAGTATTTCAGAATTTTGGATTCTCTTCTGCATTACAAAATGTTACACAAAATGTTGACTAATTAAGAGTTAGAACAAATATAAGTGTCAGCTGAATCGCCAACAAATGAAATGCCAGGGAGGGGGAGAGAGAGAGAGAAGTAGAATGCATAGAAATAATTTTGTTGGTATTTAGGATGAAGCACTAGTAAACAGGTCTGATTAGTCACAATAGAAACTGTCAGGCAACCAACATCTTTTGGCAGCATGCCAAGTTTAGGATAATCAATAAGAAAATTTGGGAAGGGGGGGGATCAATGAATAAGTTACTTCTCTCGCCTTTTATAGGGCAGTGATCACTAAAGAAAGTCTGAATTTAGAAGATTAAGAAACAAGTAGACACAGCCCTCTAGCCCTATTTCATTTCTGTACACGCAATGCATTCATACATAGGTTTCTTTCAGTTTTCAAGTTGATCTGGCTGGAAGGCTATGTTGACAGTTTTGATTGATAGTTTCTGATATTTAGGAAAATGAGATAAATGATACATATTAAATTCTGGTGTTCATCCAGGCAGTGATTAATAATGATAATGTAAAAAGGATGGTCAAAATTTAAAAATATTTGGTATCAGATACATTCCTGAAATGTCCAAAATGATGTACAAAAAAGTATTTTTGTCAATAGCACACATTGATGATGAACAGTGAGCTGAAAAAAACATAAAATAAAGATAGAAATGAGATCCGCAGACCCCCAGGATCCACAAAAGTATTATGGCGGGTTTGAGAACTTGTCGAGTAGGCAGACTTTTCAAAAACCCAGGGTCCATGAGCTTGTTGAGTTAGCAAACATTTCAGAAGGCTAGAGTCAAATGAAAAGGAAAATTCATTTAAATAAAAGGGGTCCATAGTAGCAAGAAGGTTGAGAACCACTTTTCCAGAAAGAAACTGACCCTCTAGAGCACGTTGACATTGTGACTTATTTACTGTGGTTCATGAACAGTGATGACAATGGCATCTATGTTTAATATGTTAACAACTGTTTTTAGTTCCTACTTTTTACAGTAAACCCAAGGTCATTTACATAAGCTTTTTTATTTAGACTTAAAAAAAGACGATAAATTAACATCCTGCTCAAATAGGCACCAGACAGAGGACAGAGTGCTCAAAAGCCAGACTGTTCGGCATGACATAAGCTGGACCCATGGAAATTCTATAAGTGTTGACAACTCAGATATCATCATTCATCATCCTCAGTCTTTCAATGACAGTCATTGGATGTAGATCTTCCCCAAGATTCGCCACACTTCTCTATCATGGGCGTCGTGGACCCAGTATTTTCTGAATTTCTTTACCTCGTCTCTCCATCAGCCTCGATTGCGCATGGGATTTCGGGGATCCATGTCGTGAGTTGTGATGTCCATTGGTTGTATGCCATTCTTGCAACTTGGCCAGCCCACTGCCATTTGAGGTTTTTAATGGATTCTATGATTTGCCTAACTCTTGTCTTTTCCCAGATGTACTGTGCCGTCTTGTGGTCTCTCCATGTGAGGCCCAGCATAATCCTTTCATGTGCAAATTTATTCTTGTTTATATATTTCTGCAAATAAAGTATATGGAATGTTTCTATGTTTGCTATACTAACAGATCAAGGCAAATGGAACGAATACATCTTCTGTTGTAATTATTGTCATTATCATCATTATTGTTGTCAATATCATTACTATTGCTATCTGTCCATATTCCTATGGTCTACAACTAGTCGTGCTTGATTTTCAGACTTGTGAGAATAGATTAATGAATAAATGACAGTAATAACAAAGGTGGAGTCCCATTTGCTCACCTTCAACCATAAGCACCCACTTCCATTCTTACCCTTGTTCATTATATCACATGGATGGGTGGAGGAGGGAGAAGAGAAAGGTTGAAAGATATAAGATTCAAATTTTATTGCTCTACGACACTATGGACAGCCATTGAATCCCTCTTAAAAGAGGAAAAGGAGCAATGAAACTCAAGAACATGGTAAAACAAATCAATCAATAAGTTTTATTGGTGTGTGAACACACCAGAGAAGAAATGAATAACAATTAGAAATCGTAATGGCCATACAACCAAACAAGCAGAATAATATACAAAATTTCATCAATTGCATCCAACCCTTCATATGCAATTGAATATCATCATTAGTAATAATCAGAGGACAATGCACTTAATTCAAGTCTTTTTTCCAGTGAACATCCAGCATCAGAGAAGAGCTTTTTGTGTTGTTTTCTTTCCCAAAAGATAAGATAGAAAAGTTCAAATAGAAAGTTTCATTCTGTTCATCCCAAAAGTGAAAACATGAGATTATAAATGGGCATGATCTTATCTAAGGAATAAAAAGAATAAATGAATAGAATTACAAGCAATAATTATTTCCATGTCATGTTTAACATGATATTTTTTATCAAGTGGAAAGGTCACAGAACAGCACAATGTAATAGAGAGCAAAGAAGTGTCAGAGATATCTTTGCAGCTATTATATGACAATGGCCAGGCCATATTCCATGAATATCAGACGACTGCTGGACATCATCACGCATGCCGTGGATCCCTCGAGATCATAAGTAAAATTGTGGCCAGAATAAAAATGAGATGGCATGATGATCTGGATAAGTTCAGAATGTTTGGAAGGAAAATCAGGAACAAAAACTGGCAGATCTTGAAGACTTACGCCAATAACAGACACTAAAAACTTATTTATATTACTAGTAGTGGTATAAGATATAAAAAATAAAAGCCAGACTATCCACACAGTAACAATACTAAATAGTTGCTTGGGTCAGGTTATCCAAAAGTACATATATTAGCTCCATGGTATATTATGTGTCTTCCAATTCTTCTAAAATACTGAGGAATTCTACAAACATAAAATGCTGGAAAGGTCATACATTTAGTTCTTATTTCTTCTTTTAGATCTTACATATATGAAATAGCTTAAATTTCTCTTAGAGCTAAAAAGAATGAGAAATAGTAGAAATTATCAGTAATAGTCATGAAAAAAAAGTAACTATATTAAAAGGTTTTTTGTTTCCGTTATCTTGAAGAAAATAATACTTGAAGAATAAGTGTGTTTTTAGAACAATTAACAACATCAAAAATTTTCCTCATGGAACTTTCTAAAAAAAAAAAAAAAAAAAAAAAAAAAAAAAAAAAAAAAAATGCAAATAGTGACACCAAAGAGTAAGATTCCATTTTGAGTGTCAAGTTGGTGAAGCACATGTCGCAGGCTCTGAATATAAAAATTGGACTGAAAACAGAATAAATATCTTTTTCTTAAACAAGCAGTCACATACTTGTAAAGAAAGAAATAAAATGAATTCAGATTTATCCACACTAATATTTGAGCCTTTTGATTGTTCATGCTTCTTCTCTGCTAAAACTACAAGGCCGATTGACCGATTATTTGGCACGGAGAATTTATACAAATCATCTTCCCACAGAGGCTAACATTCAAGGTCAACAGGTCATTCTCTATCCAATTTTTGGTTCTAAACATCAGAAAAATTTTTTTGATACTAGGATTTTCATGATTCATTGTTCTCATGAATAGTACACATATTTCTTACCATAAAATGGATTCTTAAACAAGTCTTGTTGTTTTTGGTTGTATATAGCTCTTTGGCAACGAGAAAGTGATAGATCATGTAAGTTTTACTGCCAATATATATTTTCGTTTATTCTTCCACCACTTTTTCCTCATTGACAAAATTTCAGCGTAATTCAGTTTATAATGAAAATAATCTGGAACAGAGGTGAGTATATAAAACATGACTGCTAAATCAGGTCAGTTTCTTAGATAAACTTGGAAGTGATCAGTTTATTTTTGTGGGGGCAGGAATGAAGTGATGTAAACTATTACTATCAATTTTTGACAACTATTTAGCTTCATCTCTTTTTGATCATAACTAAGTTAGTCCATCAATATACAACAGTTAACAGGGCATATTGGAAGTGAAAATTTATATCTCTGGGTAATCAAATTTTTCCATTATATAGGGTAAGAAGATATAAAAAACATTTTCACAATATTGTCTAATTTGAAGTCATGTTGAAGACAATACCAGGTATCATTGCTAGTATATCTATATCTGATCTGATTTCTCAGTTTGTGGATTTGATGTAGTGCAATGCTGTTAAAATGTTCTAACTTGGAGAATAAGGCAATTTCCCATACAATCAGGCCACCAGTCCAAGTAAATTATTTAGTCTATTTTGTAAAACAACTAGCTCTATTTGTCCCTGTGGCCCAACACTTTAAACATTGGTGCAGTGCGACCAAATTTAGCACAGATTTGGCATGCATACTAAATGGACTGAGGGGAAGATTTTAATGTTTTGAGAGAAAAACATTTTTAAGGGTTTTAAGGGAAGGTTCTAATTACAAAGTAACTATGATGCTAAACTGAACCCTTACTTTCTGTTCAATATACATATATTAGCAGGAAATCACACGATAATAAGAAAATAAGAATAAGCAAATATAAATTCTATAAAAAGTAAGTGACTTGACATTGAGCTCAAAGGCTGTTGAAAGCCACTTCCAAGTGAGATATATAAAATTAATCAAAGCAAAAAAGCTCTGTAAACTGTGTAAATATCAATAAGTATGATTTTGTATTTTAATTACATCAAAACCATGTTCTTCAAAACCAAACACTCAAAACTCCATCTTTTTTCTCTTAGTCACTTTTCCTCTTTTAGAAATGAAAGGGAAACCATAAATCATTTCTAAATTCTACAACCACAAAAAAAATAAAACTTTTTTTTTTTTATCCCAGTGAGGAAATGAACAAGATATGGGTGTTACCTCTCTCTGTGTGGGCTTTATTTCATCTTCATATACACACAAGAGAAAATCAGCAACACATTTACACTTTATAACTGTTGGCTTATTACACTTTTCAATAGTAATACCAATGGTAGTGGGTATGAATGACCTTATTTCTAGCATGATTCAAAAATCTTTTTCCTCAAGTAAGTCATTAATAAAGGATACTTCCCTTTAAAAGGGTGTCTAATTCAAGGAAGCCAGTTGCCACAGGCTGCACCCCCTATTACACTTAGAGTAGGGTCAGAGTCAATCCTGATTCCCAAGACATCCCAAAAGGAAGTGCCAATGGAACTGGACATATTTAATCCCTATTCACAGTTACTCCTGAGAGTTCCCAAAATTAAATTCAAACTTGTGCTGTATCATAGCATCGGGTGGGGGAGAGGGTTGGAGGTGAATAAATACCCATAAAAGATGGAGAGAAAGAGGGTAGTGTGATGTGAACAGAGAGTGGGTTTCAACATTTAGTTCATAATTAGATTCTTGCTGATTTTCATCATCCCCTGTCCCACCAAACAAACACACTCACACAAAAAAGAATTTTTAAAAAGTTCTGGTTAGTCACTCAAGAGTCTTCACTCACAGTTTGGGTTATGTTATCATCGCTAAAAAGTCCAAATTTAAAAGAAAAACAAAAAAAACGCTGCAACACCCCAGACTTGAGTAAATGTAGGCCACACTTGAAAACCACTAATTTATAGAAATACACCAAGTTCTTGTGGGTTTGTGTTGGTTATTACAATTAAATTAGCTTTCATATATCAAAAAGTTGAAAACAAAACAATTAATCGTCCATTCTTGTGTATAAATATTGGAATTCCCATTAGTTCCCATAAAGCAAGAAAACTTATGAGCCAAAAATGAGGTTTTCACAAAAGAAACAAAAGGGAAATAGAATGATTATAATCAAACAAAACATGACCTTTAAGGTCAGTATCTGAAAAGCCAAAAATGAGGGACAAAGAGATGAACAAAAAAGACAAAAAGGGAAGAGATAAAGGATCGATCAAAGTTAACATTAAAGAAATATAAAGATTCAGATTTTATAATGAAAAAGATGACCCATTTGAAGTGTTACAGGGACTCTTAATGTTTTATGGTTATCACTTGCATCTATATAGTCTCTAGGAAAATAGGTCTGGTCAGTCACTCGATAGAAACTATCACATAACCAATGTCTTTTAGCAGCATGCCTTGTTAGGGGTAATCAATAGAAGAATTTGGAAAAGGGGTGATCAATGAATGAATTACTGCTATCACTTTTGTTGGGTGGTGATCACTAAAAAGGTAGAATTTTTTTTTAATTAAAAATGCCAACGACAAAAACTGAGGGACCAATTTTGCATTAGATGACAGTGTAAAACAAAACCCAACTAAAAACCTATTGTGAATGAATTTAAAAAAAAAAAAAAAAAAAAACTTTTGTTGACAGTCCTTTTGCTAGCTCATAGCCAGCCAGAATCACTTGAAAACTGAAGAAGCCTATTGTGACAGTTTTTGTTGACAGGTTTTTTTATAAGATACTTCATCAAAAAACTATATATCATTGATACCTATACTGCTATACTACACACATGTACATCATGTGGTAAATAATTATCAATTTTGACTACATCTTAATTTCTAGTTGCTTTTTATTACAACTTTGACTCAAACCCTATTCCGATGACAACGATCAAACAGCAAAATCAGAAATAAAAATTTAAGTCCACAATGAGAATTGGTCCAAGTCAGAAGTTATGATAAAGAGCAACTAAAAAATTAAGTTTAAGATAGAAAATAGTCAAAATGAATAATAATGTTACAATACTTCATTGAGAGAAAAAAAAAAATCAAACTTCTCACCAATGTTTCAAGTCAGCTTGAGGTATTTCACTTACCTAAAAAGAAAGGAAAAAGAAACAAGTCAATTAAGTAAATAATACCCATGATTTTAGAAATGTATGTTGTGAAATTATTTCTTTAAACTGCCCACACATAATGAATTTTTAAAATGTGATAAAAGTGAATAAAGACAGACTGATGTCATGAGTATAACTTCCAGCCCCTCCTCCAAACAACTCAAGAGAGAAAAAAATATAAATAACTGTATATAACAAATTTTCAAGTCGATCATCAAGTGTCAGAATTGATTTTGTTGAGCAGCAAAAAGAAGCTATAGTTAGGGGCTTATAAAAATGATGAAAATGCATGAAAAAAGATTAAAAGTTAATTGAGTAAATAATGCCCAGTATTTTAGGAGTGTATGTTGAGAAATTATCTCTATAAACTGCACTTAGTTCACAAGACTTTCACAAAAGTTGTTTGGTTTTCATCTATTTGAGCACAAAGAACATGAGAAAATTGCAGTCAAAATATATAGCTGTAATAGCAAAATGAAAAAAAAAAATCATGCATGTGGCTGAAGAACAAGAAAAAGTAGTACTAGGCCCTACATGCCAACCTTAAAACAACACTGTACAGGCATTCACTGTATTGTCATTAGAGTTTCATGCTTTCCCCAAGAGAAAATGATGGCCTTTGAAGAATTTTGAAATTCCCTTTCAGATGAAGATTGAGGTCAAAATGGAAGACATGTCCAGGGAAGTATGAACATATGGCCACCCTATACTCAAAACTACGGAAGCATCTACCCCAAACCAAACCAAATGCCAGGCTGGAATATAAACAAAGGCAGACAAAAACCAACACAACCCTGAGAAATAATTAATGTACTCAGATTGTTGCTAAGTGATGGGAGATGCTTAAATGAACGCTTGAGAAGAAAGGAAATGAATATCCATACCTTGTATAAATAGCCTGCCCATATATAAGGGGGGGGGGTAGAGAGGAGAAAAAAAAACTTATCTAAAAAAAATATCTGCACAAAATTTAGGCATTGTTGGTCCAAAAATGACCATAGCAATCCAAAGAACATTTTTTGGGAAAAAAAACAAAAAAACCCCCCCAGGTTTTTAGATGGTGCCGAGTGGTGTACTCCTGAAAATTTTCAAGTTTATAGACCCAAAAATGCAACCAAGAGTGCCCAGAAACACACACACACACACACACACACCTGGATGAACAAAGAGAGGAGAATCCGTAGCCCACTTGTTTGGTTGGTCAAGCAGGTTATTCGCAGCGTTATAGTGATTCTTATTCATCAGGAATAATTTAATTTTACTCTTCAAAATAACTGTTTATATCTGCTTATTTTATATCTAACAGTATTGAAAATAACAGGGGGGGGGTCATGGGTTTAACAAGGTTTTATAATGAATGCCAGATTTTATCCAATCCCTACCACAGTTCTAATTGATTGGTGCATTTCACTCTAACATGATTGATGAAGCAATCAAAATGTCGAAATAAAGCAAAAAAAGAAAAAAAAAAAAAAAACACACACACATGTAATCATCAACTGATAACCTTCAGAATGTTCAATTTTTCTGATCTCCCAAATTGAATATGAATCTGCTATGAAAAAATCAGTTGAGATGAAGGCTAAAAATTGTTAAACAATAAAATTCATAATTGTTTTTATTCAAAACTTCAAAATCATCAGTAGAATCTGCAATTTGCTCGAGCCTTAATCCTTGACAATATTTGTAATGCAATATTGATGTTTGATTGATTGTGAATTTTCATGTCAAAAGGTTCAAAAGACTTTTCCCAGTAGTGCTTGGGCTAAAATCTTCATCTAGGCAACATTCACCAAAGTTTCCATAGGCATTTGCAAAAGTGTCTGAATGGGGGGGGGGGTCAACCACTAACATATAAGGAAGTTAAAAAAGGCAATATCCATGTTGAAGACAAACAACAATCTAGGCCCAGACACCATCTAAGAGGAACTCTGGAAACATGGCAGACCAACTCTAGCACAGTTACATGGGGATCTCTATGCTTTCAATTGCAGCTAAAATTCCATCCCGTACGTTACAGGCTGAAGAAGTCGTGCAGATTTTGCCTGGTCCTCCGAGACAAATTTTATGAGGCAGTGTGAGGCTGCTTCCTAAACTCCTACAGCTTATACACCCTCATTCTTTAGCCGCCCAGTTTTAACCTTTTAGCGCTCTATACCACATTCGCTCACAGTAACCTATTTCATTAATGGACGTATCATATCAACTTGAAGGTTTCAATAATCAGTTCTACCTAACTAATTCTTGGGCTCTCCAGCCTAAAAGCGATCCACAAGTTGCTAACCCTATCAGAGGCCCTGGATTTCACCTTCAATACGGAAATTCAACATCCTCTTTGTTGCCAGGCAGCTGCAGGAGAAAGCTCATGAACAACATCAACCACGGTTCATAATCTTCTAGAAAAGGTATACCGTTCCCTTATCCTGCCTCTGGAAAGACCTCTCTCCTCAGATGCCACGCTTGCTTCATTCAGATTATTCAAGTGTTACATGAAAGAATGGACAGATCAGTCCCGTACAAAGGAACACTCTCACCATCCTTCAACATCACAAAGTGAAGCAGGGATGCATCCTTGCACCTACTCTTCTCTCTTGTATCTTGTAGTAAAGCCGAGGAGAACAGCTGAAGCACAACAATCTGGCTTTATTATAAGATATCACTCTCACAGAGGTTTATATAATCTAAGGAGACTGCAAACACAAAGACTCAAGAATCCATCAGGCATGAATTAAGATATGCAGACGACTGTCACCGGAGAACTCCGTCACTTTCAGAAAGAGACTAACAGAACTCTGCAATGGACAAATTCCTTTTGAACTTTTGGTGTGTGGGGAAGGGGTGACAACAAAGATGACGATGCAAAAGACAAAAAAAATTATTGGATATGTATTTATCATAATGTGGAAATAAATGAAAGTTGCATTTCAGAAACAATGCTATACAATTACATTTTAAAAATTCGGAATTCATTTTTTTTAAATCCCAAAATTGTATCGAAAAGGCTTTTACCAACCATTGCTTTTTAGAGACACTGAAATATTTTTGCGTTTTTATGCATCTGTAGCACACAGCACACCCCAGATACAAAGCACCACAGCCTTTATGTTACTTTTTCACTTTTAAAAAAGCGAAAAGTGAAAATAATATTCGGTGTTCATTTTGTAGCGACTGTTATAGAGGCAGTGCAAACCCTCTCTCCTGAACACCACTTTCCTGTATCTTCAATCATTCTGACTTTTAACGACTCAGCCTAACCTACCTACATCACCATTTCTTCTAGGAAAGCTCAAATAATTTTCACGTATGAATTAATGGTAATTTCAGCTTCATTGAAAGGTCTTCATAGAAACATTCTACTTTCAGCGGAAACCAGAACTATCTTTTTATACAGGCATGTTAAACAGGCAAGGAGGAAATGGATTTTCCATGAGACCAGGAGGTGGGCAAAGGTCAAACAGATGAAAAGAGAAAGGGGAAGAAAAAGGTGTTATTGGTTAGAAAACTTCAAACAGAGTTGTTGAAAGAAAACAAC
Source organism: Thysanoteuthis rhombus (assembly GCA_963457665.1). Taxonomy (NCBI): domain Eukaryota; kingdom Metazoa; phylum Mollusca; class Cephalopoda; order Oegopsida; family Thysanoteuthidae; genus Thysanoteuthis; species Thysanoteuthis major. Next base: position 4,919,970 of record OY735208.1, on the reverse strand, counting down.
AGTTTGGAATAAACCATAAAAACCTGAACAGGAAATAGAAATAATATGAAAAGTTAATTCATTTTGCAGCTGGGTTCACAGTTCTATCATCAAGAATTATTAGAGAGAATATTAACAAACTAACATATACAAAGATTAGTCTCTTCAATTAGTAACACTTCTTGAGTAAAAACAACTTACATGAGAGAGAGTGAGTGCCAGAAAGCTACTTGTATACAGAATCAATCTTGACCCAGGCTCTTCCAATATATCAGAAGATAACTATCATTGTTTTTAGGGAAGACTTGTACTGACCATTAAATAAATTTTTTGACCTCCCTCCCTTTTAGACGCAACCACACATCTCTACAAGACACTTGTCGGTTGATCCCTAATATATTAAATATCTTTTTTCTCACCTGTACCATGTCCATTTGTCATGGAACTTGGTCAAGACCTCCAGGTGAACCATCATCTTGCTACTGTTACCACAATCAATAATGCAAAATATTAATTTTCTCAGCCATGGAAACTTGGTTCAGATTTTTGGATTCTATATATAAGCAGTTTATTATAATCACAGATATAAGAAATGTCTTATGTATAGAATCTCATATCTCTCTGGAAGATTTTTTTTAAAAAGAAAAAAAGAAAAATCATTGTAATCAGAGATGTATGGTCAAATTGTGTAAGAACAGCAAGGTTAAGCAATGTCAAGCCTGGTCATCACTCAGATGAGCAACTGTCTGAGAATACCAGGTGCCATAAACAGCAACAAGATGGTTCTTCAGCTGTCTAAGCCTAAGCTCTGCCATCGATTAACAGAAGATCTTGCCAAGCTGTGCACCTAGTCCTTCCTCAAACGCACGCTGCTCTGTGGAGGATACATGACAAGGCGCTCTCCTTTTACAAGCCATCATACATCGTATGGCAGTGATTATATCATGATTACAGATTATCTATCAAAAGTTATGGCAATCAAAATCAGTCATTTTAAAACATTTTACAAAAGATGAATTGAAAATTGTATTCAGACTAAAATATACCTGTCTAAAATGACAGGGTTATTCATGTATGGATCAGCACCAAGGAGCCCAAAGCAATTTTATCAGATTTGTTTTTAATAATTCAAGTATCCTAATTTCAAGTTTTTCAAAGTCTAAAATCATCTAAAGCAGTTTTAATGTGTGATGATCAGACATGAAGTCTTAAGATTTCTACGACATAATTCCTATGTAATAATAGGAAAGTAAATCAACCAATGAGATCATCCCATTAGAGCGCAAACAAACAAACAAAAAATAGAAACAAATCAACAGTAAAATTTGCATACAAATTCATTCTATGCTTTGATATTCAGATTAAACCATTCTTTTCAAGTAAAGCAGTTTGAATTCATAACAATAAATGTGAATTGTTCCACTTTTTATGTCCTTTGCTTAATATTTTCAGCCAGTTATTGTTGTCTAAGAGATCCCGTCCCAAAGTGACCACAATGAGCAGCTTCCTCAGTATGTGAGAGAGAGAGAGAGTGTGAAAGCAGCTCATGGTTTATTTGAGATTAGTTTGTATATCTCTGTTGCTAAGCAGATTTCTTCCATGTGTGTTGGGGTTTGTGTATAAATTTGCATCTCTCTGCCTTTACATAAAACGGAAATGAAACATTAAAAAAAATAAAAAATAAAATAAAAAAGATTAGTTTAGAAGCCCAGAGGGAGGAGGAATGAACAAAAAAAAATTTACTTTCAGGCTGTCAGATTTTGATAATTGCATCCACATTTCTAAATGAACAATTAGAGGACTAAAAATTTACAAATTAGTGTGTAACTAGTTGGTCTTATATATTTTACTTTAAAACCTTTTCCCACAGCCACTGTGTATACATTTGGTTGGGTGAATGAGACTTAGTATTATATAGATTTGAAAAAGATGGAAATCAGATCATTATCATCGGAGAGTACAACCCCCACATTTTCTTTTTGCAAGAGGGAAACCACATGTGAATTTTGCACTAATTTACAGTTTGTTTGGGATCTACTGGAACCATTTCAAGCACTGGGCGAACTCAAAAGTTCAAAATAGAAATGGTTCAACCGAAAATCGATCATTGCAAAATGACAGATTTAGTTTTAACACATGCAGTAGCATTTGGTGGGTCTTGCTGGAGACAGTGACAGCAAGTCTCCTCAAATCTCCAGGACTGTCCTCAATATTCTTACAGATTACAGTAATGCTGGATGATTTCAAATCTGATCTTTCTGCAAGGCTCTTCAGAACTGTCCCAAGTACTCAAATAATTATGAGTATAATTATTATCTTTATTTTTTATAAATTTTTCCAATTATCAATATTCACAAGTTGTGTATGTTCTATAAACATTATTATAAGAATAAAAAAAAGATCAAATTGTTCAATTTGCACTTAAGGGAACATTTAAAACCTGCTTCAAGTATGCAAAAAAATTTAGATTTTTAAGTTTATGCTATTTTCTTGCAATCAGAACCAATCAAAACTGTTCCCACTTTATTGATCCTCCCTTAATGTGGAGAGACTAAAACCTGCTTCAAGTAATTTTTATCCAACAATTTATTTGGATATATTTTGGGGTTATGATGTATACAAAATATCTAAGTAAATCTGGTCTACATGAACGAAAAATAGCGTGACATGTTTTGTGCCTTACAAAGCAACAGACACTTACTTTTATATACATAGAGAATACATTTGAAGAAATGAAAGCAACATAGGAGATATAAGCATCTAACATGGTTTACTTATTTCTATTTTGTCTAAAAGTTTTTTTAATTGAACTCCATCTAAATATTATTCCTTTCAAACAAGTCAATCACAAATCTGTTATACAACAATAACTCGAATGGTGCAGTTTTCAATATTAAAGGTTTTGATGTAGTAAAGTTAAGGTATTGCTCAACAAATTGATCCAAGTATAAGCTGAAACACAAAAAAAGACGTAAGGTTTTGAACAGTACGGAAAATTTTGGAATAAGTTAATCAAGGTGTAACTGTATAAATTTCAAGCCGAGTTCCATAGATTTTGCAGAAAAAATATTTCATTCAGTTCAAGTAAAACGGCAGACGTGGATTTGAAAACAGAGAAGCCCAAACGGTTATATCTAGAGGAAGACGCAAAGCCAGGGAGGCAGTGTGTCACTGCAGATAAATCTACGCCCGAGTAATCATCCACAAAAGCTGTGGAGCATGAATTTCCATTTTGTAAAGTAAAAATATTCACAATCCAATATTCATTGTGCTGATGTTCAAACAGAGGAACGCTGACCCATTTGATTTTTTCAAAGTCATTCATAAATACCAAATGCAAGTCAATCTGCTTGGTTTTATGCAAGGTAATTTTTCCAAGATGAGATTTTAATTACTCTCCTGATTACTCTGCACAAATCCTTTGCAACTGTTCTTCTGAAAATAACCTTTTAGATATATAAGATTGTTACACTTGAAACTGTTTTTTTTATGTTACAGAATAATTCCTAAAGTGAAAGATTCACTGATGTAAATGCATTCTTTGCAGATTCCAAGTAAATCTTTAATATATAAATGAGAGGCGTATGCATGTTCATCATGCTATGAAAAGTACATGGGTGTAGCTCAACCAAATTTGGCATATCCACTTGAAAGACCAAGGAAGAGGTTTTAAAGCAAAATGTTTTGAGAAGATATTTTCTAAAGGGTTTCTGAGGAGGGGTCTATCTACAATGTAATTATAATGTGGAACTTGCTTTCTGCCCATATACAGAACTTATATGATAATGTATAATTTTCTAAGGGATGTACAGAGAAAGGAAACCTATTGAATAAGCCTTAAGGAGTCAAAAGTGATGGAGACTTTTCCCTAAATTAAAAGGTTTTGAGAAAAAAAAAAACATTTTAAAATGTTTTTTGGGGAGGGGGGGGGCTATATTGAGCAACTATAATGCAAAACTGGGCCTTTACTTTTGATTCAAGAGAATATATATATATATATATATATATATATATATATATATATATATATTACACACACACTGTGAAAATCCTAAAAAATTAAAACCAGCACTTGGAAATTCTCAAGAACTAGCAGATCTCTCGGAACTTCAAAATAAATTTGTTAGAGTCCCAATTGATATAGCGGCAAATAATACAACATTCATATGTAAAAAAAAATATTACATTCAAAAAGGATATTGTCTATTGTTTGATTTTAGATCTATCTGTTTTGGGAATAGAGGAATCAAAAGAAATGGCAAATATCTGAGCAACCTCAAATCTGCAGATGACATCGTCCTTTTCACAGAGAATCTATACAACCTACAACTAATGCGACATGAACTATACAAGGAAAGCAAAATACTTACTCCGCAACGACCAAGATAGAGAAATGTAGCAAATCCCGGCAAAGGTCTACATCCAACGACGGACGATAAAAGACTGATGATGATGATGATGATGCATATTTAGGTTGTACCTGTTTTATTGATGACTTATGTTCTCTTAATGATGGAGAAATCGGAAAATCTGATCATGCTATATACCCTAAGGATCTTAAACTAAAGATTTGGATATTAAAATTGAGGATTGAATGTCCATAATTGTACGATAAATGAGACTTGTTTCCATTCTATATCATACATATGCCATTTAGAATAAGTAAAATTCCATCTTATATATTTTACAGAACCATATTACTAGAATATTTAGGGATAGCATGAGCTGCACTTAGATTTATTGATTTTATACTGAAATTTATTCTAGTTATAAGAGTGGTCACTCAAGGCAGCAAGATTAAAAAGATTTTTTAAACGATTTAATAAAGCCATGACTAGACAACTTGATCCCTTTACAACTTGGCCATAATGAAATAATAACAAAAATCAAAGAATATGTAAACAAGAGAACAAAATAGAATAAATGAGTCATGGATATTAAATCAAATAAATTTGTATTAGTGTTAAGGGAACTAGCTAACCAAAAGAGATGGATTTAGTCTTTGTCAACGTGAAAGATCATCATATGAACTAAAACCAGGGAAAGGGGAAAACATTTGGCTCTAGTCCATTTATCTGGCTTTTTAGTAGTTGGGTGATATGACAAACATGGAATGCTAAGTAACAAATCTTATTTGTATATTAATGGAATAGCCAATTGAGGTGTTGCTACCAGTTAGAATGTGGTTTGGTTTCATTTCAACAATATATATTAGGCTGATTTCCTAATTTAAAGGAAGAAACAAATTGATAGAAGCAAGGAAAGTGGGAAAAATCAATCAGATTCTTTGGTTGAATATATTAGTAGGAAATCAACTCAAAAAGAAGATTTTCTGTGTAATGAGTATTCTTAAAGATGATATCATAAGTTGGTTTGCATGTGGTCTTAGATTAAAACTGACAATGGATTCAATATTCACATGAGTGAACAGTCAATAGAAGTGACAGAAAAAATGGTTGTTATACTTATTGACAGGCGGTCTAGTGGATTTCGGACGCCTTCCAGCTCCAGAAAGGAGTAAGACAAGGTGATACCAGCTCACCTAAACTCTTCACAGCCTGCCTCGAGATGATCTTCAGAAGGCTAGACTGGGAGAGTAAAGGAATTAAAATAGACGGCGAGTATCTGAGCAACCTCAGATTCGCAGACGACATAGCCCTTTTCACAGAGAACCTACACGACCTCCAACCAATGATAGATGAACTAAATGAGGAGAGCAAGAAAGTCGGCCTACACATGAACTTCAGCAAGACGAAGATCATGTGCAACAACCACATTGGAGATAAGAACACTAAGATCGAAATTGAGGACACAGAACTCGAGAAAGTAGACCACTACATCTACCTAGGGCAACGAATCTCCATGAGACCCTCAAAAGAAGAAGAAATCAAGCGAAGAATCACACTAGGATGGCAAGCCTTTGGTAGAGCTAGCTCAACCTTCAAAAATAATAAGATCCCATTAATCCTAAAAAGAAGGGTGTATAACCAATGTATCCTCCCAATAGTCACTTATGGAGCTGAAACATGGAACTTAACCAAGAAACAGACCCGTAAGCTGAGAACCATGCAACGTGCACATGAAAGAATAATGCTGGGCCTCACATGGAGAGACCACAAGACAGCACAACACATCCGGGAAAAGACAAGAGTTAGAGACATCATAGAATCCATAAAAAAATCTCAAATAGCGGTGGGCTGGCCATGTTGCAAGAATGGCTGACAATCGATGGACATCACGACTCACAACATGGATTCCCCGAGACCACATGCGCAACCGAGGCCGGCAAAATATTAGATGGAGAGACGAGCTAGACAAGTTCAGGAAGTACTGGCTCCGTGACGCCCATGATAGAGAAGTGTGGCAAATCCTGGGGAAGGTCTATGTCCAACGACGGACGTTGAAAGACTGATGATGATGATGATGATACTTATTGATCCCCCGATCGTCAAATATGGTAACCTACATAAGTAAGCCCTGTGTTCCAAAAAAGATGATGCGTAGAATAAAATGACATCCATATATAATACACTATGTGTAGTATGACATAAGCTATTTTAAAATCATAGCTAAAAGGGAAGTGGTGTTTGTTCAACATTGCTGGGATGCTATGTTAATATAGCTTTTTAAATCCATGAAACAGTTACAGGGTAAACAACTGATGATCCCAACCAGAAAGAACTTATACACAGTACCATAATACCAAAATGTGTGTTGGAAAACAAAAAAAGAGCAACAAAAAAACACAGAAGAAAATTACATCAATTACATTGAGATATTTAAGTGACAGAGTAATTTTTTTTTTCTAACTTGTTCAAAGCATATATATATATATATATATATATATATATATATATATATATATACATACATACATGTGTGTGTGTGTGTGTGCATATTTTACCTGTGGAACAGGTATTCAGTTTGGGTCTACCCAAGAAGTAAGACTAATTTTCAAGTATGATTTCAAATGAAGACCCAATGCTGCTTAAGCTGTTTATAACATCAGCAAAGTATTTGAAGAAAACACTACAACAGCGAAAACTGTAAAGTGTTGTTTCAATAGGTCTTCAAATATGGATACCAATAAGAAACCACAAGGGAAGCCCAAACCTGTTCTTGATGACAAATTATCATCAGCAGTGGCTATCAACCAACAATTCAAATACTTTTCTGGAAACTTCAACAGCAAACCATATGACATCATCTAAAGACAACAGAAAACATTAAGTTGGGAAAATGGGTCCCACATGAACTGAATGAAATGCTCCATGACAATGACAGTGACAGACCCCATACCTCTCAACAGACTTTTTCAAAGCTTGAAGAAATGGGACACAAATTCAAGCAGCATCCGCTATTTTCACCAGACATTTCTTCCACAAATAATCATCTTTCCAAGCATTTTGAATCTAGCATTCATAATAAAAGTTTCAATTATAGGGAAGCCATAATTTGTGCTGTTACTGAATTTGTGAGCACAAAACACAAATAATTTTATAGAGATTATGTATTATCATTTGAGGATTACTGGAAAAAGATTGTCTAAATGGGTCATATAAGAAAGTGCAATCAAAACTGTCGGCATATGTTTCTTCAGTTTCTAAGTAATTCTGCCTTGCTGGCTATCTCTCTACATGAGCTGTGCACACAGGAAGCATATAGAAAGCTATAGGAATGAAAATTTGAACGTTCACTCTTTATACTTAGAAAAAAACTTTAGTCCAATATAGGTTTCTGGTGGGGGATTGAGGTGGGGCTATTCAACATTCAAAGCTTACGCCAAATTGGTCTCTTATTTTGTGGACATAAGTTTTGGGAAATTCGGACGTTTTTTAAGTGATCGCCACCCAACAAATGCGGGGATAATAAGTAAAATAATTAATTCATTGATCACCCATTTTAAAGAAATTTTTAATTTATCACCCCCAACATTGTACGCTGTCAAGAGATGGTGGTCATCTGACAGTTTCTATTGAGTGACCTACCAGACCTGTTTTGATTATTCATAAAGAATTTTTGTTTATTTGTTTCTTGAGATCATCCTTCATTGTGTTATTTAAAAAACAACATTTTATAAGAAGCAACTGAATACTTCTCTCAATGGTTAAAAAGATGTCAAATTTTCAACATTCCCATGGTATAAATTTCCCAAATAAGAATCACGTTCTATTGTTCTAATTAGTTTTCTCCATTAAAAGAAAATGCAATAAGAATGTCAGGCATTTGCACTTATTCCAATTGTCCACATATCATCATTTGATATTGAAAACCCTGAACCCGGCAGAAAGAAAATCCTTTTTCCAAACAAGCAAATAACAATAGGTTGATCAGATTTCTAGACAAAGAGAATGTGATTCTAAACTGAAAGTTTCTCTCCCTAGTGTTTCTAGTTTTATAGAGCACAGTTTGGAAAACTTTGTGTCAAGACATTGCAGCATGCAGCCAATAATCTCCATTGCAAAATTAAGTATAATTTTTGTATATCTCTAAAATAAAACTTTTCCCAAGTCAGCTGAACTGCTGTGATGACACAGTATATTTGGCTAGGCTAAAGAAAAACTTGTGTAATGTATTACCACTTTTTTTTTTTTCGACTATTGACAATAAATATTTTTAAGTGCCAATCTTGAAAATTGAATGTGTAAAAAGCAAAGTTGCCAAATTGGCCTTTTTTTGGCTAGATCTGATTGATTTTTTTTTTCAAATAGATTTAGCCATAAAAAAAAAATCTATCATAGCCAAAAATCTAGCCATTTTAGAAAAATAATTACTAAGTTTAATAGAAGCGAATGTACAATTTTCATCAATAGTTTGTTCAGAAGTCTTAGTGTATAGTTATTTCCTTTGATGAGTAGCCTTTAAATGAGTATACAGGTGAAGCTCCTACTTTCAACCTATGTAGGCGCTTTACCTGTAAATGTTCCCAGATTGGAAAAAGCTCCCATATCTCTCAGATTACCTCTATGTAAAATAGGAGCTCTACCTGTACAACATTTTTAGCTATAATTTAAAAAGTTTAGCCAGATTCAGCCATAATTAACAAAGCATATTTGGCATCAATGATAGAAATTGACACTGGACAAAATAAATTGATTTGTTATATATTTCATAGAAACCAAATTCTGAAGATGAAACATTTTTAAAATTTTTTTTAAAAAATTAGTCTACATATTTTGACACTTGGATTCCATTTCGAATTTCAAACTATAGCCCCACCCAGCTATCTGAAAGTAGAGCTTTCCTATGAAAACCTTTCAAGAAATAGTGTAAAGTTGAGTTTTTACCATCATATAAGAAAAATTCTCGAGTGTTCCAAGCCCTAAAGAGCAGATTAAAGTGTAGGAGAGAGAGGAAGAGAGTGCATGCTGACTCTATAATGACTCACTGTAAAACAAATGCAGAACACTTGCCAAAAGTGTGGGTAGGAGTGTGCGTGAAGGATCTCCAATGAATACAAAAAGCAAGGGGTAGTGGTCTCTGAAATTCTACGATGGTACACGTGACTTTTCTGTACAAAATCAGTTGAAGGCCAAGGAATGACACATAGATTGAATATATGATTTAGATTTTACTTCGGTTTCACTTATAGTTGGGGCAGAAAATCCCGGAGGTTTGGAATCTTAATGCATTGCTAAATCTTATCTTAATATTATTCACCAAATGTCTTTCTGAGTTCACAAAACTCAAGAAAAGCTGCAGGTATGACTACCAAATTTTCAGCAGTTTCTAATGGGACTCAAGAGCTGGTTTTTAGCAAGTTAGTTTTTGGAAATTCCTCTTGATTTGAGTTTTCATTGGTGGGCTCAGTTTACAATAAAAATTTATTATAAATTAGTCACTTATTTTGTTTCCAGCAGTGTTTATGCTTTCCTTAAAATTTTCTATTACAAAAACTCACCAAATTAGGGCAGTACCTGTTCTGGAGGTGTGGGTTTGGAAGGGGTTGGACTTGATGTGTGGAGCAGCCTGCCATGATTGTCATGTAAAACAATTTTTTTGCTCATCATACAAAACTATGGTTTTGAAGAATTACGGTTACTTTCCTCCAGTGTCGCCAATTTAGATATTTTATACCTAAATTTAGGTCAGAAGAACAGGAGTCAAAAGGGAGATAATTTATACACAGTACGAAGAAACAAACTATAATTCTTAATGCTCTGTTAGATTTCTTAAGAACTACTGATCTAAAAAACTTTAAACTCAATACTGCACTACCTTGTGTGCTAATATATCTGGTGAATGTCAATTTTGTACAATGCTCAGTTGGCAAGCAATTATGGTGCATATGGCCAAACAATTCTCTGTGGTTACTAATAGGACCCCTCGGCAGATTTTTTCTTTTCAGCACATTTGTTTTCAAAAATTCCCCTTCCAAATAGGTCTGTTTGTTCGTTTGTTTTTTGGCGTTTTTTTTTTGGGGGGGGGGGTCAATTTACAATGCATATTTATGCTGAATTGGTCACTAATTGTGTCTATCAGCTTTCATGCATACCGAAAAGTTTACTATGACTTTGATTTACCATATGTCTGTCCGTACACATGTGTTAGCATAACTCAAGGACAACTAGAGTTAAGGCAACCAAAGATCTTGAGGTTATTAATGGAACAAAGAGGATGTTTTGTTTTTTTTTACACAGTCTTTGAAAATTCAAAAAATATAATGATGTGGGCTCTCACAGGTAATAATGATCGGATTTCCATGTATCCATCTAAATAATATTAAAAGTCAGATTCTGTTTATCTGTATGTGACCTCTAAGTAGCCAAAATGGTACATTGTAGCCAAGAGTATAGAATTTCAGTCTTATTTGGGCAAAAGGTCCCATTTAGATCTTCCACAAGAACTATCTGCAAATCCTGCATGTAGAGTGGGTATTCCAGCTAATATGACTAAATCCTCTGAGGAAGAAAACTTGTTTTCAAACTGAAACAAAGAGCTTCCTCTTTTAGCAGGAAATTTAGTATTTGTAAACATAGAATTGAACTGTAAAATTTCTGTCTGTAAATGAAGAATCAAATTTGATTTGTACAGCAGACTTGGTGCAGAGAAACTTTTTTTTCAAAATCCTGCAACTAGAACTAATTAGTTATAGACATAAATCATGAAATAATTTTATACGACTTATGAAAATGTTCTGTTTTTCTAACAATACACCAAGTTTCTGTAGAATTAGGGATAATTGGTTTAGTTTGACTTTGAGATGTTATCAGGCATCAGAGTGGGTTGTTTTAATTGAGTTTACATCTCAAAATGTTGATGTAGAAAAGGTTTTGTGAGACAACTCAGTATAGCAACAAATCGAAAAAAAGATGGGTCTGGTTATTCACTCAATGGAAACCATCAGCTGATCAACATCTTTTAGCAGCATGCTGTGCTGAGCAAGTGATCATTCTAAAAATTAGTAGAAGGGGGTTCATCAATGAATAAGTTACTTCTCTCACTGATAATCCTAATTTGGGGAAACTTTAAAAAAAATTTTTCTATGTTTTTACTAGACAGGAGTTGAAGTTTGAATTTTCAGCCCTTTAGTGGCCTGTACAGCAGAGATAGCCGTCCCAATACACTTAAAAGGTGAAGAAACACATTTGATTGTTATGGTTAACAGTCTCTAACAGATAACATAGCTTTTATCTGAATTTCATAGATGAAATTTTGGATCTACTCGGAATATTGTCATCTTGGTTGTACTAGTCATAAAATTTCAGCCATTGTACTCTCCAGCCTTTTTCTGGTGTCAGTCATGGATGGTAACATTCTGGGGATTTCAAACCAAACCCTTCATTCAATCCACTGGAATCGATCATTCTCATTCTACGGTCCATGTTAATTTGTCCTTGTGATGTCAATTGACTATCTCTTCCACTGAGCCAGTGTATACCCAACCCATAGGTTGAACTCACAACCACCAGGTTATTAGATATGCACAACTAATACTTTTATCCACAAGGCTATTATCCGATATAAATCAATGATAATTGCTTCTTCATTTTAGGCCATTGTCCTATATGGGAACATTACTTTCGGAAAGCAGAGGGGATAACAGTACACTAACTTTTTTTTTAACAGTAAGATAATGGGTGAGTATTCCAGTCTAATTGTATTTGCTGATGGGTTTACAAGGAAATTTACATGTAAACAGACAATCCTATGTTAGACATTCCTTGATAACCAAGCAGATTCATACAACTGGGAGTGGAGAAAAAGAATGAAACGAACAACTGAGGAATGAAATGGTTCTGTGGTTTAAAAGTTGCATCATCAAATGAACTTGAGAAGGGGGTCATGGAAGTTGTAATTTCTTGCATAATGCCAATTTGAAACCTGAAATTTGACTTTTTATCGTTTTAAAATTCTTTTCAACTTGATCAGAATATTTTGCTCGTATCAAATGAGACAGTGATTCAAGTGAACATTTCTGTATCATTTAAATATTTTGGATTTTTAAAACTAAACGTTACCATATATGGTTCTTTTTGTCTAGACAGCTGGTCTTAGCTTTTTGCTGCTATGCCTGAGCATCTAGTATGGAGAAAGTGTTGTGCTAATGTTCCACTTTCCCACGTTGAAGGCTTCCGAAAGGTGAGAAATGCACGATACAGTTGAGAGATCAGCCTGGCAGCAGGGGATGCCTCATTTCTAAAACCTCATTTTAATATCCTTATACAACTTCAGAATTGACACAATTCAGACCAAGGTTTGTTTTGTTTTTTTTTTTAAATACAAAGTTTAGAATACAAAAATTTGAAAAAATACTGACACAAGACTGAACCTTCAGAAGTTATGTACAAAAATCATTGGTCCAAATTCCACCAAAGCAGAAGTATGTTGAAATTGACTTTTTGAAACGTATCAGATACTTATTGCACTCACTGTAAATGATGAAATGTATGAATGGAATATGGTTTTCAGCAGCTGAGTACATGTACTTTCTGATTCTCTCAGATAATTTGCAACTTTATCTTCTAAGTTAAACTTCCTAAGAAATATAATCTACATTCAAGCAACTTTATTAGAGTTTCACCTGCTTTGCTTACAGATAGAGAAAACCTTTCTACAAAATCATCTTGACTATCCTAGATTTTTTAGAAACATACCAACATTTATATCACTTTTTATTTCTGGGTTATTTTTTTGGGATAGTATGAACTTGATGATGAGCCAAGCAAGTCACTTGAGATAGATATAAGGGAATCCCAGGTCATCTACACCAACACACAGAGATAAGATAACATCAATGGTTCTTACTCTCTCATCGCTCACCCCTCACCTCTAAATACTCAAGACCTTTAAATGTATTCTGCCTTTAGGGAGTCATCAAAATTTGTTTCTCCATAAATAGACACAAATGCAAAATTAGGATCTACAAGGCATGGGTGTAAGCAGATAAGATTGCCAAGATTATAACTCAGTACTGCCAACTCAAAGAAAAATATTTTTGCATTAGTTGGACAACCAAAAAGTGCTGAAAATTGCTAAATAAAAAAGTTTAAAAAAAAAAAACCCACTGAGAAAGTTGCTAAAAATGTTGAAAAAATAGCCAAAATGTTTAAGCACTTCTGTCGTAATTTAGCGATCTTTTATTTTTCTTTGTCAAAGATGGAATTCCATCTGAAGGCGGAGATTTACCACCCATGACAAAGTTAATGGCAAAATACTAATTTTTCATCTTTTTTATCTGTCTGATAGTTATTTCAGCATGGGTAGGCTTACAAGAAAGTGATTTTATAAAGCAGGCATTCGCAAATTGAGGTGCACACGCCCCTAAGGGTACACAGCGGAAGTTACAGGAGGTACACAAGGTTTGTAAAAAGAAAAAAAAAAAAAAAAAAAGAAAAAAAGAAATAAAATCCAGTAAACACTTAATAATGGACCTCTTTACTACCAGGTTTCTGAAATACTGGGCAAAATGTATTCATAGCAAATATTTTGTCCACCTTAGGAATATTTTTAGTTACCATCTTGTTTGTTAGTTGGTGACAGTGCTTTACTTCCTGATTAGCACTGGAGGCAGTATTCATTAGCTCGCTCCCTTTACGAGCTCAGGATTTATTGTACTTTCTTACATTATTACTTACAATGGCTCCCAAACAAAGAGGCAGTACTGGTATTAGCAAGAACCAGTGGTATTATCAGTTTCTCAGAAATTAAAGCAGATAAAGTTGGAAATGGCTGCAGGAGGTTCAACATGTGCTATGAATACCATGTAAATAAACTGTGTTGGACATATGTAAGACTAAAGACAAAAAGTACAGAGTAGATAAAATTAGTCTTATTTCCTTTGTTTATAATTATTTCATATTCTCTCACAATATTAATTATATCTATGTATATATAATTCAGCATTAACGGGCACCTGCTTCCCCCTACCAGTGTGATAATAATAAGATTTACAGCAATCACAGTAAACTAAAATAAATTTTGTGCAAGACTGACAACTGAGAATGATATGCAGATATGTCTCCCAGAAACTGTACCTAGAATTGAGTTATTTATTGGGAAGAGCTAAGCACATTCATCTCATCCAAAATGAGACATTAAAGTAAACACACACACACACATAATTATATATATATATAATTATCATTCCACTTTGGGCATCTCACATCCACAGGTCACGTATCTACAAGTCAATATCAAAATAAAAACTATTCAAAAATGTCTGATTTTATTCAAAGTATTAAAATGAGTTCTTAGTTGTACAAAAGGAAGTAGAAAAGAAAGGATTGAAGTTGATAAAACCCCTAAGATCGGCCAACATTGATAATAAGAGCCCAACTAGACCAGTAAGTTTAATGTGCCCCATGAGACAACCAGGGCTCCTCAAGAAGACCACAGGGACACATCCCCATAGGCATTCTATTGAGCTCTAATTAGGAATACTCCCTCTCCCTGGATACAAGAAACAGCTGATCGATTTGAGACTCTTCATTCCCAAGCCATCAAACAAGTCAAATTCATCACATTCAAATTACTAAATGTGTCTAGTCTGTTCTATGGTAGCCATGAACCTTTCATTATATTCTTCACAAGGGTTACACCAACATTGCTGGATAGGACTAATGGGATGCAGGAAGAAAAGTTTGAGAACCCCACTTGG
The DNA here is from genome assembly GCA_963457665.1 of Thysanoteuthis rhombus. Lineage (NCBI taxonomy): Eukaryota > Metazoa > Mollusca > Cephalopoda > Oegopsida > Thysanoteuthidae > Thysanoteuthis > Thysanoteuthis major. The sequence continues at coordinate 4,904,891 of OY735208.1, read as the reverse complement.
AGTATATTAATAAAATTTGGCAACCTTCCCCCCCTTCCCTCCTCCCTTACAGTTAAAGAGTAAGATGGGGAAAATGGAGTGGAGGATAGAAGATGGCAATAGCAAGAAAGTTGGGAGGGAGAGAGAAAACAGAAAAGAGAAACAAGGTACGGACCGGACCGGATGGGTTGGTAACAAGAGAGAGAGAGAGAGAGATGTATTGGGGGGGATGAGAGAGAAAGTAAAAACAGAACATTGTTATCAGTGAGTAAATTAAAACTTCAAGTGTCTAAAGGGTTGTTGAAATTTTTCATCTGAATTTAGTGGGTAAGAGTGAAAAAAAACAAACTCTGAAGCCCTAATATCAAATATGTTTTAGCCAGCTTTTGACAATGATAGAGGCAAATTAATTTCCAGGTGTTTTTCACCAACACTCATGTCAAGACTATAAGAGTAACACCTAATAAAATATTTTAATGTACAGAAATAATTAAAAAATATTCCCTTCAAAATTCATCATAAAAATAATTTTATGCAAATCAATTGACTGTGCTTTTTTGATATGAATAAAACTGTTTCTATATAATGAAGTGCTTGGTTAAAAGAATGATTTTCATTAATGGTTATCTGAGAGAAAAGAGAGACAAACAGACAGAAAAAAGATTATGTGAGCTGCAATACTAACAAAGTGGAACCAAAGTTATCAGAGCCTAGCAAAGTTAGAAAGAATTTGTACTCATACGAATAAGTTAATTCCATTCTGATTAGACTTTGCAGTTTTCTTCTTCCCATCTTTACAGACCATTCTAAAAAACTTTCCCATAAAATAAAAAATATGGACCACAAAATGAAACCTGGGTGTTAGCTACAAATCCATTTCCAACCAGGATATAAAAAATACTAGTATTTCATTTCCGGCTATCGTAAAACAGAAGACAATCTGGTTAATTTAATAGCAACACTATTCAATGGATATGCAAGAAAAATCTGTTTTTCATATTTCTTTGTCTCACCGATCTATTGCTTTTACACCTGTCTCTCTCAATTCTTTTTTTTTTTTTCCACATACATGCCCCTTGTTCCTATCCATCCATTCCACCCAATCCCCACAACCTGTGCTCCAATTCCATCTGAATTTCTTCCCCAGCATCCCCTGTCTCTCTTCATCACCTGCACTCCTCACTTATCATGATGGTTCCCTACTATAAACAGAGCTTACTCTTGCTAGAAACTACCAGGACATCTCCCACCCCATGTGCTAAGAGGTAAGGGTTTTGGTCCCAGGGCCTCTAAGTCATGGAATACATCTTGGTTCACCCCCATCAAAGTTGGTTTCTCACTACTTGACTTTAATGGTTCTTAGTTGAGAAGAAAGAAAGAAAAAAAAAGGGGAGGGGGAGTTCCCTTTGTGTCTCCACCTGATGAATTTAAATATCAAATATCAATGGAAAAAGGGGGAAAAAAAGAAAAAAAAAAAACCTTCCATGCTTCAGGTAACATAGAGGGAACAAGGAACATGTCAGATTCTCAATAAATGCATGTTTGTGCATATGTGTGTGTGTGTGTGTGTGTGCGCGGGTGCAGGGGTAACATATTAGTCTAGTTTCCATGACTTCTGTACCACTCAATTTCCTATGTACAGTTCATTTCCCCCAAACAAAAGAGATCAATTAACATTTGTTTTTTTCATCCATTTTCCGGTGACTCAGACAACTTCCCCGTCCTCCCTAAGAACCTTAGTAGATGTTATGCAACAATTGCATAACTAACAATAGATTTGAAAGTTCAATCCCTTGCTAAAGGATCCGAACGCCTGAATCCTAATTTAACCCTTTGTCCAACATGCATACAATTGTTGGAACCGGTTTTTTTTTTTATAGTAAAAATTTAAATACTAAGAATTTAAATATGTATAATCAGTATATTTATACCTACATTAGTTCCAGCAGTATATTTCCCCTGGCTTATTTTAGTTTAGCATAAAAAAACGGTTTCTGAACCTTTAACCTGATACTACCATCAACCAAATAAATGTCTTGGCAAGTCGTCAGTCTAGTGCCATGGAGGAGATAACTTGTCTTATCATGTATAATTCTTTCTACACAGCAATTCTTCCAACAACTAAGAAACAAACCACATAAGAAAGTATAGAGTATGTTTACAAAATGCAATATTGAATGTAAGGCAGACTTCTGGGTACATCCATTTGAAGGTATTTTATACTCGTTTTAAATGATTGAATTACAAAAATATTACAGATTTAAATATTAGGTTGTCCCACATGAAACAGCTATTTTTGCACTTGTCTTTATGAAAGTTCAAACTCAGTCAAAATGCTGTTCAAGCTCTCAAGAGCATCAATTTTGCTTTTTGGAATGGGAGTTTGGTTAGAAAGAACAATGCAAGGTTGGATGCGAAACAAAACTAGGAGAAAGAATCCAAACTTGAGCTAGCTCAACCTTCAAAAATAATAAGATCCCATTAATCCTAAAGAGAAGGGTGTATAACCAATGCATCCTCCAAATAGTCACTTATGGAGCTGAAACATGGAACTCAACCAAGAGACAGACCCGAAAATTGGGAACCATGCAACGTGCACATGAAAGAATTATGCTGGGCCTCACATGGAGAGACCACAAAACAGCAAAGTACATCCGGGAAAAGACAAGAGTTAGAGACATCGTAAATACATAAAAAATCTCAAATGGCGGTGAGCTGGCCATGTTGCAAGAATGGTAGACAATCGATGGACATCACGACTCACAACATGGATTCCCCAAGACCACATGCGCAACCGAGGCCGGCAAAATGTTAGATGGAGAGACGAGCTAGACAAGTTCAGGAAGTACTGGCTCCGTGATGCCCATGATAGAGAAGTGTGGCAAATCCTGGGGAAGGTCTATGTCCAACAACGGACGCTAAAAGACTGATGATGATGATGATGATGACTGATCACCAAGGCCAAGTGGTAGAGTGCCTGTCCCTAGTTTGGTAGGTCATGGTTAAAGTCATACCAAAAAACTTTGAAAATAGTACTCAATGCCTCTCTACTAAGCACTCAGCATAAGGAGAACGATTAAGCAACCTCTCCCCAGGGCTAAAAGATTACAGCCAATGACATTGGTGATCTTACAAGAACCAGTGTGTTGAACGATGATAAATACATATGTATAGATAGAAGTAGAAAGAAGTTCAGTACCATAGTGAATGCCACAGAGATAGCAAACAAGGGCGTGGCAGGAGGGCTTTAATACTCATTCTTTTGGAATGAATAGATAATTGACTGAGAACTTATATTCTTGTCTCGCAGTTTCAGTTAGATATTTCGCTGTTCATAAATAAGATCTTTTGAATTTATTCAGAGCAAAAAAAAAAAAAATCCTCAATTTCTGCCAAAAATAGGATTCTTTGAACATTAACAATCTAATATCGTGCAGTTTGCATTATCTGAAATATGATGTCAAGACATTCTGTAAGGTAGCTCAATTGATACACTGCCTCAAGCAGCAGAGAGAGAGAGAGAGACAGAGAGAGACGGAAGGGAAGGAGACAGAGAGAGACGGAAGGGAAGGAGACAGAGAGAGACGGAAGGGAAGGAGACAGAGAGAGACGGAAGGGAAGGAGACAGAGAGAGACGGAAGGGAAGGAGACAGAGAGAGACGGAAGGGAAGGAGACAGAGAGAGACGGAAGGGAAGGAGACAGAGAGAGACGGAAGGGAAGGAGACGGAGAGAGACGGAAGGGAAGGAGACGGAGAGAGACGGAAGGGAAGGAGACGGAGAGAGACGGAAGGGAAGGAGACGGAGAGAGACGGAAGGGAAGGAGACGGAGAGAGACGGAAGGGAAGGAGACGGAGAGAGACGGAAGGGAAGGAGACGGAGAGAGACGGAAGGGAAGGAGACAGAGAGAGACGGAAGGGAAGGAGACAGAGAGAGACGGAAGGGAAGGAGACGGAGAGAGACGGAAGGGAAGGAGACGGAGAGAGACGGAAGGGAAGGAGACGGAGAGAGACGGAAGGGAAGGAGACGGAGAGAGACGGAAGGGAAGGAGACGGAGAGAGACGGAAGGGAAGGAGACAGAGAGAGACGGAAGGGAAGGAGACAGAGAGAGACGGAAGGGAAGGAGACAGAGAGAGACGGAAGGGAAGGAGACAGAGAGAGACAGAAGGGAAGGAGAGTGTCAAACACACAAACATGCATGAAGTGAAGAGAAGAAAAAAAAAGACATGTTCATCCAGAGATTCAAAGAGAAAGAGAAAGTTCAAGAGTTTATCTGATGGACGCACAGTTCAATATCTTTTGGGACAGTCCACATCAATAAAACCCTGTGGCAAGAAAAGGTCATTTGTCATTGAACAAACTCTGTCCACTTTTTGCAAGAACAGTTGACATTTTCAAGCCTTGTAATAGCAACCAAAGACACTCAAATTAGGAGAGTCAGATAGGTTTTAGTGAACTTAGAAACCTTTTCAGGATGAGGGTTGTGGTTCTCCTGGAGGAAAGTAAGTCACTTCTTGAACAAGCTGAGTAAATATATCGTGTTGTTTTATTTTGAGAGGAGAAGTAGGCACAAGCTAAGGAAATGAAGGATAAGCTCTCTTATTGATGGATATAATATTATATTGAGGACATATAGTTAAATTTATTTACCATGCATAGTTTTGAGGAATTGCCATTTGGTTAATATATACAAGTCAGAGAAAATTCAAGATGGCTGCCATGATTGGTATGAAAATTGCAATGATGTGTAAACTAGTCGCATGTGGATGTCAATAAACGTTTTTTCATGATACAGAATACAAATTTAGGACTTTAAATTGCCTTTTGTTACAGAATTCTAAATGATGTCAACCCCACAGCTACCTTCACTGTTGATCATACTGATGATGATGGCAATTATGGTGATGATAATGATGCTGGTTGAGATGGTGAAAAAGATCATCATCACCACCAGATACAACACCACTAACATCTTCAGTTCAATCTACACAATGAAATTAGTTGTGTTGACACTAGCATCTGACCCAAGCACATGGTCATCATGGATTGTAATATAGAATGAAGCTTCTGGGCAATTCTAAAGTTCCACATTCGAATTCTGCATCATGAATAATGTATGATTTGACACGGATATCATCCATATCAGATTAGTTTACACAACTTTATTGCAATTACAGTGTTCATACCAGTCATGGCAGCCATCTTGAATTCAATGACTTTCAAAGAACCCTAAAGTTGGCAGAAGATCAAATCTATTCTTTAAACTTACCAATCATTTTTCTGATCTCTCTTGGCACCATATTTGTTATTGTTTTTACACTAACAGGATTAGTTGCAATATTTTCCTTAAAATTTGTCAATTCATACAGTGAGACAGTGTGGCTTCAGTTCACAAACTCAATGGAGATTACGTTAAGTTGTGAGATGCCAAGTTATAAAGTTCAATGTCATTACATTTCTGTCATTCTTGGAAACAATAATTTTCCAAATGTTTTGTTGATATTGCAAAGTAATTCTGCTGACAGATGTCATCGACCATGTTTCAAACAAAGGGAACATAAGAAAATGGTAATTCAAGAAACTACATATCTGCCACTTGAAAAACAAATTATAGAATCCAATTCTGAAAGAAACTAATTCCATCAAAACAAGGGCGTGTTACTGTAATCTAGAACCTATGTTTACTTTATGATTTTGTACAATGGAACAAAGATGAAAATTTTCAAAAGATATCATCAATACATTTCTTACTTTTGGTCAAAAAAACTCACAAGTAAAAAGGGAATAGAATTCTAATAAACGTTCATCAAAATGTTTACAAATTTATCAAACAATAGTTGAATTGTTAAAAGATTTCTTAAAGTCTATTTCTTTGCACTCAAGATAGGAAACATTTTGCCAGTCAGTGTCTGACATGGAACACAGATACTATCTTATATACTATCTTGTTGGTTTGTACCAACCAACAAACTGCTATAAAACTGATTGATTTAACCATTCTAACATGTTCTTGAGTTTTATTGCTCCTTTCCCTTTTTGATGTTTCACTGATTACAAAGTGGGTAAAGAAGACAATGAATCAATTACTGTCTACAGGAACTGAAACATCATATTTTACAGCTATGAGATTTTATTATTCAGAATTCATCCTTTCAGTTCTGTCACCCACCCTAGCAATGTTATAAACAAAAGTAAGAATAGAAGAGGGTGCTCAAGATTGAATGGGAGCAAAAGAAACTCAATATCCACTATTTGTTTCTAATCAATCCTCCTTGACAAGTCTGAATTCTTAGAAATTAAGTTATAGTAAGAGCAGACCACAGGAAGATTTATAGCAAAAGTAATTAATAATGACAGATGTATTAGTTATATTTGCTTTTGCATGTTGTTATAGTTAACTAGCTGAAACCCACCATATTGGGTGGAGTCTTGCTGGTATTTATCTGTATGCATATTGAATGGAAAATAAGGGTCCAGCTTTGCAGTATAGTTACATTGTAAATAGACCCCCCAACCCAACTAAAATCCTAGAAACATTTTTTCCAAAAATCTATACTTGAAAACTTTCCTCACAGTCCATTGAGGATGTGGGTCAAATTTGGTTTAGCAGTGCCAATGTTTGAGGGAGGGGGACACAATGATGAACAGAAGCGGTTGTTTAATAAGTAAAAGAATATAGATGCATTCCATAGATAATAAATTCCTTTAACAAAATTATACTCTTTAATTGCATATATATATATATATATATATATATATATATATATATATATATGCCAGAGAAATGATGCCAACATCCATGGAATTTCACGAGTCAAACTAGTTACTAATTAATATAAATTTGCCATTTACATAGTGTTAGTAGAAAAAAATGGCCAAGACTGAAAATGTTGGCAACTCAAATCTTTTCATGCTTGTTTGCCAACCAAAAAGTGCTAACTAAATGCTAAATTGAATGATAACAAAAAAAATGGCCAAAAAACATATGACATGCTAAAAATGGCCAAAATGTTCAAGCACTTGTACACTAATTTGTCATCGATCTCAGGAACTCATTACATTTGTCAAAGATGGAATTTTGTCTGAAGATGGAGATTTAATATCCATCAAGTTCGACAGTTAGAAAAAAAACCAAAAACACAGATTATCATAGATTTCATATACCAACTCGGCAACCCTGATGGGAAAATCTAGATATTTTATAAACTGACTGTGTGAAAACCATTACCATATTTTATGCTTACATCCAGTGTCAATCTAAATTAGTTGTATTGGAGCCAAATACGACCACTTGAATTTCCTACTTGGTTGCTGAATCTATACCAACAAAGTTTAAATCTATCTATAAATGAACAGTGTCACTTTCTGTCCGTAACTTTCTCTGATACTGATGAAAAATACATAGAGGATAAAATAAAATTAATACAATATGAATTTTGGGAAAAAAAAAAAATCTATACATTTATACTTTCTGAAAAAATAACTTATTTATTAAATGAAAATGCCTCTATAGGCAAAAAAGAAAAAAAAAAAAAAAAAATCTCCCTGAACAATTTACAAGAGAATTACATTAACTCAAGTTATAAAAATGTATGAAACTTAATTTCTAAAAATTACCGGCTCACCCGTAGAGATGAACATTTACAGGAACAACTGTTTTCTTCTGCAAATTTTGTAGCTTCTTTTGAATAACCATGGAATTTCTAGTTTTATTATAAAGACAAACATGTATTTTTAAAATAGTAAAGATTATCTTCTTTCAAATAAATCTCGGTTGAAATTTTAAACTTAAAAAGAAAATTGCTTCCAAAATGCAATTCAAATATTTTTTTTTTTAAAAAGACAAGATAGAATTACAGTCAAGTATTTTGGAATTGGAAATTCAAAGCATTTTCCCATTCTTTTTTTTTTTTTCCAATCTTTCCTACAGAGCACATGGTAATCGAACTAGCAGAAAAGAAAGAACAAATACGATCCACGTATACTGCTAACCTGGAAACAAGGAGAGAGGTTGCCATTAATAGACACATGGTAGAAAGCAGATTGAAGACAAGTGAGAAATGACAGAAAGAATTGGAACATCTGGAAATAATAGAATACCAATATCTAAGAATCCTGCGATTACTTTGTCTACAGGCAAACGTTAATCTGTAAACATCTTCGGGAAAGAACACAATTCACACCCAAGGAAAACTTGATATCCAATTAATTGGGTTATCGAGAAATTCAGTTGATCGAGCAGACGTGAGCATAGCTGATAGGGATGTAGATATTTTTTTTTCTAATCGCCCCACCCCCCTTAATGGAGAGGAACCCCCCAAAAGCTTCATGAATAGTAGTTCACTTACTGCATTTCTACTATCATTGAATGAATGGCCTCTATTCCATCTCTACAGACAGTGGAATGTCCCACTCCAGGGCACATGACTGGGTGAAGCGTATGGAGATCCTGGGATACCCAGTAGTCAGATTCACCCCCTTGGCCTTGCTAATGTAGTCCAGGGGAAAGGAGAGTGATACACGTGGCATCAGCACGGCTGAAGAACATCAAATCTCCTAAACTGGTAGCCTCCCAAAGGCTTGAGAGCCCAATCTGTCCTGCTATTTTCCCCCATAGCTAAGGGAGGGAAGAGATGGATTCATGCCTTTCCTAAGAGCATTAGTACAAAGTGAACATGACCAGCAACGACCAGAGTTTGAACTCTGGGTTGCAGATTCCATCGTGGCAGCTGTTACCAACAATGCTGATTGCACCTTCAATAAGCTTTGTATAATAACAAATCACACTAATTGTTGGAGGGGCCCTCAAATCTCAAGCAACATCAATGCTCTTTATAGTTTACATTTATTACAGTTTACTAGCCTCGTAAGTGTGCCAAGGAGCCAAGTTTCATGGGCCCCCAAATTTCCAACAACACCCACTGCACTGAGAGAGAAAACAGGTCAAGGAACAATTGCTTGTAGTTTTGAGTGGGCTTCTTTTTTTTTTTGTCAATATTTTTCAGTTTTTTGGGATGTAATAACTATTATGACATCATCATAAATAAACATGATAAACTACATTATAGTTGTTTTTCAAACTATTGATGACATGTCCAATGAATTATTCAAAATATATATATATATATATATATATATAATACAGAAATTACCAGCTTTTGCCTGGGATCTATAACCTGATTGTTCACTTTTTAGTGACAATGATGTTGGCAGAGGTGTGCTGGGAGCTTTCTTCCTAGTTATGTTAGCGTGGCTTGAGAAAGAAAAACACACCAGAGATTATATTCCCATCTGGTAATCTTTAGTTGAAGAACACAAGATAATAAGCCATCTTATCCTAACTAGTTCTGCAACATTTGTTTTTCTTTTCAAACGTACTAGGAATCAAAGAAAAACATGCGGGGCCCAGTAACTTTGTGCAAAAGTCAAATCTTGCTTTACTCATGATATATTCTCAGAACACATGCTGTTCTAATTTTGAAAAGGATGAGAAATATGAATAATAAATGAATAAGATTTCCTGGTATATCAACACCTACATAGGTCACACCAACATCTGACAATTACTATGAGGGTGGATCAACAAAGTCCATCGCCTAACATCGTTATTAGCTGAATTCTTATCGGAAATTCTCACTGATGTAATTTATATTCATCACTGAATTAAGTGCAATAACTAGGAAGGAGATTATGTTGAAAAATTTTTTTAAATATCTTATGTGTAAAATTAATGCCTTTTTTCCTCATTACTGAGTACTTACTGATGTACCAATATGGTAGGTTTGACAGCATGTAAGATGTGCTTTTTGACTAAAAAATTCAGGAGAGTTAATTTTTCGCTGTCTATCCTATCATGTTAAACCAAACCGATATGTAAATTAACATTTTCCCTCTGTGATCTGAAGACACTATTAAGTGATCAGTAGGCGGCTCTCTTACTGACTTGACCAAACCAACAAGTCTTGCATATCTACAAAAATTTATCATAATTGTAAGACCTCTTCATAAGAGGCTTTGTCAGTTTCTCAGAGGTTTCAAGTCAGATTTACTTGGAACTTGGTAGAAAGGCTTCCATTGATAAGGTGTTTCTTTCTAATAAAAATCTTCCACTCAAGGTCACATAATCTGGTAATAATGGTATTTAAACTCTAAAGTGGATGCCTCATTGAACTTTCAGTTCTTGTTTTATTTATTATACAATACAAAAGTCGCAATAATCATCTTCAGTTGGAATAGTAGGAGTGGAGTTTAACCCTGCAGCTGTCCGGACTTTTTTTTTTTTTAAATAAATTTTTTCAATTCCATACCCTTCATGTGATGAAATACAATATATCCAATTCACATGAAATATGTAGCCCTTCCTTAAGCCAATGAAGAGCTTTTATTTCTATCCTAAGTGGCATCCGGTCAATTTGTTGAGGACAATTCATCATCAACTTCAAATGTTAAAATTTTTTTCTTTAGATCCAAGTTTGATACATTGGATATTGAATTAAATAGAAATATTAAAAATTAGGATTAAATTTAAGTGCTTTCAAGAAATTAACTTTTAGTTCAGAAAGGGATTTTTCTATTACATTTTCATATGTTGAAACATGGTTACGTAATCAAATCTTGAGCTCTTCATAGCTTTCATCCGGCTGAAATATAGCCTTGCACACATGATTTTCATACTTACCAAAATACTGTTGATCCATCATTATTGTTCCAGTATGTGGTATGAAATCTCACAATAAAAATATCAATTAATGAATAGCCAACTTTCTAGTGGGTTATCCATTAGGCTGAGAGATTATTTTCAATAATTATGATTATAATGTGTTATTACACTTATCAATTACTAAATTATTTTGAGTTATTAACCTTCTGTGCGCACAATAATTTCCATTGCTAGTTGTAAAATGTCTGTGTGCATGCTCAGACTTACAGCTTAGAGGGTACTATGCATAAAACTAATCCTCCAATCAGTTCAGCCTATGACTGTTTCTAAGCAAAACTCAGTTGGTGAGTAAATATTCAAGTGAACATGAATATATATGCACACACTCCTTGTATTTTCAACTCAAAACAATAAAAAATATTTCCCATATCAAGTTCGCATACATTCTTGCAAAGCAATTCTTTTAAGTGACAACTTATAAATTCACCAATAGAATGAGAAATCAACAAAGACAATTTGAAATACAGGCCAGCATGGTCAATTTGGCTAAAGCAGTAAACATTAGAAGTGGACATGATAAAGAGAGAAAAGGAGAGATAACATTTTACTTTATACGATTTTGTTTTTCATGCAATACTTGTTGACGTAGACAGAAGTAGGCTTCAATAAAATAAATTTATGATGGGACCCAAATAAGACCAAGAGAATTTGTTAAGTAATAATGATATGAGGGGGGGGGGGAATGGATCAATCCATTACCACAGCCTTTGGTACAGCATTAACCATTCACATTTTTCATGAGCACGGCTCTATTATCACATAGGCACACTGGGCAGCTGCCTGGAGGCCCACGATTTTAGGGGTCCTCAAATTCAATTTGAAAAACAGAAATTAAGGTTCTAAATTATTTCACATCCATGCTTAAATCAGTGCTTTATTGAAACCATGTATTGAATCAGGGTGAGCCGAATCCAGTACACTGCTTTGCTTCAGGGCTTCAAATATTCTCAAGGACAGCCTTGGCCATAAGTCAAATAGAAGCAAGTTTATTTGGGCTATATTTCAACTTTTTGAAAAAAAAATTCAAACTGTGCAACGAAAAGCCTTTAGTTCTTTGAAGCCTTTCATAAACTTGACCGAAGAGATAACAGTCCAAATTTACACTAAACAGATTCATTTTCTAACATTTTATTTATTTATTTTAAATGAAAATAGTAGATGAATGAAAATACCAAATTATCAATGGGCATAGTTAGTCAGTTGTCTACTTTATCCTTATATCCTCTGCTTTGACCGATATCTTGTTTATGAGCTGCAAAATATTCTCCATACATAAACAAAAGTTTCATTCAATGACATTTCTGCAGATTATCAGACAGATTCTTATATATATATATATTATATATATATATATATATATATATGTATATATATATATATATATATATATATATATATATATATACACTGAGCCTATTTATACAGAGTCAAAATTGAAGGACGAATTGAAGGAGGAAACATTTGGATGCTGATAAAAATGATAAATAGTTTCTATCACTGACTTTATCACGTAGACAAGAGCAATGCATGTTCAAAGACTCCCACACAAGAATTTATTTCGCGCAATAACTGGGATTTATGGTTGACTTTGCAACAAATGAGCTTGAAAGAAAACATCTTCCATCTACGATGCCATGACTATGATTGAAAACTAGACACGTTTTTTAGTTCGAGATCAGTAGCAGCTGTTGTAGTTGGCGATGTACATTTTTGCACAAAAATGCTTCGTTTGGACCACTAAGTTATAATACATATTTTCTTCAGATATACAAACAACTTTTTTTTTTCACAAATTTTCAGCCAAATAGAGTCAATAGAAATTCAGATCAAAATACCTCATGATTTGAACTCACTTATACAAATGAATGGCTTCACAAACAAATATATAGGGTGGGCTTTTCATGACTAGAGAACCTTAGTAGTTGCTGGCCATGATTTTGCACCAAGGATCCTGAAATTGCACACATGGGTACATCTAATATCAAAGGTAACAGGCAGTTAGGTTGACCTTGGTGGTCATTCAAGGTCACCAGAGGTCAATTCTGGTCATTTCTACTCAATTTCCCAAACTATTGGCAATAATTTTTTACCTACGTGACTGAAAATTGGAAAAAAAAAAAAAAATGGTCAAAATTCATTTGCGATCACTAAGGCACCTTTTGAAAATTTCTAGCCAATTTTTTAAGTTGTTATCCATAATTTTGCACTCCTGAAACTGAAATTGGGCATAGAGATAGATTCTTCCATGGCCAAATTATTTCGAAATGTGTTTTTGACATTGTGTATCATTCAAGGTCACACATAGATCATTTTGAGTCACAATATTGCACCTGGATGCAGAAATTTTGCAAAGGAATACATCTTTATATGATGAAAGTAATAGAAAATATGAGTGATGCTAGAGGTCAGTCTTGGAAATTGAAACAAGGACAATCTCTCAAGATTGCTGGCCTTTACCTGAGTTCTCCATGCTTTTCCCATGGACAGTTCTATATTGGTTATTCTAGTAGTTGGATCCTGGCACGCAATGGGAGAAACACTTATGTAGTGTCTCCAGAAGCCCTGTCAGACTCAGCGATGACATCATTCGTTTTATTTTTTGTGCATCAGAATATTCTTTCCGTTACAGCTACTTTTTAATATGTTCATAGAGTAAATGATCATTGTTTTCGTTTGTTCTGCAAGAAGAAATATGTTAAAGAACTTTTTTCCTGTTCGGTCATATTTCAAGTTATTTTCCCCCCATGCAATGCTGGGTATCCCTGCTAATGTGCATATATATATATATATATATATATATATATATATAAATTTAGAGATATATTTTTCCCTAATATATGAATGTTCCTCATTCATAGAAAGTGCAAGCATACAGATACAAATGTTACTGCATAGATATACATAACCAAAGATATACACATATCTACAACATGAAAATTATGTACAAATGCATATACACACTCGTGTGCAGCTTCATACACCAATACGTTCCATAGGCACATACATTATAAATGCATGTGCAAATGTACATCTTATCACATTGAAGCCAACGTCACTTTTAGAGTGACAGAAATCAACAACCAATCAAACAGGAGCTTTAAGCAAAGATTGTTGTGTCTGTTTCCATATGCTAAGGCAAGCAGCTATATATGCATGTTCACATCTACATCACTACTTCTGCTGATGATGTCTTTATTATGGGACAGAAAACAAATATAGGCAACTCAGATTTTTCATGAATGTTAAATATTTCTCATTAAAAGAGAAATTCTTTTTATGCATTTTTGTTGCCTGGTTTTAAAATTGAAAAAAAGAAAAAGAAAATGAAATTTTTTTAAAAATCATCAAATAAATTGTTTTTGAAGTATGCAGTTTTTTTTTTTTTGCAAATATCTACATGAATGCTTATATATATATATATATATATATATATATATATATATATATATATACACACACACACACACACACACTGAGAATAATCTTGTCATTTTTGACAGGTACAATGTAAGTAGATAAACAACTGCAAAGAGTAATATTTCTTCTCCATTATATTATATAGGTTTAACACTGCAAAGTTCTACTGAACAAAAATTGACATCCTGAACATTGTTGCTCATATATTTATTTTTAGTTACTGTCCAGTTAAAGTTCTATTTCACAATTCTCTTATGGTTAACACAACAAGTCTTGCAAGTGATTTTTAGTGATTTTAGTTCTCATGGATATCTCCCAGAATTTGGCCACAATCAACAAATAACCAAAATTCCGATTTGGATATCTTGGTTCAACAGTCCATTTATCAAATATCATTACTAAATGACAATGTATATAAAATAAATACATACACATCACATTTCATATTCATGGATTGCAGTGACCTGTGAGACCATAATGGATATATATTATTTTTTGTTTTTGTTACTCTTTATATCATTTCTTCAAATTCATTTTTATTACATCATTAAAACATGAATGAAATTCTATTTTAATACCTCTGCTGCATCCTTTAGCATGATAGAAAACATCTGCACATTGTTAATTATTATGCATGTGGATATGAAGTATTATGACCCAATCTTTATTAATTTTGATCATTAATTATCAAGATGAAGGTGAAGAAAGTAAATGGATTTATTAGGACTACAACATGTCACAGATAAGTTGGAATAAAGGGTGAGTTTATTGGTGTAAAATGACTACAGTTGAAGAATGAGCTTTCATAATGGAAAGGTCATAACAGCCACCATAAGCTGAGCTTCTCTCTTGTTGAGGGAATGCGAGTTTTTTTTCATTGAAAGCTTACTCTTTATTTCTGATCTTGCTGTTCGCCAAAGAAACAAATGGCTCGAATTGATAGTTATATAAAGTCAACTGAAAACTGGTCTGGTTGTTCACTCATAAGAAACTTTCATGCAACCCATGTCTTTTGGCACATGCTGTGTTTCGGGTAATCAATTAAAAGATTGGAAAAAAGGGGTGATCAATGAATAAGTTACTTCTCTTACCTTTTGTTGCATAATGATCACTAAAAAATCCTGATTTTCAAAAAACAAGTATGAATGCTACTTGAAACAAGCTAAAAGACCAATTTAGCAGAAATTAACATTGCTAATTGAATCCCTACTAAAACCTATTTAGACAGAGGAATCTTTTTTCTTTTAATTGGTTTCTTCTAAAAATAGAAATGAGTAACTGTTGAATATTTTCAACTCTTAACTCCATTGTTGTGGCCTATACGCATGGTACATAAATAAACAGCCAGACCAACTTGAAAACTAAAGAAAACCATTTAGATTTGGTATGCTGGTATCATGACAACGATTTGATGAAGTTTGATATGGGTAGTTTAGGACTTAGATAAGTTGAAATCAACAGTAATCCTCCAAATACCCTTGTAAACAATTTGTCTTATGGTTAGGCATATACAGTAAGTGAAATTCTGTTTAAAAAGAAAGGAAAAACCTTTCCAGAAATCTCAAAGTGGTTCAGAATTTTCATCCTGCTTAAAATATGCTTTTTGATTGAGTAAGATTTTTTCCCATGCAAAATAAAAATAAACTCAATAGTTTTGAAGACATTCCTCCAGCATGATGAAATCCAAGTATTAATCCTTCAAATTCCACAAGTTATCCTTATATTTAAAAAAAACAAAACAAAGCATAATAAAAGAATATAAAGGTGTTGATAACAAGTATAAACAGTTCAGTGGCAGGCCTGTGGTTGGTGTCACCTTCTAGAACTTGCTCTCTTCCCAGGATATCAAGAATGTTGGTGATCTTTTTGTACTAATACTATTCATTATTCATCATGATTCTCCCATATTATTCAATGTGATGCCAGAAGCCCACATTTACAAACATTTCTATTCATCTCAAGTTTTCAATTTTTCAGTTCTGACCAAGTGTAATAATGAAGAAAATAAGTATGACTAGCACAAAAATGTTTTTATTCAGTATCTTTAAGAAAACTAAGATAAAACTAAAAAGCAGTAAGAGATCATAACTAAGCCAAAATCATTGTTAGGTGAAGTAAATGAGGACAGATCTGCCTCAAAATCTATTCGCTTCTTCTGTAGTCAATTTTGAGTATTTTTGGAGGTATAGTTGTGGACAGTCAGGACAATATACAAAAATATATGAAGAAACATGAAATTATTTCTCAATAAAAAACAATAATCCCTACTTTCATTTTGAAATATTTCTCTTGATAAGGGGAAGATGTCCACAAAAACAATGGTGTGTACGGCAGAAATGTGAATCCAGATGTCGTTGTCATCATCATCAGTCTTTTAACATCCGTCGTTGGACATAGACCTTCCCCAGGATTCGCCACAATTCTCTATCATGGGTGTTGCGGAGCCAGTATTTCCTGAACTTGTCTAGTTCATCTCTCCCTCTTGTGTTCTGTCAGCCTCGGTTTCTTATGTGATCTCTGGGGATCCATGTTGTGAGTTGTGATGTCTATCAGTTGTCTCATTCTTACAACAATCCAGATGTACCTACATCTAGACTTCTTTTTTCTTTGGGGTCTCTCTGATCATTTTCGACCAACAATGTCCAAATTTTATGCTTGTATTTTTTTTGTAGATAACTATAGATATACGAGATCCATTATTTAGAATCTTATTCATTGAAAAGTTCCACAGCAGTTACAAGCGGTATATGTTTCTAAGCAGAGACCATATGCAGTAGTACGGATATATATACTGGTAAAATGTAAGAACTCTTATGATTCTTATTCATACAATTGCCCTAATCAACACCATGCCCATGAATTTAATGGATGGGTTGGAATCCAATTATGATAGATTTTATTGGCAGATCCAAAACTTTGGGGAGGGATCATTCCTTTCTAGACCAGTTATAACACATATCACCCTGACCAAACAAAATATTTATGTAAGTAAACAATATATTTTAACTAAAAAGAACTTTCAAGTACAAAAAAAGAAAAAGTGTAAGTGACGTGAAAACAAAAACAAGTAATAGAACAACCTCAATTCACCCCTTTGTAGGTAATTACCTTTGGGGTTGGGCTATATGACATGTTCCAAGAAAAATAGGATTGATTTTATAAGTAGAGCATTAACCCAAAGGTTCCAAAACTTTTAGGTGAGATTACCCCTTCCCAGAATTGTAGTAACACTCATTACCTACGAGCAAAATTTACCAAATAATTGAAACTATATGTGATAATATTTGGGTCAAGGTTTTTTTGGTAACATTAGGCAATGGATTCAAAAGTTTGAACAATTTACATTCATTGTAAATTAATTTTCATATTAAATTCATTGTTATAAACTTTACAACATGAAAAGAAATCTTTTTTTTCTAAATGTTTTAAATCTATGGAGATTTCAAATCATTTTAAATAAATTGTTCGGAACTGAAAAATTTAGATAACAATAACTGTTTGATAATAATGATGATTATAAAAACAGCAGCTTCTGTCTGCATGTAGTGTTGCTAATTTAACGCCTTGACGGACCTTATATTGCAGATGTCAATGTTTATTAGATTTGCTAGCATGTACACGTAAAAATGATGGGGTTATTTATACATAGATCGATGCTAAGGAGCCAGAAGATACTTTATTAGGAAATATATTTTTAATAATTCAAATAGCTTATCTCATTTAAATACAATCCTTCAACTGTTTTTTTTTTTTAAGCCCTTTAATCTAAATCACATGGACCAATCCATTTTAAATTTGTGGTTAGAGCAAGATATACAACCATACAATTAAATATCCTAATTTGCATTTATGGCTTTTATATGGATAAATAGTTTGTTTATTGTATCAATAATATTGTTTTGGGACAAATCGAGCATTACTCTTGAGACATTCATCCACACAGAGCGGGAGGGAGAAAGAGCGGGAGGGAGAAAGAGCGGGAGGGAGAAAGAGCGGGAGGGAGAAAGAGCGGGAGGGAGAAAGAGCGGGAGGGAGAAAGAGCGGGAGGGAGAAAGAGCGGGAGGGAGAAAGAGCGGGAGGGAGAAAGAGCGGGAGGGAGAAAGAGCGGGAGGGAGAAAGAGCGGGAGGGAGAAAGAGCGGGAGGGAGAAAGAGCGGGAGGGAGAAAGAGCGGGAGGGAGAAAGAGCGGGAGGGAGAAAGAGCGGGAGGGAGAAAGAGCGGGAGGGAGAAAGAGCGGGAGGGAGAAAGAGCGGGAGGGAGAAAGAGCGGGAGGGAGAAAGAGCGGGAGGGAGAAAGAGCGGGAGGGAGAAAGAGCGGGAGGGAGAAAGAGCGGGAGGGAGAAAGAGCGGGAGGGAGAAAGAGCGGGAGGGAGAAAGAGCGGGAGGGAGAAAGAGCGGGAGGGAGAAAGAGCAGGAGGGAGAAAGAGCAGGAGGGAGAAAGAGCAGGAGGGAGAAAGAGCAGGAGGGAGAAAGAGCAGGAGGGAGAAAGAGCAGGAGGGAGAAAGAGCAAGTCTTCCTTCAATAGTAATCACTCAAGTATTTCTTCTACAGCCATCGATTTCAGACTGTTTGTTGGCTGGTCGTTATCTTCTTTCAAAATCTAATGGATCAATCAATGCAGTTGACTCGGAATTTTTTCTCCAAAAATATCTTAAAAGCAAACTTTATAGCAAATGTTTTGCCAGAAGAAATGATTTTTATGCCAGTTGTCTGGACCAAGACAAACAACTCCAGATTAGATTTCCAAGTATTGTTGGCTTGTAGAGCAACCAAAGTTTCTACCAAGGTCATTTGCATTATATGAAGAAGAGTTTTGAGCACTTTTAAATTCAGAATCAAATCAATTTCAGATATTTAGCACTTGATCACTTCAATAAGCCAACATAAAAAAAGGAGCACAAAAAATAAACATTCCAAAAACTTCATTTTAACATCTTAAAACAGCTTTAAAATTGACAGAATTTGGACAAAAGATTTGAAAAATAAAAGATTTTTAAAAATTAAAGAAAAATTTTTAAAATCGAAACAAGATGGAACACTGTAAAGTTATGTACAAAACATCAGAAATCTTTGGTCCGAATTCTATCAGTTTTGAAGCTGCATACAGATGCTGAAATAAACTTTGAAATGTATCAGTTACTTTTCACACTCACTATGTGAAGGGGGTCTGAACTGGAAACTATCTAGTCAATAACAAAAAATAGCACACCTATGATAATGGCACTTTAGTTCCCTACAAAGTACTCCCCTTGGGACTTATTCCATTCATCCCAGTGTCTCTTTAACTTTTCAGTCAGCAAAGTCCTCTTTTAAGATTGCCATCAATTGCCTCAATACTTTCCTTAATCTCATACAGTTTGAAATCTCTTTGGGGAAAAGCCAAAAGCTTCAAGGATTCAAATCTGAACTGTAACAATAGGGCTGGCACACCTGGGTGATGCCATGTTTCACAGAAGGAAAAAAAAAGAAACTCCTAGACAAGATGTAAAGAATGAATCACTCTGTTACTATGAAGAAACTATCATACAGTACACAAGCTCATTCAGTGGCATCTCACTGCCGACTGAGTAACTACACAGTAAAGTGTTTGTTTATGCACAACAAGGCCCTTTCCCTCTACCTCTGATGGGTGGCCAAGTTACAAGGCCACACAATCAGTTCTAAAGATTGACAAAATGGCTGGATACTTCCTGGGCAGATTTAGCATGTATCTACATGAAGACATGTTTACAATTATTAAACAAACCCTAAAAAAAGGTACAGGTTGGAATTAAAATGATTACCAACAGAAAAGCGAGTGAGTAACAAAAATCAAATGCAAGTGGAGGTAATTGTCAAACTCCAGTCCAAGAGGCTAGAATTGACAGTCTGCAGTAATGAAAACAATCCTCACTTAATTCAAGTGAGGGAACTCTTCACTGTTTGTCCATCGAGTCACGTTAAACCAAACCGATACATGAAATTAAAAAATTTCCCAACCATAATTTGAAATCAAAACCAAGTGATCGGTAGGTGGATCTCTCTTTTGGACTTTATTTGCCCAAAATTTTACACCAATTAAAAACACACGAGACCTAACTGCCAATAAAAAGTCTTTTATCAATCAACAGTATACAGTCAGCTCACAACCTCTTCAAATGTTCAGGATGTGAGCAATAATGGCTCTCCACAGCTTCCTTCCCTCGTTATTCTCAGCTACACGCACTCTAAGCTTAGGCTTTCTTTGAGCCATCCACTTGCTCATACCCTTCAAGTAGGTTACATGCTGCCTACTATTTGTTAGCAGCAGTTTTCTGATGATTTATACTCTCCCCAGAATCATACAACATGCAAACTAGAAGAAAAAAAAGAAAAAAGAAAGAAAAATTTCTGCCGCTCCGGCAGCAAAAATATCAATTGCTCGAATTTTTCTTGATTTGGAGAGCGCAGTTACCTTCCTTGCCCCACTGGCTGGTACGTCTATGCTCTCCCAAATTAGAGGTTAAATGTCGGTTATCTCTAATATTTAAAAACAAAAAATATTTTATCTTCCAATTATTGTAATCTCTTGATGCTTTCAAAGAAATTGGTTTACATGAATAATCAATTTTTATTACAACATTTGGGTGGATGCTAGCTTCTATTAGGCAAGCCTTCAGCAGTTACAACGCTTTTAGACAGAAAATATCGCAAGAAAAATCAGACAATCAGACGATTAATTGCACAGAAATATAACAAGCTCAAGGGAGTATTCTTTGGGAAGGGAGGTAACTCTAAACAACTTGATGTATAATAAATGGAAATATAAGTTGCTTCCCGGTCGCCATTATGTCAAATGAATTAATAATTATAAAGATTGATCGGATTATTTTGTGAATAAAATGATTTCAAGTGATATAAAAAAAAATTTTTGTATTTTTTCTTCTAAGAGTAACGAATGAAAATCATCAAAAGTCGAAGAAACAAGCAAAATTTTGATAAATGCAGAAATAATTTACTCAACACATTTTATTTTTATCTATTCTATTAATTTTTAGCTATTATAAAGATGAAAAGCAACAATGATCAAGATGAAAGTAAATCGTTGCAAAAAATTAGCAATGATTTACAATACTTGATCTACTAAAATAAGTACAAATGAAATCAAATTGGATTGAACAAACAGTTAACAAATGTCGCAACGAGGAGATCGAAGATGGGGAATGAGTTCAAGGGTTTAATTAAAACTCATTTGCCACAGAGTTCCAGTAAGAACAGTTGTGTGTTGAGCGATCGAACCTGCAGTTGCAGAATTACAGAAACATAGCAGTCATTTTTTCACTGTATTGGGAAACTAGAAAGGATAATGATAAAAATACCACCCAAAATAAAAGAAAGGGATCAAGGCCACTTAAGATTGCTAGGGGGCCTTCTGATACCCATAATTTGGGGCCTACCATATTAAAATTATGAGATCTGAACAGTAAGTTCAAATTGGAACATAGAATTAAAAAAAAATTAATTTTAAAAGTTCATAATTAGACAATATAAAACATGTGATAAGTTATAAAAGTGGTAATAACAGTTATTTACAAATGATGAAAAGGGGGTATTTTATCCATAAAATGATAAAATCATTTTATCTATGATTGATCTTTTTCTCCAAGGGAAGTGATAAAATTCAATATTGTTATTGTATTTGAGGGCCCCTTCAATAAGTTGGGACCTATGTTGTGGTGTAGTCAGATTAGAGGCAAATTTGAAGGAGATATTCTATATAAAAATTGACAGAAAAGGATGTGTTCTTCTGACTTCCTGATGCCAATTTAAAATCCTCTAGACATGTAATGACTTCATAAAAAAACTTAATGCCTCCTATACAGGCATCAACCATTATAACACAGTTTGCGATATAAGACAGGTGTTTGGCGAACCAACATTTTTTCCAATACTATTGCCCACCCACCGAGAAAATCTCAAACCTGTAATCCTGATATTTCAGGTTAAGCACTATTTTACTATACCACAAGCCCATTTGATGAGAAGTGATAAGTCCCACCCTAATTGAGAAATATATTTGACTTTGCTGGCAAAGCAGCCGTATAAAAAAAAATGTAGTGAATTAAACAAAAACATTTCAGCAGTCATTGAACAAAACTTAATCAGCATATTCAGTGCTACTCATTTTTTAAAGTTATACTCTTTATTGTTCTACACATTTCCTTTGGACCACCGGCGAGATGGGAGACTGGGTCACATGGTTATACATATAGTTACATCAGAAGTAGTAAAGTACTAGCAGAAAAAAAACAAAGATATTCGTATTGTGCAGCTGTGACCCAGGGAAGAAAAAAAAACTCAAACATCAAAGAAATGTTTTTGTTTATTTATTCAAATCTCACTAAATAGTCTAACAAAAGTAGTCTTTCATCTATTGGAGACTCTACAATAGCACCCATACACACCACAGAGTTATTGTGGTTCAGTTATAATGCAGTTGTCTTTCCTAGAACCCAACAACCACATTATAATAGGAGAGGCCTGTATTAATATTTCTGTTATGATGCTAGAAGTATTATAGTATAATGATTAATCAGCAGTGAATCCAGATTATCAACAGCTTAATAATTCAGAATTTACTTGAGTAAAACATTTAATTTTCACTCAACTATCAAACATTTAACAAACATCTTCAAAAAAGAAAGAACAACTTTGGCTGCACTAGGGTCAAACTCCTTTGCTTCATTGAAATCTAAAAAGGTAAACAAAACAGAATTCATTATTCATATAACATTATTCCAATATGTGTTCCAGTTCAACTCCTTTATTATTAGTTCCTGTAAATGGGATTTGAAAACTTTATCAAAACAAGTTGACCCAAATCAGGCTTTAGAAACGGAAGTGAATTCAGTTTATTTCACTGTTATTCAAACATGACATCAGTGGTTTTGGGCCTGGTCATTATTGTTACATATGAAAATCAAGTCAAAACTCAATAGTAAGAGTTAGAAAAATAAAACGTCTACATACAAAAACTAATTATTCATCAGAACACAGCCTATATAAGTATCAATATACCAAAATATATCCGAGTTTAAGGAGAAACAATCACCAGCATGGGAAACTGAATTTGTTTTGAATACTTATGTTTACCTCGCACTAATGTTATGAATCTATTTCTCCCCGCATTGTGCTATTGCAAGATATCTAGGCAAAAATGTCTCTGAACTGGCATACTTGGATGTCTGATTTAGAAGGGAGTGAGTACTTGGGCAAACTAATCCCGCATGGTTACCTGACTTGTCTAGGAAGTAGCAGCTGAAACTTCAGAATTAATATATACTGTATATGCTAGTATATAAGTCATTTCATTTTTTTTTTTTTTCCCCAATTATCATGACTAGGAAGTCATCTAGCAAAGATTTAAATGGACAGTTAAAAGGCTTAGATGAGTTAATGAGAGAAGTTGTCCTTAGAATATCCTTGCAAACTATTTGTCTTTTACTGTGACACGTACAGTATTTTTTGTTCCGATTTAAAACTACACAATGCAATGGGAGAAAATTGAAGAGAAAATAAACATAAGAAATTCATGGTAATAAAACAAAAGCTGTTTACCTTTCGTAGTTTTTTTATTGCTGCTTGACGACATGCCATAACGAGTTTGAAAAATTAACAGTGTCCACATGGACAAGAGATATCCAAGAGCTTAACATCCAAATCATGAACAACTTTTGAAAACATTTGGCTAAATACAAAAGGCAGCCTTTCATTTTAAATTATTCATTTGACAAAAGCAGACATTCCACTCCTTTTAAACAAAACAATACTGCCAAGACCAATCATAATAATTGGAAAACAACTCAGGGTAGGACAGAAAATTATATAAGAAAAAGTGGCGTATCAAGTGTTAATTCAGGAATGTCCATAAATAGTGAGAGAGTTATGGTGAAAAGTGACATCTTCAATTGATGTTCACACCGGAGAAACCAGAAGAACGACTCAAGACAGATGGAAACAAAGAAGTGCTGAGTTATAATTATCCAAATCAAAGTTCACTTCTTGGGGTGTTTATTAATTGAGTCACAAGAAAAAACTGAAAGGGTAATCAAATATTATTGATATGTCAAAATATTTTGATCTGAAATCAAGATGAAAGAAATGCTAGTCAAAAAATTGATAATAAATGAATGGTTATTGATTTAACATATGATAATCTAAAAAAACTAGATTGATATACGGGGGAGGGGTTAAATATTTGAACACTTGCAAGTTTATAAATATTTATTTGATATTCTCCCAATGCTTACATTTACCTTGAATTTACATTTAAATTAGGTATAAAATTAACAATTACAAGGAAAAAAATACATACTTCCAAACATTCATTGCAAGTAAATTAAATGAAATTTTGCAAGTGTCCAAATACTTCTTCCCCCCACCCAGTATATATATCATCATCATCATTCAAACTCCAGTCAAGGCTGTTAACATTCACCGCACATTAATTCCCTTAGGAAAGGCATGAATCCATCCCCCTACCAGCTATAGGTAAAATAGCAGAGCAGGCTCCCCAGCCTTTGGAAGGCAATCAGTCTATGAGAAGGACAAGTCCGGAACCAAAACCAACTCAACAGAAGATAGTGGCAACGGGTGAGCCACTAATTTCCCAGAGCCAACATGACTATACAATCATTATTGGAGAAGTTCAGAAAGACCTTTGTTATCCTTAAGGCAATGTAACAATCAATGCAAAATGTATTCTGAAGAGTGAAAGTCAAGGGTGAAAATTAATAGAAATTAGAATGGAGAAAGATCTGTATTCTTTGATTTGTTTATTTTTATTAGATTCCTCAAGAATTGCTGATCCAAACAACTTCAAAATCAACAATACTGCCTTGTGTGCTGACTAACATATAACTTGTAGAGCAATACAAAGAGATGAAAAAAAAAAATCTTCATTATGCAATAAGCTGTATCTATACAGATATAATTTACTTGCTTTCATTTTTCTTATAATTTTGCCACTGCTTCAAGCTTCTCTGGAAAATGGTACAGAATTTTGTAATCATTAATTCTAAAAAAATTAAACGTATATTCAAAATTTGTATAAAAAATCAAAATACGTAAGAAAAAAAACCTAGTAGCCAGAATGCCAACAAGTATTCAAAGTTACAAGAAGAAATGTGTCGAAAGTAAAAATCTGCTTACAACAAAGAATTTATTCTCTTAAATTTGGACCAGCCTATCTCAATTGGGATTCCATGAAACCCTAGGGCCCACTAAAAGGTTGTTAACAGGTCTGCAAAAATCTTATAAAAGCATGAAAAAAAGCGCTTGACTGTTGCTTCTTCATAAAATGACTATCAGTTCCTGTCTTAAAGGCATTTGACGCTTAAAGCATCAGAATTCTTATCAACTGAAAACAACTAGCAGCCGTCATTTTTTTTCCAATCTATAAATTTCAGTTTTTTGGGGTTTTTTTTAAGGAAGAATTCAGGATCCTTATATTTCTGTTCATATAAATATTAGAATATTACCCGTAATATGACAGTGTTATTTATGTATGTATGAATTGGCAGACAGTAATAGCCAAAAGGAAACATAGTTGGTAATTTAGATGTATAAATTGTAATCTACTGAAAGTAAATTGTATGAACGTCTGAATTGAAATCAAGTTTGTTTGCAAGGTTGATCGGACATGAATTATTATCATGAATTGTAAGGCAAGGAAAAATAACCTTCGATATTGTTAGGTATGAAAGTACAAACCGGTACCTTTTTTTTCATATTGAATAAATAAAGTTGAAAGTATAACTTGGTTCAATATTTTGGTAATTCTTTGGAATGGGTTCATTGAAACGTTATGCAGATATTTTGCCAGGGAGATAACTTCTCGCCAAACGTGATTATCAGCCGCTGCTTTCAAACTTCCATAAACCCCAAAATCTACCGACCTTCAACTTAACTAGTAACCCGAAATCCTGAACCGATTATCTTCACAAATACGCATCATGTGGCCATTTTGATAAGGGAATATCTTTAGCTATTGGCAATTATAAATAGCTAAAACAAAGCTAGATTTTCGTCGTTATTTGAATCAAATAAGATGAAGAACATACACATGTGTATTATAATATGAACCTTAAATAATGTTACCAGTCATATTTAAAATTCAAATTTAATGTTAATACAGAGGAAATGAAATCAATACCGTAACCTAGCAATTAATCTCTCCAAAAAGTAACTTTTCTTTATCTGAGAAGATAGCCGATTGAGCCTAACCACATGCCATATCGACTCAAAAGTATTTATTCATCCAAATACTTATTTAGATGAATAAGTAAATATTTATTTAATACACCGAGAATAACGCTATTTGATCAATGGTAAAAATCTAGCCACTTTCTGCGATTCAAAATGGCCAAGCAGCATGTAATCGTGTATAGCGTATATCCAGGTTATCTCCCTTGCAAATTATCTACATAACGTATTGATTTATCCGTATTTCTTGCCCTGAAAATATGTATTATGATTTTTTTTTATCACAGGATATCTGTTGAGATTTGTCTTACAAAATTTATTCTAATAATAATTTCTGTCGTAAAATCGATCAAAATTTTACATAGACTTGAGACTTAAAACAGGGAGATAAAGATTGTATGTCGGTTTTTAGAAAAAAAAAATCAAATCAATTTTTCTTTCAGTAGTTGTTAAAAAATTTGTTGCCAAGACAATTCATCGGGTCAATGGACGATGGCTTTAAATAAAGTTTCATACATTGAGTTAAGATTTTATTATCTCTTTCTGCATCTGCGAACTGTTTATCTACATTTTTTTTTAATGTATACTGTGTTTAAAAAGTATTGAAAATGCAACAATTTCCTAATTTGCAACAGATTTTTTTTTTCAAAAATCGAACTATTAAGATGAGATTTAAATCGTAGATCTTTCAACAAATACTAAATTAAATATGTAAAATAAATTTTCTCCGTTTATTACACTTATTCTTACATAAACATACTCATATAAGATATTCAGACATTTTTGTAATAGGTTACAGCTTTTTTCGGTTTTTTGAATTGATACAATATTCAACAATTTATTCTTTCGTTAGAAGAACTACATATTTCTGTTGCACGATGTTTCTTTCCACGTAGGGATTTGTGCATTTTATTTTCTTGTTTTAATTTAAAACACAGTCACAGATTTTATCTATTTTTTGGTCATGTTTCGTAAATTCCTTTTGGTACAGTTTTTGATTTGTTTAAATTCTTGGGTGATATTTGTAAGAACTAACATTCTTTGAAACAGCTTCAGACTTTAAATATAGTATAAAATTAGAATATTTGAGCAGATACATAAATCATTCCATCTTTTTTTTTACGGGTATATCAAAATATGAAACAACAAACCCCAGCCATTAGTACAATTTTTTTCAAAATAAGATGAGTGATATTTTTTTTCAAAGTTTGTGCATAGCAGCTAGATTCGAGTAAAAAATTTGAATTTTAATTCAAAAAATGAAATATGTGCTTGATTTATTAAAAATAAAATACATTAGCTAATTTAACAACAAAAAGATTGTTTAGAACAATATTCCGAAATAAGCAGATCAAAAGAAGCATTATTATGAACAGAAATACACAAGTATTTCAAACAACTTGAACTTTTGAAAATAAAA
Organism: Thysanoteuthis rhombus; assembly: GCA_963457665.1. Classification (NCBI taxonomy): domain Eukaryota; kingdom Metazoa; phylum Mollusca; class Cephalopoda; order Oegopsida; family Thysanoteuthidae; genus Thysanoteuthis; species Thysanoteuthis major. The sequence goes on along the minus strand of OY735208.1, from coordinate 4,877,137 downwards.
ATGTAAAGAATCCATGATTGAATCAGTCGTTTTAAAAGCATGAACTTCATGAATCGTTTTTTTTTTCTTTCAAAAAAGTAATTAAACAGTTCACATATGTGAAAAGTAATAAAATTTTACCTCAATGTTAATTTTTCTTTGTAGACTTTGATGAATTTTTCAAGTCTTTCTATATTGGGGGGGGGGCTTCTTTTTGCACAATTTGACAAATCTGCCTCAAATTCAAAACAGAAACGCAGGCAGGAAAATTAACCAATCAGTGCATCCCATTTGAGCAAACAAACAAACGGGAAAAAATTTGCATATAAGCTCATTATAAGATTAGATATTAAGTTTATGAAAAATAAGCCAACTTTAGCAATATCTTTGCAAGAAAACTTACTTCTGTTAAACATCTTTTATAATAAATGTCTCTAGGAGAGGGGACTGGATACGGGGGAAAATAAAAAAGAGGAATCTCAGAATGTTCACCAAAATCAAGAAAATGTTGCAAACCATCTTCCTTGTATACTCCAGAATATTGACAATTACTTCCAGATTATATTACGTATAACTTTTAGAATACGATGTGTTGTTAGCTGTACATATAATATTCTTATGCAGGGTTATGAAAGTTATTCCAAGGGTTCTTACAGTCTAAAAAGTTCGATAAAGGCTGGATTGAACTATGCAAGGAATGAAGCATTTATCACCCTAAACCTTTCCATGATACATAAGAGAAAAGAGACTCAAGAAATTAAAGACAGTGCTGAATAAAAGTGTTTCTAGATAATGATTTAATAAAAATGAATTTTTAAAAATCTTTAAGGGACGCAACCCTTTCCTATGTATCTTCTGAAATTTGAGTTTATGAAAGTAAATAGATACGTTTCACACCGCTATACCTTTCTCTGGTAACTATTTTATCTACATCGCTTACCTATTAAAAATTAAACCAGGAATTTCTCTTAAAACACGAAACGCTAAACGAATGCTTTATTTTAGCAAGTATTAAAGGCGAGAGAGAAATGCTGTTGTTACAAGACAAGAAAGTTGTCTCCCTTGGATAAGTTGGAATGCCTGTGTGTGTACGAGAAATCACTTCGTTGTTTTGTCAGTAGCAAGTAGGTTTTAAGGGGGTACAGTTACTGGCCTCACACTCACCCACCCTCTATCCTGTTTCACCCAGGCTTGAGACTACATATGGAAACTGCTAAGTATGGCCTTCATGATCCACAAAGGGACTTCCGAGAAAAAAAAAAATTGAAAATCATACGGACAGAAATTTTCTCCATGAAAATCAAAGAAAGATAATATAAGGAGAAAGATGAGTAGATTTTTGTTAAACTCAGTTTTTCGATGATATAACGAAGAAAAATAGTTTATTTTTTCTCTCTTCAAACGGTACCTTTGTACCCTGACATTAAAATCTAACTTTGACCTAAGTGGAATAAAACAAACTAATTTCTTTTTTCAATTTGGAAATATGGAGGTTTAAAACTTGGATTGACAATTCCTGTAATCATTTCATCAACACAATTAGAGAGGAAGCTATTTATCATAATCACGGATAATGTTATCAAACAGTTATAACCAAAATCAGTCAATCCAAAACACAGTGTAAAATTTCTTTGAATTAAAGATAAATTTCATACAAATTTTTGTAATATAAAGTTTATAACAATTTAAAAATAATGATGAAAAACTGTTCAACCACTTGCTTGCTAATCTCTTCTCCACAGACAGGTGACCATATATATCTACTAATCTTAATCTGGTACAAGGTTACAGTTGTGGGACATCCAGTGAGGATTAGATTCATTACACCACCAAATCAAATGTTTACTAAATCACCATAGCCTAAACTGACAAACCATTCAAGTGGGCTACAGATTCTTCTTTTTTTGCTTGCTTGCTTGAGTTTGTATGGGGGGTTACATTCTTTAAAATTTGCATTAGTACACTACTGAGCATCAACAGAAAAAAGAAAAAAAAGAAATAATATATATATATATATATATATATATATATATATATATATATATATATATATATATATGTGTGTGTGTGTTTCATGGTATCTGGTCATTTTTGGATCAACAATGCCCAAATATTGCTCTGGTATATATATATATTTTTGAATAATTTTAGATGAAAGATCATTTTTTTTTTCCAGACCATTTTTCTAGAAACCAAGTTCTGGTAGACATGCAGGCTATGGTGATTCATTTATTTGAGGTATGGATGTATTGGTTTAGTTTTGCACAAGGCAACACATGTGAGGCAACAGATAAGAATCATACTCATTACAGAAGTAATGACCTGTGAAACTAGCTCGATAACACAACTTCTACGACAAGGCATCTTTTTTTTATGCCAATAGTTGCATAAAGCCTTGTGACAAAAACTAGCTTAATATAGGGTACCCAGTGAGTATCTTATTCACTACTCAGCAGTAATGATGTGAGAGACCAGCTTGCTAACAATTATATCATGGTAGAAGTGCCCCTAAATAAGTGTGAGGTACCCAGTGAGGATCCAATTCACAACAGTGAGAAATGTCAGCAGGAATAATTTGTTACCCTCTCCTCCAGAGTAAAGCAACAACTCTTTATTCCATTTGTTAAATTGCTTTCAAAATATATTATTGTAATTTTCAGAAACCATCAACCAAAACTGCCATGATAAGTTTCTTCAGTTTTCTAGCTCTGCTGGATGGCTATGTATGTATGCACGATACCTTCATACAGGTAACAGTGACGGAGCTAAAGGGCTGAAAGCTTCAGCATTTACTCTTCATTATTTCTAGAAAAGACATTCTGTTTTCATAAGATGTCCCCACTAAATAGGTTTTTAATGGAGGGGGGTTCAATTTGCAAAATTTGCGCTACCTGATAAAAGGCAAGAGAAGTAATCTATCAATCGATCACCCTAAACACAGCACACTGCCAAAAGATGTTGGTCATGTGACTAACCAGACCAGGGGGGGGTGGCGTCTGCATCATAGCATAAATACTTGATTAATTTACTATCAATCTTATGATTATAGTAGATCTTTAATCACCTCCTCACGAAGGTGGAATACGACACAAGGTCGAGTTCTACTTGGGGGGGGGCACACAGGTGTCAGCAAAAATTGTCAAAGTCCCTGTGGACAGGATCACAAAGGTGTCAAGGTGATCTACAACTCTTTCCCCTTTTAGTGTAAAAGGAAAGTACTGCCCTGGGGCAACTGACCTCCAAAAATGGACATTGTATCCTTTTTGAAGCCACATGATAATATCATGGGCCAGGTAAGTATGATTAATTATGATTACAGTAACTGCTATTCATTCTATGATTAGTCCACCCAAGAGAAGATCTGGCTGGTTGAAATGTCCATATTTTCTGAAAATCTTTCATTTGTACCTTGGTCTACCAGATATATGAAACATCAGAGGTGGGGGTCAAAGAGCTCAATTTGCCTGAAATTTTACACAGATTAGATATAAGTACTAATTTTCAATAAAATATCTTTATCAATTGACAATACACAGTACAAATCACCCAACTGGTAACTTGGAGGGGAACAGTTTTCAGCCTTTTTAAGCAGCTAAAACATCAATTGCAAGAAATTTCTGCCACCATTTTGCAAAGATGCAGGAGAGCAATTGCCCTACCAGTCCACAACCCTGCCTGGCTTGTGCACCCAGGTGTTTGTCATGATAAATATCGCAATAACAATAATATTCATCTGAATAAAGTCTTAATATCAAAGGTTCAAATATACGTGACAAGAGATTCAACAGTTTTTGCTGCAAGTAGTGATGGGGAAAGTAATTTGCACAAGTGTTCGCTTACCTACTCTTCAACTATTGTAGAATACCAGTGCCAAGACCTTTTATAAGATATATTTAGTGACAGAAAGCAGTAAAGGTATTCATGCCTTTCTTAAGGGCATTAGTGCAAAGTAAATACAAGCAGCCTTAACTGAACCATCCGATAATTCCATTTGCTATGTTGATGACTTATGCTGCCATTCACATAACGAACTAATCACGCTCCAGCAGTTTGGAGTAATTATCCTCTGGCTCCAAGGGAGACTTCCGTTATGTATTCGTCTGAATTGTCAGATGGCTCTGCTAACCGACTTGAGAGGCACATAGTACAGGCACTGGGAGTGCGCTACCTTCGAGGAGGAACAGTGACGACGTCTTGCAGCTGCAGGGGACAGACGTCACAGTGCAACTTCCACTCTCGATTCCAGACAACAGACTACTGTTAACACCTGCGGGCACCTGTGTACTTCCAGTGTTGAATAGCGGTGCCATATGTACTCTCATCATCAGACTCCAATGAACTACTAAGAGACCCTTTTGAAAATTCAGATGTTAAGCATCTTTACTTGGTTAGTCTTGAAAAGGTTAAGATGAAAGAATAGCCTCTGCCAGATTACAAAAATTTGCTAGAATTACCAATAAATAAAAATAAAAAAAGAAAAGAATGGCAGCCAAGAGGGGTGGGTCAGTAGAGGTATCTAAGCAAAGCATGAGTTAAACGACAGCCTTCAAAAATCCAAGATTACATTACAAAAGAATTTCAAGCATCTAACAATGGTGTAAGTAGGGTGATTGGTAGGTAGATAGGTATTTTGCTTGCGTGTTCTTGGTCTATATTGTTTTAGTCAAGGGAGACACATTTAGTACTTTAGTAGAGGAAATATTACTACTGCTCTTTTGTTAGTAATTATTATCTGTCAAAAGGAAACAAAAGTGTTTGTCTTTAAGGCATTGTCTATCACAGATAAGCTGAAAGTGGAAAATTACACACACACACACACACCTCCATGGTATAATGGAATCCACTAATGGAGTTGACAAAATAAAAACCAGTCTGGGTAAACATTCAATTGAAATCGTCAAGCAACCAATGTCTTTTGGCAGTACGTTATGTAAGGGGTGATCAATCATGAATTTGAAATAAGAGGTAATCAATGAATAAGTTACTCCTCTAGCCTTTTATTGGATTATAAAAAAGATAGAATTTTCCTAAAACTAGCGGACACAAAATAGTGAATAATCTAGCATAAACTAACATTGTAAACTCCCCTCACGTAACGGGAGTCTTAAAAAAAAAAAAAAAAAAAAAAAAAAAAAACAACTTTTTTAAAAGTTTTCTATACATTAGTGATTGAATGTTTAAATTTTTAGCCCAATAGCTTCATTGGTGTGACCTGAAAGTGTGATACATACATAGCCAGGAGACAGACCAACTTAAAAACTGAAAGAAACAAATGTTGACAGTTTTGGTGACAGACTTGGTTGAAGCTTCCTTTCAGAGTGTAAGGCATTCCAAGACTTGTGCCTCTAAACTTCTAATCAGATACAGAGGACAAAAAGTCCGCCTACTTGCTTCAAAATTATCTAAAAAGATAAAAACGTTACTCATACATTGATAGTGACAACGGCTTCCTTGTTTGATCCTTAACAATCCACGTTCAAATATTTTCAGAAGATAAAACCCCACATAACTTTTGTTTCAACAAAATAATTTCTTCCTATCTTTGATATTGACACAATGTTTTGGCTGATTCATTCAAACGCCTTGTTTCTTGTTCTGAACATTAAAATCACTTATATTCATTTTCGTATTGAATATAACGTTCAGCATGAATTTAAATTGTAATTGCACATAAAATTGTAACATAATAACACAATAATAGTTCTTAGTCTTAACTGTAAATCAAGCTCAGATGTCAAACATGAAACTTTTGGTAGAAGAAAAAAATAAAAAACGACTTTAATGTTGCTAGATATTTTATCATATAACAGAAATAGCCCCAATTTCATTTTTCATTGAAAGCACTTGATACTTCAAAAGAGGGTCAAATATAGTTTACCTCAGTAATAGAGTAGCTTGGTTAGAGGAGTACTCAAGAACAAGTGTACTTGCAACAAAGGATTCTTTTTAGATCAAGTAACGAAGATGGAGGAGTGGGTGGCCTGATAGTTAACGGTATAGAAATTGGAATCTATAAACCAAGTTCAAATTCCAGCTAGAATGGTTTACATCCACTTCACACTAATGCACCCCCACCCCCCAAAAAAAGAAAAGAAAAGAGAGGCACAAATCGATCTCTTCTCCCCCCCCCCCCCCAGCTATTGGTAAAAAGTAACACAGGCTCTGCTCTTTAACCAAGAGAGATGGAAAACTGATTACAAACCATATAAGTTCAACATTGTCCAGCATTAGGAGAGGTAGGCAATAGTTTCAACGGGCCTAGAAAGCCTGATGTGGATTATAATAAATTACTCAAGTAATATAGAGAAACAGATAAACGAAATAATGCAACCAGAATCTCCACCTCCTCATGACACCAAGTGGAAAAAATCAGAAACTTCTCACCAATGTTTCAAGTCATCTTCAAGTCTTTCACTTACCTAAGAAGGAAAAAAAAGAAAAAAGTCAGTTGAGTAAATACTAGACACACATTTTCAGAAATCATTTCTTTAAACTGCACTCGCAATAAATTGCTCAAGTTGAATAAAAAAGAGAGTAAAAGCGATTTTAAACATTTACATTCATTTTACATCTTAAATTGGGAGAAAAACTTCTGATCGGAAGTACTTCCTTTGCATTTGATTCCCTCCCCTCCCTCAGAAGTATCCCCACATCTTCATAAGACTTTTCAGTTGACCCCAGTTTTGTTGAACAGATATAGGAAGGAAGAGGTCATTAAAATAACATCTATTCCAATCAATTTTACCAGCATCTGATGATGATGTAATAGAATATCCAAAGTCACAATTTTTGTACTTTTGTTCCATTTTTTTTCCCCAAATTCTATTCACTGAAGAGTTCTAGTGTATTTATGAGCAGTCTCAAGCGGTTCATGAATTTAAGAGATATGATGATTATGGGTTTTGATGATGTTATTACAGTTATTGTAATCAAAACTTTATCTAAATTGTGTTGAAAATTCATTTTTTAAAAATGGAAAAAAAAAATTTAAATGAAATTGAAATTAATTTCATAATTTTTTTTTAGAATGAAAAATTGTTTATCATAATAGATTTAATAACAATGAACAAAAATTGTTCCAATTTTTCAAATGATTGCTTCATGTTATCAGCCGGTTATTCTCATCTAAAATTGATCACAATAAGCGGCTTACAGTAGGATAGCTTCAAAATTTTACTGATATAATGCACCGAAATTTTTTAAATTTTAGCGTAATTCACAACTTGTTAATGTTTGCAACCATGAAATTTCTCTTTAAATATCTAGTCAACACAAATTTTCACCCCATTTTATAATACTTAAAAAAAACTTGACCTCTTTCTACAATAAATATCATAGAAATCCTTTTAGAAGAAGCTTCTTGACAAACCAGAAGGACTGTATTCTCCTCCTCCTACTCCTACCATATGATGACCTCAACATGTAGTAGATAACCTTAAACATCTTTCATGTTTTAAGAGATTTCAAAGAGTGGTAAGAAGGCCACAAGGTTCATCATGAATGTGTAGTGGAGACATGTCAGAATACTTGACCCTAAATTCCAATGATACCACAAAAAAGTCAAAGTTTCCATAATGTGTTTCTTTCGAGATTTGAATTGAACTTTAAGCAAAAACCATTGTTCACACGCAAAAACTTCAGAAAACGAAACTGGAAAACATTTGCGGCTCTCATGCCTCTGCTATAGACTGACCATTGAGTGTCGCTAAAATAGTGAATCACGGTAGTGGCTCATTAAAACCTTAGAAATCAATTTTTCTTTGATCCTTAAAGGGTTTTTTTTTTTTTTTTTTTTTTTTTTAAATCGGGGGAGGGGGGGAGATTAAATGAGTTGGCTGGATTAAAGGATGTACCAGAATTAGAGTTAATGCCTTCAGGACCATAATTGTCAGTTGGTGGGAATCAAACCAGCATAAAAAACAGAACAAAAACTAACAGACAGATTTTAGGGTAATGAAAACTAAACAGCCAGAGGTGAAAATTAAGCTAAGAAAGCTATATAGTGGGTGGGGAAAAAAATGAATAGATAAAATTGATTTCCAGGTAAATAGTGAATCAGTAACTCGATTCACGATGATTGAATGATAATCAGTTCAGAATGATAATGCAGGGGGGATAACTAAGTTTTGAGTTACAATACTTCAGATTATTGTCTCAGTATATGGAAAAAATCTCAAAATAGAAATCATAAAAAATTAATTCAACCCTTCCGTAGCACTTGACCCACTCTTCCACAAAATGCCATTGAAATTCATTAAGAACTTTTGGAGATATTGAGGGGACAAACAGACAAATATAAATGAGAAAACAAATATAATAAGAGGGGAAAAGAAAAAAAAGAGAAAGGATAGTTTCTCCATGGAGAGAAATCAGAGTTCCTCGATTGAAAGGAAAAAAAAAAAAAGAAATCCTGGATCTGACCAAATTTAATGAATTCTTCCTCATCCACTATGAAATGTCATTGAAATTCATACAGATCTTTGAGAGATGTGCGGACAGACAAACAGGAGGGAATACATACACATCTTCCAACTCAGGTCAGCAGAGGGGATTGAAAAATAAAAACAATTCATATGCACCATTTCTTATTCAAAAATAGTTCAAGTTTGTTTTTTTTTCTCTTCCTCAATAAAAGAGACTCCAGGATTTGTTTATAAGGTTGGGCGGTTGACAATAAGGAGAATTGTAGGTAATAAGGACAGTGACCTTTGCTTTAGTACACTTATTGGAATCTGACCAAAAGAAAAACTTCAAGGTTTTGTGAACAAACAACAAACCAGAAGACAAAATAAAAGAAATCACTGTACTGTGACAGATCTCAAAATAATTATAGTAATAATGAAAAGACAGGAGAAAAGAAAGAAATTAAAAAAAACATTAATCATGTGAAATTTCCATAACCCGAGCTAATTTAAATATGAATATTAACAACATTGTTGAGCAAAAATAGCTATAGAATATTTTTTCTCTCTCCAAGTAATTTTACAATGGTAGTTGGGTGTAGAGGAAATGTGTAAAGAAGATCTTGGTCATTCTGTCCTATGCGACATTATTGAAATACCTTATATTCATAACTTTTATTGGTATTCATCTAATTTTAAAAGAAATTCCATATCCTTTCAAAACATAAGAATATCAGGTCAAAACATTCAACTAAGTATATTCCCAAAAGCACCCCACACACAACACTTTGATCTTAGGTAGAGTGCACAGATACTCTGATTCTAGGCAGAAGTGCCAAGTCATGCATAAACGATACTGTTGTTTTAGACTTATTATGCTAATACAAGAATCCACCCCCCAATATAATGCAGTTCGTTATAGCATGGTTTGCTATGTAGGGTGAGTGGTGGACCCAATCATTTTCATACAATTGCCCACTCAATCAGAAGACTGCAATTGGAAAAAGAAGTTCCCTTGGAACCCCACCAGCCGATATTTCAGGCAGCATGCTATATACCATAACACAATATTTAACAATACAATGCAAGCCCATTTGATGACAGAAATTTAAAGGGTCAAGTCAACGATGTAAATATTTTGTGTTTTAAATACAGCTATCTATGTACCAGGTACCACTTTTAATTTGACCAGCCTAGAATGGCTAAAAGTGGCTAGATTTTTTTTTCCTCCCCTACAAATGACCGTTGGGTAGATTTAATTTCCCCGGTTAAAGCAACCCTATCTACAAACCTCAGCTACAGACCATATTAACTTTAAACAGTGTTTACAGATTAAGAATGTTATTTAAATAGCAAAAATCTTTCTACTTCCAGTCATTAAAATGGTCAAAGTGCAAGGATTGGCTTAAACACTGAAAAATTGTGTATACTTAATATATAGTATCCATTTTGATGGTAATATTCAATACAAAAAGAATGCTTTTGTTTATATCTCGCTCAGCCTTAATACCATAGATATTTGCTGTCCATCAGCTATGATTGCCCACCCTCAATTATCGTCCATACTCAACCCATAGTTATTGCAGTTCAGTTATAATGTGGTTGGCTTCCTCGGATCCCAAAACCTACGTTAGAACAGCCGACATCTGTAAGTTATAACTTATGTCAATAAGAATAAAATGGTTTGTTTATGTGCATACTGACTTCACACCAGCAGTAGAAATAATATTTTGTTTAATAACATCAAGAAAATAATCTTCTTTTAAAGATATTCATCTAATAATTTGAGTAATAACAAATAAATTGATAGAGACCTAATAAACAAAATTGGTATCCAAATCAGACACACGCCTTCCAAACGTTGTAGTTAAAAGGAAAAACCATTTACATTCCACTTACAATAAACCACATAGGTAGGGTTTTAAAAAAAGAAAAAAAAAAAAAAAAAGGATTGGAGTAACTTTAGAAAGAGGCACAGTGTTAGTTTGTTTAGATGAGATGTTCTGAATGAGGTGAAAGGAAAGAAAAAAACTCAGACTTTGAAGCAAGTTACCAATCAGACTGTCATGGTTGACTATGAGGGTATCAGCTTCTTGCTTCAGCTGCAACTACCTAGACAAGTGAGAGTATTTTACCTGAGTGCTCACTCGCACACCCACCTGTTAACCATTCAGCATCTAAACAACTATTTACCATCATAGAAAAGCTGGTGGTTTGAAGATACAGGAGGTGTAGGTAAAACTATTCATTTACTGATTTAGCTGCAAAGAACAGTCATAAAGGCTATTTTGTTTTTATCTTAACAGAAAAAACTAGTAAGGAGATTATTTTCTGGAAAAAAATTGGTGATATTTGTAGAGACAATTTTTTAATACAGCTTTCTGTTTTTTAATTTTTATTAGATGGAGTATTATAAATCATTTTTAAAGAAATTTTTCATTACTTTTTACCTTTATCTTAATTTCTGCCCACTTGAGACATATTCTTGGTTTTCTGATCAAATGCTACTTGCTCACTGCCGAAGGATAAATCGATCCGAGCAAAAATTGCGATAAAAAGCAATTGATAAAAAAAATTAAGATGAAGGGAAAAAGTAGTCAAAAAATTTTCTCCAAATAACAATGACATATGTAGAATTAATGATAACCCAAAGGCGGGCACACACACACACATGGATTCCAGAATGGGACAAAAGGGTTACAGGTGAGGACACATTGCTATCACACTCACATGAACTCATGTGAATTCACGTGAGCGTAAACAGTGTTCAGGCCAGTCTAACGCTTATTTGGAATACAAGGAGACTCACTGCTGTAACAGCTGCAAGTCGTTTGATATCACAAGTCCTTGTTGATCTGCTTACGCAGATTCAAGTTTTGAATTTGCAGGTGCAGGAGAGTGCGAGGTCGTATTGCAACTAATCTAGACATGGAAAAATTTCTGATTGAAAACATAACTGAACACAAAGTCCTTTAAAATTTCAAGTCACCCAATCACAGAAATAAAAAAAAAAAAATTTTTTAAAAGAACAAAAAAAAAAAAATCAGTTGAACTACAACAATCCCTGTTCATTTCAGATCCAAGATGGACTTCTTCAAAAGGAAGTGCATCATTTAATCTTTAGCGACATGCAAAATCATGTAACCAAGTTACTGCTGATTTTCATGGTTTTGAGGCCTCAAAAGCTCATCCGAGTTCCAGCCTCAAGTATCAAGAGAGCCAACTTTTCTAACAGCCAAGACATAGGATTATCTCCTTGGCCAAAATATATCTGATATCAGGAATTTTTTCAAATCACAGCATCCCTGACGGAATCCCTTGGAGAACATGACAACCCCTACCCTTGCCCATTTCTCTCCATTTTTCAAGGAGGTTTTGTTTTCTTTTATTCTGTTGATAAATGCAGGGTTGTTGGGACATCACATGATTTCATAGTGGATGCATCAATGGCAAGATAGCCCATCCTTCTTCAGGCTGATTTGAAATCAGAGTTGACTCCGAGACTGATTGACAAATATAGTTTGGCTAGAGAGCCCAGTCTGCTCTATTATTTACACATAGTTGGAGAATGAAGAGATGGATTTGTGTCTTTTCCAAGGGCATAAGTGCAAGAAGAACACGAAATATCTCAGCCAGAGTTTGAACTATTCGGCCACTTTTCAAGGTGTGGTAGGTGTTAAAAGCTGGAACTCTGCCAGTTGGTACTTTCGAGGCACAGCTGATTCTAGGTATTTTAAGAGCAGGACCCAACACCAGGAAATGAGAGAAGAAAAAAGCTGAGAGAAAGAAAGAGAAAGATTTATAGAGTAATTGTTACTGAAAAATGCTATAATTCGAGTTTGGCTTTTTATACCAACACCTATGCCTGGAACCTATATTTATCACACTGCAGGGGTGTAGCAACCTACAATTTGGTGCTCTGATAGGAGAAGTCGAAAGATTACATTTCAGGAAGTACTAAATCATTAATGTCATTATTTAGCAGAGGTGTAAGAAGCTGCAGCAGCTATTTCAGGTCCACTGCTGGATCAAGGCATTTCCCCATTTCTCCTAGACTGGTAGCCTTCCAAGGCTAAAGAGCCCAGTCTGCATCACTACTTTACCTACAGTTGGGAGAAGTGATGCGAAAAATTAGCACAAAAAAAAACCAAAAAAAAACCAGTCAACCTTGACTAGAGTTTGAACTCAGCTCGCTGATTTCACTGTTCATGCCATTGATTGTAACGGTACGCATACCTAAGCGGGGAAAAGGGAGGGGGGGTGTCTTTGATATCCAATACTTATGTGGCAAAACAGAAAAAGACACTCAGGTCAGATTTTACAGAGCAAGCAGGAGTAACTGCTTGAGGTTTCGTTAACTTGAGGGTTTGAGAGGTTACCTGAACCAAACTAAATGTCAAGGAATTTGATTTGCAGAGGCATTCACACGTCTAGACGTGACTTACTAACCCAAATACAGTTTTTTGCCCCCTTTTTCTTTGAGAGAGAGAGAGAGAGAAGGATCAAAGCTGGGGTATGCCCCCATGCAAAAAGGAGATAGAGGGGTGGAAAGTAGAGCCAGAGTGGTTTAGGGTGTGGCCAGGAAATTGATGGCACTTCCTATATATATCTGCTTTCCCCCCTACTGGATAGATAAAACAGGAATAGAAATGTTGATAAATCTTGGGTTGGTTGATGAGTAATTCAGGTGAGATTTTTTTCAAAAACAATGGTGAGCACTTTGGGGAGGTTGGTGATACTCTGAGAACAATAATATACAGAGCAAATTGGTAGGGCTTGTCCCCCTAAATAAAATTGGGGGTGACAAAATCCTTGAATCCCTAAGTAAAGGAAAAAGCCTCATAAGAATTTCTTTGTGAATCAAGTTATTCCAGAGAAATCTTCAAACGATTAAGATCCAAAATAAAGAGGAAAAAGTTAGACATCAAGGAAAAGGGTAAATTTCAGAATATTGCTGGAGTCAGGGAGAACACTTCCCCACCCCGCCCAGTCAATCCCTCTCCAGACAACTGTTACAGGTCAAAACTCACACGAGTACATTATAATTTGAATTATGTTTAGTATATTGAAACTTATTTGAAATGATTTCCAGTTATTACACGGTGAATGTATCATTTAGCGTAGACAACGTAAATAGAATAAACAATTAAAGGAAAGGGGGCAGCTGCAGGAATCGTTCCTGCAACCGATAGGGTAACCACTTCAATGTCGCATACCAAATGGAACATTCACCCACTGTGTAATAACAGATTATTTCAATATCATCATCATATTTCAATGTCCGTCGTTGGACATAGACCTTCCCCAGGATTTGCCACACTTCTCTATCACAGGCATCGCAGAGATTTCAATATAATATAACACAATTTATAATCATTCCGTTGGATCATTCATATATATATATATATATATATATATATATATATATATACACACACACACACAAAAATAGATGTGTATGTTCACTTGCTTGGAGGAATGCAACAGCATTGAAACAATGACAAATCATTGGGAGTTTTATAATAAAAAAATAAAAAATGTAGTAATGTATGTCTGTATGTATGTTAGTACATTTAGAAGTTGACTAGGAAAAACAAAAACATATTCAATAGGTCTTAAAATGTAGACTGTAGATAAATTAAGTCAAATTTAGAAAAAAAAAAAGAAAAAAAAGGAAAAGAAAAAGGAGGAAAAGAAAAAGGAGGAAAAATTGAAATTTGTTAATTTTTCTGAGTTCATTTTGCTCTCTCTAATCAAAAAGAAAGTCTAAAAACGTTTTTTTTCATCATTTAGGATTTTCTCAAAAACGGCAAGGGTTAAATCTCTCAATCTATGTACATATTTTGAATTTGCATCATCCAAGGAAATGTTTTTGTACAGTTTATTTGAACCTACATATAACTTAGGGAGTCCAGGCTTTTTCTCAACTTCCTTTTTGCATGCTAATTTGTAAGCTTCTTAAAGATGGATAAATTATTTGTTTATTTGAATTCATGGCCACTCAATAGCCAAGTGATTTGTGGCACTAATAATGTAATCAGTGGACTGAATTCAAACTCTGATGGAGAAAGTTTGTTTTCTTCCAATTTTATGTTTCTAATCTATTAGACCTTCGAAATTTATCCAAGATATTTGTCAGTTTTGTGCAAAGAAGAAAAAAAACAAAAAAAACAAAACAGGTTTCATGGGGAGTGGGGGACTATTCACAAAGTAGCTAAAATGCTAAACTGGACCCTTACTTTCCATTTATCATAGGAAACAATGCTTTTCTCTTTCTCTCAGTGCTTATGTAATTTTGGCATTATATATAACGAAGTATTTGTAGCCATCAATCACATGAACATTAAGTAATCTATAGAACGGATGTGTTGGAAATTTTCCTCTTTCTAAGTTAACGGGTTTACATCGGACACTTTGTTATGAATATCTAAATTGATATCAGAAAGGATATACAGCTGTAAATCTCCAATAGATAGATTAGGATACCTAGTTATTTAATATGTTCCATTAGTGAGTGGAAGGGAAATTAATCAGTTTTTGCCATGGGAAGAAGCCATGGAAAAGTTTTTATGATCCAAGCAAGGGTCTGTCTGTAAATCACTCAAGCGAGGCTCTGTCTGATAATACATCAGGTTGTAACAGTAGTTCTGTCTGATGTTTCAGACACCGGAAGATATCAGGGTGGATCAATAAGTCTATAGCTTGACAATTATTAGCAGTATTTTGATCTGAAATTTTCACTGTATAATATGTTCATTATGTAGAATAAACGCTTTTTTTTATCATGAGCAGGGTGTTAGCCAGCATTCCCATTTGCCTTTGAACAGCTAATTAATTCTCAATAGAAACCTAGTGTCTTTTAGGCCATTTGGGGACGATATTTGGCTTTATTTTAAATACAAAATAAATACAAAAATACCAAATTGCAGACATCAGGGAACTTCCCAATCCTACAAAAAAAAAAAAAAAAAAAAAAAAAGGGTGGAGAAATCAAATCCCTTGCTAACACCCTGATTTAGCAACAGACTTATCAATACATATACATCATGTCTATGTGCATGTCAAATTATTAAGTAAATTCTAATTCAAAGAAATTAGATTTTTTTTTCATAAGAGACCAAAATCTCTACAGCATTCATGGGTAGACAAATGAATGAGAGCGGGAAGGGAAAGAAAAAAAAAAAAAAAAAAGAATTACCCCTGATCACTTGATCCCAAATGAGGATTAATATTCAACAACAGTCAGATTATTAAATGCAGGAGGAAGAAGAGATAAACTAGGAGGTAAAGCAGATTCAAAGTTAATTTCTATACGAGTTGTATTGTAGAATGGCTTCACAAAAGAGAAAGGAAGGAATCCTTGTCTTTTATTAAAGCTCATCATCATTATGACAAAGAGTCAGATGAAAGCTGAACAAAGCTTTTCTGCCTACATTCTATTAAATTATAGTTTTCCAAACTGTATGCCACAACACTTAAGTGTGTCACCAATAGTCTCTAGGTGCGTCACAAAATTAGGGAAAATCTGATTCATTTTAAAAAACATTAATTTTTCTTAGTGGGAGCGGCATCCTGAATCATATCTGGCTTGGAAAACAAAACTTACATAATGTGTCACAAAATTCAATTTTTTTTCTAAAAGTATGTCACCAATGGAGAAAGTTTGGAAAGCTCTGTTTATCGTATATATTTGTGCAAGCAGAGTAAAAAATGATGGGATCTAATCAATTTAATATCTATTAAACCTGTCAAAAAAGTTGATTGCTTTTGTTTTTGTTTTTTTCAATTTTGCCAACATAAGAATTTTAGCAGCATCGCTTAAACACACACACACACACACAAACGCAAAGCATCAGCAGTCAGTCACTTACATTTTACTGTTCCTCCTCTCTTCAAACTGTTTTAAGGAGGGGAAGAGAATAAAACTTATGTTTCCACTAATGTTTTGATGTGAACAGATAAACATACAAACAAACCAATTAGGTGACACTGGTATATATACACATCTGCATAGATTATTTTTATCTATGCTGTCAAAAAAAGAGAGGAAAAAAAAATGTAACTTCACAATCACAATGATTCGATAAAATATCAAAAACATTATTTTGTTCTGCATTTTTTTGTTTATGTTCAATACTTCATGAATATCAAACTAATGGTTAAATTAATGGAAGGATTATGGAGTTTGATTTACCAAGTTTAACATAACATGAAATTATGTCTATGGCATCATTAGAGTCTTTCTTTGTTTTGATATAGAATATGTTACACACAAAAAATATCTATTCATATGTATTGATATCTGTTGATTTCTTAACTGAAAATGTTCTACGCCCCTAAAAATTGACAACATGCTATTCACTATCAAATAATTATGGAATTTTATTAATCAACTTTCACATAACAAAATTCAATTCATACTATGTCATCGGAAGGGACCACTACATAAGGCTGGGCAATTGCCACACCTCTATGTGAGAGACTTTTCTGGAGAAGGAGAAAAGTGTTAAACACATATTAGAAAGCTTTACAGCTTTAAACACTAAATGTTAAAAATTTTCTTAAAAAGATTTTTTGTGTCACTTCAGTTATTTCCAAATATCTGTCGATGAATTATCTCCTGTGTTTTTTTTTCTGAGATTATACGTATATTTATTACTTTGTAAATTTTCTCTCATTTACAACGTATCCATTTGAGGGATTTTGAAAACAAATCTTTTATAACATGACATCCCAACAGTGTTGATCAAACACAACCTCCGTTTAAGCTATATACTAAAATCATATGTGATATCATACATGTGGTTTGACATTTCATATAGAGTATTATCATAATGTATTGTATATGGATGCTATTTCATACTACACATTTAATTTTTCGAAATAGGGTTTACTTACATTGGTTGCCAAAAAAACATTTAACGATGAGGCATCAATAGTTATAACAACAGACAAGACTCGCTGTTCATGTCACTTCTATTGAGTGTTCACCCATATGAATATTAAATCTGTTGAGTCATCTCTAATTTCAGACTGCATGCAAACCATCAGTAAGAATACTAATAACACAGAAAAACTTTTTAGAGTTGATTCTCTACCAACATATTCAACTGAAGAATAACAATTTTTTTTCAACTAGCCTTAAAGTTAATTTTTCCACACCGTATACCATCTTGCTTCAATCAATTATTTGATAATTTAAAAAGGAAAAAAAAAAAAAAAAAAAACACTTTCTAACAGGTAGTAACACCTCAACGGGCTATTCCATTAATATACTTGGAAAAGTTGTTACCTGGCATTCCATGTTCAATCTCCCACCCTGCCCAACTACCTATTAGTCCGGAAAGTGCCAAATACCCCCGCCCCCTTTTCCCTAGTTCGAGTCAATACAATGATCTTTCACACTGCCAAAGACTGGATCCATCACTTATGATAACCTAATTTCCCTGACATAAATACAAAATTATTTGTTTTAATATACATTATTCATTAATTCTATTTTTATACTCCCATTAACATTCTTTAATTTTCATAATTATACCATTATGGTCAAGCTGATAAGTTTCAAAGGGATCGGAATGTCTAGTCATGGCTTCATTAAACTGTCTAAAACTTACTAATTTTGCTTCCTTGATTGACCATTCTTACAACTAAAGAAACAATTTTGAGTATAAAAATCAATAAATCTAAGAGTAGTTCTAGCTATTCTCAAATATTCTGATAATATAGTTCCGTAAAATGCACAAGATAGAAAACTACTTAGAAGGTTGTGTTTTCATAAGTGTATTTCTCAGCTCACAAATGATTTCTCTAACAAAGTATTCTTGTTGGTATCTAACTGCAATTGAAGAAATGTGGAGGGGGTGCATGTATCCATCAAGATAACTCAACAACTGACGATTGTATTAAGTTGATATTCGCCAAATATAGTAGTCAATACAGAAAGCAATATGGTGTCGAGTTTCAAGTTATTTGGGTCAGTGGTTCTTAAATCTAATAAAAATAAATCAAAAAGTTACAGATCACAGGTCTTTGATCTAAAATTATAGATCTAAATTTAGATATAATACATCTAAATCAACAACCCTGAAGAGAAGTAACAAATACTTTGAAGCCGTACTTTTGTTCAACAGACAGACATTTATTTTCTATGGTTATTATGGTAGGCCCCTCTTCACACCATTAAGTCATGTCCCTTCAAAACACACACATTGCTCTAGTTACTGAAATTACAGCAAGTCTTCCCTGAATCAAAGTTTAGAGTTTTTCTAATTGTTTTCCTAACCCTCAAAACCACTTAGATGGTCAAAAGAAAAAAAAAAAAAAGTAACATCAAGCTAGTTTATAGGATAAGGAGAGAGTCAAGCAGGTTGAAGGTGATATTAGATAAACGATAAAAACACCCTCTCTCCTGCCAACGGAAGTTTGGAAAGATTCAAAGTAGTAAGCCTAGGGGTTAGTACATGGCTGGTAAACTTTCGAACCCCAAGACTTCAGACTTGGAGATATAAAAAAAATAAAAAATAAATTTTAAAAAATCAATTAGATAGAATTTTTTTTTTTTAAAGAAGTAAAAAAAAAATAAATCAAATATTTTTTAAAAGATAAATAAAATAGAATAAAGAAATAAAAAAAATATAGCAGCAGGCCCTCCAACCAGCTAAGTAACCATTTCTTATGGAATGTAAGGAGTTATAAATTGGTTTTTATAGACGACCCTGTCATAACACCCTTTGTGATACAAGGAAAATTAGTGGTATTCTATGTTATGTCATGTCATGTCATGTCACATCAACTCTTGTTACAAAAAACTGAGAACTTTGAAAACATTGTATTTGTTATTATATAAAAATGATATTTCTCAAGTATACATACTTTATCTATTTTTCTTTCCTGAGAAAAATTACCTTGCTACTAAGGATGTCACTAAAACAGTTGATATAATAATAGGATTGTAAAACAATATAAAAACTAGTATTTAAAAAATTCATCCAACCATGTTATTTATAATTACAAATAAATTACAATTTTCATTTGTGTTCGCATGGCTCAGTGGTTTAGGGTGTTCTGCTATAAATAGATTCTGGGATCAATTCCAACTGCAATCAAAATCAATTTTTTTTTCTTGCTTTCAAGATCAGTGGCATATTAACCA
Source organism: Thysanoteuthis rhombus (assembly GCA_963457665.1). Lineage (NCBI taxonomy): Eukaryota > Metazoa > Mollusca > Cephalopoda > Oegopsida > Thysanoteuthidae > Thysanoteuthis > Thysanoteuthis major. The sequence goes on along the minus strand of OY735208.1, from coordinate 4,857,601 downwards.
CTTGGATGAATAGGCCTTTCCTTTTTTGCTTTCTTACGACACTAGTAGCAGATTAATCATTGGGCTGAGTAGGCCTTTTCTTTCTTTTGCCAAACTCTTACTACTGAGTTTTGACTTTATTATGATGACCAGAAAGAAAAACGAGTGAGGTCATACACGAGAAACCATGACATACTCAAAAACTGATAATGAATTCACTCCCACTCCTAAAGCCCAACTCAGGTTGACTTTTAGTAAAGTTAACAAATCCCATTTACAAGAACTATCAACAAAGTAGTTAAAATGAAACATGAAATTCATTTCTCCAAAGAATATTATTCCAAAACTATTTCATTCACTTTTCAGATTTTAATGAAAAGAAAGGAATTCGACCTTAGTGCAGCCAAGCTTGTTTCCTTTTGAAACCCCTAAGCCCACTATTTAAGCATGAGCATGATTTCACCTCACCCGGAAGCTTTGAGGACAGAGAAGACAACTCCAACCAAACCCCGCTAAGAAATATTTGACTTACACTGGCAAACCAACACATTAAAAAAATTAAATGAAGGATAAGACATTTTTATAGTCAATGAAAGGAAACTTTTTTTCTTTTAATTAATACTTTCAATGCCCCCACCCCCCAATTTTCTTACAGTAATACTCTATGGCACAATCCATTCCCTTGAGACCCCAGCCCAACCTCAAAAGCAGTTAATATAGATACGCAAGATAAGTATAGGAAGTAAGATACGGCTAGAAAACAAAGATCTTTGTATTTAGCAGTTGTGACCCAGGAATATTATCTACGATGTTTGCCATTTTTCTCCTATGGCTCACACTTAAATATCATCCACACCTATCACACAGTAATTGCGGCTTGGCTACAACGTGGATGGCTTTCTGGGATCCCAACCCACATTACTACAGGGGACGTCTGTAGCAAAATGTAATTGACAAATAGGAAAGACCTATAATGATGGTTTAATTAATAATGTTTGTAAGTGGATTTCTTCTTCAAACTACAGATTTAGGTTGACAAGATCTGCCTCCTGATATGATTACATCTTCATTAATTAGTCCAATGAGTTCATTTGAAAACCCCACCCACCTAAACTAATCTTTTAGGGTATCCTTTCCAGTGTGAAAGTTGAAAGATTCGAGGAAAAAAAAAAATAAATAAATTTAAAAAAAGTGATGAGTGATGAATCGCTTTTAGTACCAAACCCTTAATAACATTTTTCAAAAAAAGTGTTTCAGGAGCTTGGAAAATGACGCAAACTATTCATCACTTTCTCAGCATTTTTGTTGGGTTTTTTTTCCAGAGACATCGTACGGCTTGATACCATTCACAGAGTTCAGAAGGGTCTCAATATTCTTAAGATTGCACCCAAAATCCTATACGGAATATTCATGTATAACCAAGTAATAAACAAGAAATCAATCCACCCTAAAGTGAAAATATGATTTGGGGAAGGAGGGCAGTTGAGACGAATACACATGCATACACACACCCCAACACAGATACACACAAAATGCATATCAGTATCAGCAAAAAACACAGATCTGTCAATTCATTTGCCTGTAAAGCAGAACTCTTAAAATAGCACAGAGGGGAGATTCCGTCCAGACAGGAATGGCAGGCCATTAAGATCGGTCAGATGGACTTTAACAAAATTGAAACCTTACAGCAGTAAAGAAAGTTTTATCATTTTTAATCATTTACCTCTGTCAACGAACTCGAAAAAGGTACATGTATTCAATTGCTTCTGTTTGTCTGTCTATATGATGACTCCAAATGTACTGAACGGATTTCAATTTAGTTTTGTGGAGGGTGGGCCATGGGACAAGACAGAGGTGGTAAAATTTGGAGCGGGAGTTCAGAAATCATTCTTGATTGAGAGATATTTTTCTCCATCCCCCCCCCCGATACATTTATATATACCCACACTCATGATTGTCCACACAATATTTCCAAAAGTTCAGAATAGATTTAATGTAAAGGTGAAGAATAGGTGATGAAAATTTTGGAGCCAATTCATGCACAATTGTGACGAGGGCGTTGGCTGATGTATACACTATCCACGTACCATCCAGTTCTTGTAGTTGTATTTGGAACAATCTACTGAAAAATCCGAATTCACTAGGAAAAATAGATAACGGAACAGGTCAGAGATTATTCTCTGCTACTGGTACCATTTAACCCAGTACAAACTGCTGCATGTTACTGGGAGAGGAGATAGGCACCCCCAAGTAATACCTATTGCACCTCTCAAAACTTCAGAGGCCAGCATAGCAGAGAAGAGACCATCACTTCCCATACCTTATACATTTAACAAAAGCAATACTACCCATGCCCAAAGCAGTTCAAGCAATTGAACATTGCATCAGTGACTCTTACCCAGCTAAGGAAGTTAGTATCCTGATTCAAACACGAAAAGCTAGCCAAGGAATAACCAGGAGAGTTTTTTTAATGCATTCAAGAACCTTTTCAAAGTTACTGAAAAGTATCAGCAAAATATATTACAGATAAAAATCATATACACAGTTTGTTGCTTCCTGGCTGATCAACCATGGAAACTTTGTTATTTACTAAGAGTTGCTAAACATTACACTATGATAAGGCATTGTCTTTTTCTTGAGCAACACTTCTAATAAGACTACAAACAGCTGGTGACAAAGTCTGTTTTTGTTGCATGCATCAGCTTAGTGATTCTTGTAAGTCTCAAATATGGCAGAGACCACCCTTTTGGTATCCCAATCACACAGCTTAGGGTCTACTCAATTACACATCGAGAAGAGTTTTCCACACACTTAGCTCGTACCTGGAATTGAACCCAGAACCTTCTGCAGACATACCAACCATTCTACTATTTGAGTGGACCTACAAGGCACCCTATGAATATTATAATTACTGCATTTGTGTATATTCAACAAAAATTTGAAACAGGAGTAGAAAAAAAAAAAAGAAAAAAAAAAAAAGGCAAATTTACACATTTGATTTTAAAGAAATTTCATGCACTCACCATAGATTTTATAGAACTGATATATCGTGGCTATGATGATTCTTTGGACAAGATTGTGGCCATTCTGTACACATGCCGCATTAACGTAACTAAATTTAAAAGAACCAAAACATTTTTGTTTCGACCTGCGTTTTCATTCTTTTGAATTCTTTTTCTATCCATTTTGCATCCAAAGAATTAACGTTGTTTGTCAGACTAAAAGGAAAATAGCAAACGAAAAAGTATTTGGAAGACTACCACTAACTGAAATTCATCCAAGTCCAAAACATATCCATATCAAACAACAGTAGACCCCTCCACACACACACACACAAATCATAATACTAGCGCATTGAACGCAGTAATATTTGCATAATTTTTCTTTTCCTATAATCAAACGTCCCTCTTGTATACCAGCATATACAGTATCTACATGTTGAAATTATCAAATTATTACATAATGTACTAACATCTATGGACTGACTTCTGCATCCTGATGAGATCCCTTTCATAAATAGCCAAGCTGTGTAGATATCTAGCCATCTTCCCACCAAGATAAGATATGGCAGAAAATTCCTAATAGTAGAAAACCGCACACATTTAAACGAGGGCACCGTCAAAAACTGCTTCATTGGTATATTGCTAAAGGTGGAAAAGTATGCTCACAGACTAACTCTTATAGTTCAATGTGGAGGTGCTATTTTGAAGACAGATCTCCAGGAATTAAGCTTATATCAAACAAATTTCAATCTTAAAATGAACCAATTGATAGTGCAACTCTTCAGTGAATAGAATGAAAAATAGAACTCTTGCATGAATAAAGATTTTTAGATCACCTAACGGTCAAAAAGGAGGTAACTTTACTCAGCAGTTATTTCTCTTGAAATTCAAATTTGAGTATTTTACATCAATCCAAAAGGTTATCTCCAGCCATGAATGGCCAAATTTTGGGCAAAAATGTCAAGGATGCCAACCTGCGTATATGACTGCTTTTAGATAACTAGAAAAATTTGTGATGTAAATTCCTTTCTAAGAGCATGTAATAAGTGCCGTTACGCTGACCACGGCACTAGCCATTGCTGCCCGGTCTTCCCATACCACAAGTTTCTCCAAGTTCTTCAAAGTTTTTGCAACATGTGAAAATAGACTTAAAAGGCGACAAGCACCCAAAGTGGTGTCACTCAATACACCATATGCAATTGCCCCCATAACTCAGGAGAGGAGTCAGATCCATGTATTTCTCAAGGGCATTAAACTTGGCTTGCCCAGTTTATTTTTTGCACTGCTGATCGATCAGTCACGAGCAATTCCTTTTACTGCGTGTATACAATGGATAGTTTCTTATAGCAACATTGCAACTGTATTCAAAAATAGAAAAATATTGGTTCAAACATTCTATTTGTAAATGCAGTAGAGGTCGCTCATTAAAATCACAGATAATGGTATGAAATGATAATTGTCATCAAAATCAGTCGGTCCCAAACATTTCATTTAAAGCGATTGCATTATGTATGCTTTGCTCAATGTCATTAGCCGGTTATCTTATCTAAAAGACCCTGTCCCCAAGTGATTGTCTGCATTATGCTTTCTATCATTACAACAAGGGTGAGATCACATTATACACAAAGTACGAAGGGGTTGCATTATACACAAAAAATATGTTAGTCAACTATGATTAGAGAACAGATTATTATAATACTAATTCAGAAGTGGTAATTCGAACAGATAACATATCAGGGACATCATCAAAACAGGAAGATTAACTATTCCATATATAGTGAAGCAATCAACCTTGTCAGTGATTCAACCTTCAATTACTTCTAAAACTGTATTTATGACTCGTTAGAAACCGACAACCAAATAAACTGCTGACTATCACTAAAACTATCTACTTCTGGGATTTTAGAAGGCGGGCAAAGTTATTTTCAGCAGACAGAGACACACACACACACACGTCTAAGCCATCCTGTTTTTATCTACTATGATAGCTCTACCCAAAAAAACTCCAGGGCCCCTCTAAATACTCTGGGCCCTAGTGCAATGCTATCGCTGCACCCCACTTTCAGAAGCCCCAATTTACTTATCACAATGTCTAACAATCCTGTATCCTCCTATTTTAATGGCCAATGTAATCGTGAATATTACGAAAACAATTTTCTTTTTGTAGAAAAGAGAAATGGTTCATTTAAAATATGCACAAAAGTACAAAGTCTCTTCTACATCAACATACAAAAAATAGTCTATTTCAACATCCATCATTGCATTTTGCAGCAAGTAGAAACAGAAAAATTCTTGGTAATATTTTGTAAAATGATATGGCACATTTCCCTCACTGCTTGAACCTGTTCATACAACTCATTGTTTTAAGGCTTAAAACCATTCTTGAAAAATCACTTTTAATTATGAACTGTTTGAATTTGCCGGCATTGAAAGCAAATTCTGGATTTGTCTTTGCTTTGAATCAAAATATTGCAACACAGATTTGTCACAATGAGATGATGTCTTGTCAAGCCAGAAAATTGCAGCAGTCTTTAAAACTATTTGTTTCCATCCATGGGACCATTGTATGTTGAGGGACTCAAAAATTCATATAAATTTCTGATTGATCGCAAGACCTGGTCAACACAAAAACATGGTGAGACGGCATTGTTAGTGATGGCACATAATATGCCAACTTTGGCAGGAAATCGCGAGACCATTGAAAGTTTAACTGAGTTTTTCCAAAATAATCAGTATAATATACTGCAATGGAAAATGTTTCTGAAGATCTACAATAGTGATACTAGAATTTTTAATCATAATTTGTTGGGCAGATTTCAAGTAAGACATTGTTGAAGTCAAATAACAAAACTTACTTTAGTTGGTAACTTGAATTTAAGCTCATTTGGGGGGAAAAAAAAAATCTACCCAGGAAATATATTTTTCATGTTCACGGCTGACCCTATGCTTTGATGGGTACAGGTGTTCAAATAACTATGCATTAATATCAAACCAATACATTACAATCATGAAGTTAGAAGCCATCAATATGTTCTTCATCAGAATATTGCACACCATGAATTTGTTTAATTTCAAGGTAGTGCATTTAACATGCCAAACTCATTGTTTCAATGATATCTGATCAATACGTTTTATAGTTATAATTTTTGGAGCCTTTGTATGCCCACATACAAGTACCATGTTTTACAACTGTAAGACCAAGGATTACCATTACCTCCAATTTATGAGACTTGAAATAACCTGGAACCTCTCCAGAATGATTATAAATAAAGATAAAAGTATCTATCTGCACCAATAAACTGGTTGAAAATGTGTAGAGGATGGATAAAATGAACAGAGAGCAGATAACACAAGATATGGGAGAGATAGAATAATAGACAAATATAGAACCAACAGGTCTGGTTAGTCACTCAATAGAAACCATAATCTTTCAGCAGCATGCTATGTTGGGTGTGACAAATTAAAAATAATTTTGAAAAATAGGTAGATCACTGAATGTTACTTCTCTCACCTTTTATTGGGCTGTGATGACTAAAAAAATCAGTTCAAAAAAAAAAAAAAAAGGGGGACGCAAACTAAAAGATCAGTTTAGCATAAACTTATTGTAAATTGATCCCCACTCAGCCACCCACCTACTAATAAAACCTATTCGGGAGAGATTTGTTTTTTGATAAATGTTAAAAAAAATAAATAAATAAATTAAAAAAAATGTTGAAAATTCCAGCCCTCTAGCAATATTGGTGAGGCCTCTATGCATTATACATACCAACATAGACCAATTTGAAAACTCGAAAAAACCTAGGTAGTTTGACAGTTTTCCTTGATTGTTTCTAATCTAGAACAAATATGGAATACTAGGCAGTTATTTTTAAAACAGATGCAGAATTAAGCACTCTCTTCCCTCAACCTATGACACCAAGTGGAAATACTTGAGGCTAACACGAGAGTTTATAAAGAGACTAATGAAAACTATGCGGACATGTTCTTGAGACCAGTTTTGTTTTCATAGTTAAGCATGAACATTTATTTTTCTGATTATTCTTCCTACCAGTCTTGAAGTTTGTTCTGCACTCAATTCTTGTTAAGTAAAACAGATGCCATGTACTTTTTCGTCCTGATTTAGGGTTCATTTAACATCACCTGGAAAAGAAATTACACTTCAAAATGAGCTTGCTTTCAGGTGAGCTTATTTTAGAATATCCTTTTAATAGACTGCAAGCTTTAAAACTATTTTTCCTAATTCTATTTGTGTCCAATACAATTAGAGCTTTTAACAAGGTCATCTTTTCATTCAGATCTTTCAAAACATGGGAAAAAAATTCAAATGCCATTATATTATGAAAAAGTATGTAAAAATAACGGAAAAATATCAAGGTTTTAGGTATCAAATTTTTACTGTTTTTTTTTTTTTCTTCATCTCTGGTTAGCCACTCAATAGAAACTATCACATGATCAACATATTTTGGCAGCACGCCATGTTAGGGTTGATCACTTAAAAAAATCAGAAAAAGGTGATCAATATCAAATTACTTCTCACCTTTTGTTGGGCAGTGATCGCTGATTTTTTTTTTCAAAATACAAGCATGGATGCTGCTGGGCACAAAAAAAAAAAGAAAAAAAAAAAGGGACCAATCTAGTATAAAATCAAATTGTCAAATGAACCACCCACTGAAAACTCATTTTGAAGAGGAATTGAAAAAATTCCAGACACGGGGGTAAATGTTCAAATTTTCAGTCCTCTCGCTACATTAGTGTATGCATGTTAGATATATAGACTGGCAGAACTTCTTAAAAACTGAAGAAACCTATGTAGACAGATTTGGTTGATGGCTTCTAATTTATCAATTTAGAAGGAAGTTACTTTGAAATGAGCGTTTTTTTTTTTTTTTAATATATCAAACTAAGTAATGTAAGAGTTCAAATTGTTGTGCAACTTGATTTGGATAAAGAAACACATTTTATTTCAGGAATGAGGTGATTTTTTAAAATTCCCCTTCTTGCAAAAAGGCACTTATATCAGCTTGTTAGGGAAACGTAGATGGCCCAGCAGTTAGTTCCATAGAAACCGAGTCCAAACTCTGGCTGAAATAATTTCCTTCTATTTTACACTAATACCATTTGGAAAAGCAGAAAGCAGTCTCTTCTCACTCCAGCTAAGGGTAAATAGTATTGGAAAAAGACAACTGAATTGAAACTGGGATAACCTAAGAAGGCAGATCATCTCAACTTGGAATATTAAACACACAATTTTCATGTCCTACTCAAAAGGCCTTGCAAATAGAAAAGTAAAGTTAGAAAATATCCAGAGGAAACAGCTTATTATGATCTTGGTTATTGTTATCAATTGGTTGGTCCCAAACACTGAGATAAATCAGAAATTATTGTGAACTTACTACCATGTTAAGTTATTTATACCAGTAATACATATGAGAGTTTTTTTGAGCACTAAGTCAACCTACTATTCAACTTTTCAGTTATTGATAAAAAAGATTGTAATCCTATCTCACATTAAAACATATTTCATACAAAAAACTAGAAATTGACAGTCATTAAATTGAAACAATGGTGGCCAAAGGCGGCAATAATCTAGAATCCATTGTTGGAAATTTAGTTTGTGGGGCCTGTTGAACTTCAATAAATCTCCCCACCACCGTCAATGTTAGGTTTTCCACTCAACGGTTGGTATTATGATCGGTCTAATTTCATATAACAGTCTTAATTTGATAGAAAGCAAAATTATTTTTTAGTTTCACATGTTTAACTCTAGTTTAAAGCAGTGTTTTTCAGTCTTTCACACGCACACACAGGGACACCTGTAGAGTTTAAACAAAAGAAGTACTCAGATTTTTCAGACACATGGTAACTTGTTGATATAAAGATAATCAATATAGAGTTCAAAGGTTTTATTAAAGAAAATATTATAGTCAGTATATTAATGAATTTCTAACCAGATACTACTTAACAACAATTAGTAAATCAGAAGCGTAGATCTTTATGGAAGCTTCATAATGCCCCCTTGAAACAAACTAAAGCCTACAGGGGAGCTAGCACCCACATGAGAACCACTTGTTTAGAGGGTATTTAATAGAAATTGAATCTACCATTGGAAGCAGCCCCGACTTAGTCAATGGCTTTCTAGCCATACCCCTAAAAAGCCTATATCAATTTCAATTGACACACATTGTTGCTTTCACATTTCAAATGTTCCTTCATAACATTTCTAATAGGAAGATATTTCGCCTGCACACAACCTTTTAACTTCAGGTTTGATGAAATGCCAGAACTTGAAAAAAAATAATAAATAAATAAATAAAAATGAAAAAAAAAAAAAAAAAAAAAGTATCTTCTAACCACCACTTCCAGCCCTGGGTAACCACCACCTTACCCTGTTTCACCTAATTTAAACATCTCTAAGTAGTTGACCACAATCATTCTCTTAACACTTCCTTTGCCCAACAATTGCTGTCAGTTCAGTAGTCATGATGACCACTGTCACCCTGACACTTCCTCAGCTTCTGTACCCCAACCCAGCCACAAGAGACTATTTCCATTTTCAAGGCTAACATTTAAGCAGGAAGAAGGTGGACAATATCATTTAGTAGACCATAAGTACTAACTTCTCCTTCCAACCCAGCTATACGATATACACAGGCATGTAGATATTACAATAGATAGATCATCTTATTCTCTTTCCCTCCAAAAAGATGCCCCTAAGACAATGGTTCCAATACTTCACATTCTCAAGGACCCCTCTTATAAGAAGAAATTTCCTGGCAGACCCTTATTTTCAACATTTGATATTTAGCCCAATGAACTACAATAAAAAAACATTTTTGACTTTTAACAATCATTTATTTAGAATGGAATACATTTATATTAAATTTGAATATATGGTACAGGTCTGTGTACAAGAATTATATTCTTTCAATAGATGTGCAATGGATGATATTTCTCTGGCAAATGATTCACAAGGCCAGGTCCAGAGGGAACACTGCTGTGGACACCTCCAAGCGTTATTTTACTGACCTCCGATGGTCTGCGGACCCTTATTTTGGAATCATTGCTTCAAGTTAATAATACCATCAGAATTTTTTTTCTTTTTAGGGGGTGTCAACACACCTCAATAAGACACTTTTTGATTAACATTTATCATTCAAATTTTTTTTTTTAATTATAAAAAAAGAGATATAGATAGAAATAAAATTTCATGGATTTTTTTAAATTACAAAAATTAATTTGGGGTAATTTTGTCCATATCGTAGTTGAATATGGTCTTTCATAATCAGAAATTGAAATGCTAGCTCATACCTGGACTTGAACACCTATCCCTCCTGCTACGGAGAAAGACAACTGACTCACATTATAGGGTTGCCATATCTGCGAGAGGATATCCCCCCCCCCCCTGGTCACAGTTGTCAACAAGTCTTTTTTTGTATATACATAAGTGAGAGGATTTCTGCCTGGCACGCTATAGAAACCACCTAAACATGGGGTCAGCCCAACCAAATTTGGCAAACTGACTCAAATGATGAATGGGAATGTTTTTGTAAAAAGTAAAAATGTTTTTGAGGGAAAAAATTGAAGGGTTCCAGGGAGAAGTTCTATCTACAGTGGAACTATAAGGCTCAAGTAAAACCTCAATTTCTATCCGCATACATATGTATAGAGGCAAATCTCATTTTATAGGTTTATGAATGATTCTTCCAGGGGGTCAAAAGTGAAGGGAGACTTTGCTTCCCTAAGATATGTGAACATTTTTTTTTTCTTTTAAAGGATTGCAAGGTTTGAACCATAAACTTTTGGAGAGGACATCACATAAGATGAGTGATTATTTTTTTCTTGAAGGAGAGGAAGATTTCAATTCAGCCTTACTCCGTTTAATGTCTATCCCTTTTAATGATAATGTATTTTTCCAAGTAAAAAGAGATCTTATAATTTCTTTGACAGAGACATAGATACACGTACTGATCTAAGGCAGATGTGCCGCAGAGCCACAATTTGACCCTTGACAGAGCGCACAGATACTGCACTCCGATCCTGAACAGAAGTGCTGATCCATTCGTAAATAATCCTGTAATTTTTTTTTTACAGGCATTATGTCACTGAATAATTCACTATAAAGCTTTTGTTTATCGTCAGCCTGCTAATACCTGCCGCACCTTACAGTAGTAGGAGGTTAGAATTACATCAATTTGTGCAAGATTAAACATGACCTCTGAACTTCTGTTATGACTCCCACCTGGTAAATAAACGCACTTTTCACTATATTCCCAGAAATATGCAAGCAATTTAGGGGGCATAATCTGGTCAAATAATCATTAAATCAACTAATTTTGTTTGATTCAAATTTCCCAGAGGTAAATTCTATTCTTGAAAGATTTTGAAACATCAAGTTCTTCATCTTTGTTGACACATCATCCAAAACTTCAAAAATGTTGGAATTTTAGTAAAAAATTACGTAATCACCGTGTGAAATCGCATAAAAATCCTCTGACTATGCAAAATTATTTTTCTTTTTACGAATAACTTAAGGCTATATTTTTGCAACTAAAACCAAAATTATAATTCAAAAGAAGATATTCACATTTTGCTGTACGTTATTTTAAAAAGAGCATCAAAAAGTCTGGGTTAGTCCCCAAGTTATAGACGTGAAAAAATCTTCAAGTCAGAAGAGTCGAATGAATAATTTTAATATAAGGGAAAGAAATGCAAAAAGAGGAGAAAAAAAAGTCAGGCTTTGCATCACGGCTGTCAACTCTAGTTATCTTTGTAAAGAATAGAGGAATTGGGAGAAATGTCTGGCTACAATTCATAAGGGCAGAAACATGAAACTAGCCGGCAAGGGATGAGTAAGCCTATTTTATAATACAGCCTGCCTACCCTGACCCCAGGAGAGACGGAGACACATTCAAGAATACGACTTAGCTACCCTCGCAACCTCTCCCCCCCCTCCTACTATATTCATACTTCTCCATCAACCACAGACCCCCCCCCCTCCATCATACTAACCTTGAAGCCTTCCAATCAACCCCCACTTCCTTCACTAGCTTTTATGATTTTGGGGGGCCCCCTAAGAAGAGTAGGGAAAGCCTGAGTAAGTAAAAGCCAGACAGAGGGGTTTCCTAAAATGACAGCAGATCATGAAAAGGCACCATTCCTGACTCATCCGGGCACTTTAAAAAACCCTCTCTTTCCCCAAGAACTGCCATCTTTGTCCCTCCTCTCCTATTCAATAAATTCTGTCCAAATATAAAACAATATTCATACTTTTCTTTATTATCATCATAAATTATCTAATCATTTATTTATCATTCATAATCATACAACAACAGAAGAAAACTGTGTGCGTGTGTGTGCACAAGCATTGGGACTGAGGACCAATAGTTTCCAAGGGGTAGCTAAAACAAGCACCCGACATTATGCAATGATGTCAACAACAACAAAAAAAACTAGCCCCCCCCCCTCCCATCCACGGCTATTGTGTATGCACCAGGATTATTCAATAACTGGCCATGGTGCCAAGTTTTCATTTGCCAGATATATTAGTCAGCACACAAGTCAGTACAGTATAGAGTTGGAAGTTGTTAGGATCAGCGGTTCTTGAGAAATCTGATAAAAATGAATAAAATATCAACTATTATGTCTCTCATCATACTTTCTACAATAAATCTCGCTCAACTTTCACTAAGAATTATCTAGATTTAGATATTTTATATCTAAGCGGGCAACACTAAAGAGAAAGAACCAAAATACTTCAGTCGTAATTTCCTACGACAGACGGAACAATTATTTTGAATGACAATTATAGTAGGCTGCTCCACACACCATAATATTAATAAATTATATTTCTGCTTCTCTTTATCATGATTATAAATCCAAGACATTTAAAAATACTCTGGCCTTTGGAGTAGACATTAGTGGACTTTCAAGTACTGAGCTCAACTCATGGAGTGGGGAGGGGAGAAGTTGGTTGTGGGGTAAAGTACTGGAGAGTGCCAAAACCATGACTCATTCTGAACTCTCGCAATCCATAAAGACCCCTTGGATATCCAGCTTCTATAAGGTTTCAATTTTCAAACCGACTCACCCTTGGTGATAAGATCAGACCCGAGGGAGAGCAGAAGCTTGTTTTGCACTCCCCAGTGGACACCCATGTGCATAACTTTCAAATTATTATATCTGCACACAAACTATTGAATACGAAAAGGTGATAGCCCGATTCAGGGATGCAAAATGAACTAAAGGCACAGATCGCAGGCCAATCATCTCTCCTGACAGTGGCATTGGCCTGGATCCTACCTAAATTCAACCACTTCTGTGACCTATTGCCCAGCCTTCCACAAAATTTGCTGATTGAGAATTTCTGGAGATATCATGTAAATAGTCAATAGTGTACACATAAACGTATGGAATCAACCAAAAGTTCAATGAGGCATCCACAATCAAATTTAAATGACATCTTGGCCAGATGTCATGACCTTGACAGAATGGTTTTTATATGTAAGAAGCATCTAATTGAGGGACATCTTTCTACCAAGTCTCAAGTAAATCTGACTTGAAACAGCTAAAAACAATATGGGGACGAACGGACAGACAGAGCTTCTCATTTAGGCGAGAGCAACACTAAAAAATAAAAATAGATAAATGAAAATGAAAATTTTAAAAATTAAGATTGAAATTTTTTTTTTCTTAAATACATCTAGAAAAAAAAAAAACAAAAAAAAAACACAACTAAGGAAAGAAGGAAAATTATCCTGGAGAAGGAAAAAAAAAATTCCTGCATCTTCCTTCTCAAAAATTGAAATTGAAAGTGAGTACTTCTGGAGGACAGACAGAGGGAAGCAACCAAATACGTACACCTCTCCAACTCTGCCGACAGAGGAAATAAAAATACAATTATATACTGGAAGGGATGTTGGATAGTCTATAGCCACACTGAAGAGTTGTAATACAACTAAACAGCTGTCTGTGGATGACACAATTATTAATTTATATATATACATTTTATAAAAATAAAACATACACAATGTGTATCCATATGTGTATAACACACAGTAATATAGTATGTAACCCTTTTCAATGAGTGCAGACTACACTCTGATCCATATTTACTCATTTCCCCGCAAGAACAAGACGTAACAAGGTTGTTTTTAATGTGAGGTTCCAGTTACAGGAAAGCAATAAAAATTGCTCAACTAGTATTGTGAGGGCGTCAGCGTAAGCCCAACCAATTCCTTTTGTGTGATGGGAAGGTGCTATCCCAGAGTGTATTGCTCCCCTGAGACTGGGCATGGTTATTTTTGGGGGCCTTAGGACCAATCCTAGGCCTTTTGAGCTAAGCAATACCAAACCTCAGTAAGCTATCATCAGCCACATCATTGCACTGGCGCAAAGCTACAAAAATACATATTGCAAACAGATACTACACTTTGATCATAAGCAGAGAGCTGAAGAGAGATACTTTGATCTTCGGCAGAGCGCACAGATACTCTGATCCTAGACAGAATAATGGATCTAAATGGAAATTAGATCATATTTCGATGGGTACAAAGCTCATAATTCAATAAGCCTCGTTGTATATCAAAAGCACAATTCATGACGTAAAGAAGAAAGAATGAAGTGAAAAAGAACGAATTAATAAAATCAGTGTTAAATGATTGCTAACAAAATTCAATATGGGTGACCAGATCCTGGAGGTAATTTTTAGCCTTGGGTCAAATATTGCAAGTTGAACAAAACTGTCGATCATTGTTCCTTTATTTACATTTTTATTCTATTCATTCGTATTGATAAATATTGATGGGATATTATTTGAATCAGATTCCAGTTATCAAGTTTTTTTGTAGCTAATTGGATAATTTTGTTTCAATATTACAAGAAAAAAAGAAAAAAAAGGCAATGTTATCATTATCAATTATTCTTTCAAAAGGTTTTGTTAGTAGAAAAACAAATACAATCACAGTCAGAGACATCATAGAATTCGTTAAAAAACTCAAATAGCAATGGGCTGGTGATGTTGCGAGAATGAAAGACAACCAATGGACATCATGACTCACAACATGGATCCCCAGAGACCACATGTAAAACCGTGGCTGAGAAAAAACAAGATACAGAGATGAACTAGACAAATTCAGAAAATACTGGCTCCGCGATGCCCATGATAGAGAAATGTGGTGGATCCTGGGAAAGGTCTATGCCCAACAAAGGCCGTTAAGAGACTATTAAGAGACTAATGATGATGAACTTCTACCGGCTATCTGTGACGCCAAGCTGAAGACCATGTTGTAAGAATGAGTGGAAAGGGAGAGATATAAAACATGAAAGCAGTCACTGCAACCTCCTACCCATAATAAAAACAATGGGCAGGGGGACAAGCAGAAGATAATTTGGGTGAATAAATATAAACGGATTTACTTGTGGAAAGTCTTACACTCTGGTTCATCAGACAAGGCAGACAAGCGACATGACGAAGACAAATTTAGTAAGAAGAATCAACAGATTCTAGATATTCTCTGGCATAGACAGCAGAATGAGAACATTCAACCCCCTTGGAGTGAAGAGTTTCGTAGGAAATTTTCATTAAGTTACCAACTACAAAGGACAAGTGACGGCTAAAGGTGCCAATGGCCCAAACATTGTGACTTTAACAACCAAGATAAGGACACTAGTCAGAGTAAACTAGTTTAAAAGAATGAGTAAAAGTGAAAAAAAATTCCACCCCATAAATCTCAGAGGCAACAATAGCAAAGCCCATTTACCGTAGTGTTTAGTTTCTGGTTTTAGTGTAATGAGCTGGGTGTGACATTTTTACTGTGGTGTTTTGTTGTTTGTTTTTATGAAGAAACTATTTCCTTAATTACTATATGCCATATAAATTTTCAACTTGGATTTTCAGTATTTGGGAGTTCCAATTTTTCCAGACAAGTATCTTTAATGCTATTTTAATACATTTCAGTCGATATGATCTTCAGCCTTCTTCAGACAGAGATTTCATTTGGTGCTTATTTAGAGATCATTTTGTGTTGTTGTTGTTCTTTTTTTTTGTTTTTTTTTTTGTTTTTTTTTAAAAGAAACAAAAAGGTATGAAGCCATGTATAGAGACCACTGGATGCAATCTAGCCTCGAGGAAGGCTGAAGAATGGATCGGTCATAAATATTCATACTTCATTAAAAACAAAGATAAAAACAACAGATTATGAAAATAGAATTGTGATATTTGGTTGTATTTATCATCTAAAAAAATGTAATGAGATTTCCAAAAATGAAAAAATTGAAAATGACAAAATATAAATTTTTCAATCTAGAAATGATAAAAATGTGTGATTCCGAAGATAAAAGGTTATTACACAGCGCAACTTTGACTTTTTCTTTTTTTTTTTTAATTCCTTGGTAATAAGTGTTATTTTCCAATTGCTAATACTTAAAAAGTATAGAAAATTTCAATCATTCCCATCAAACATCCCTTTTGCAACCAGGACAGTGATAATTCAAAATCTACTTTCAATTGGAGAATTTACAAATTTTCAATCAAATCAAGTAAGAAAAACAATTATGGATATCAATGTCCCATGCAAAGCTTGAGAGGAATAGGAGCTATTTCATATTCTTTTAACATATAAGCAATCAGAAAATAACACTCACTACCCAGGGACAAAAATTGCATTGCATGGTATTACCAATATTATTGGCAACTCGGGCAATTTTCCATGTATTAATTTAAAAAAGAGCATTTAATCAAATTGACATTTTACATTTTTATGATTATAATTATCATAATTGATTTTAAAATCTAATTACAAGGACCTGGTAAAATTCATGATCACTGCTCAGGAGTGAGTCATCTGATGCAACCACTTCGAAAAAAAATGAAAAATAAAAGGGGGTTTATTTCTAACATAATGTGTTATGTTAGACGTGAATAAATATGAATGTTGACTGCTAAATGACCACGACTTGTTAGATTTCGTGAGTTTTGAGCTCATGAGTCAGTTTTCTGATGCCAAGATGTGTGAGGGTGGGGAATCCCTGAAACAAAAGTATTGCAGGAGGTTTCCTTTTATGAAGACCTGTTCATCATGAGATCCTAAGAGACTGAGTCACCATGTCAAAGTAGTTTAGCTGCTGACTGACTTTTAACCCTACATCATCGGGTTTCGGGGCAAACAAGTTTGCATAAAAACTGAAGGCACCAAGCTGGGGTTGTGAGCGGGGTTGTGAGCATGGCTGAGAGCAAGGTTGCCAAGTCAGACATTTTTCAGCTGAATCTGGCTGGGGTTTTTCAGTTTAGTTGATAAAAATCTCCAGTAGCTGAAGATCTGGCCATTAAAAAAGAATAATTAGTAAGTTCAATTGGAGTAAACATACAATTTTCATTATTAATTTGTTTAGGAGTCTCAGTACATAGTTATTCTATTTGATAAGTGGGCTTTGAATGAGAATATAACATTCTTATTTATAAATCTGGCAGGAAGTGGAAAAATTTTGCTGTTTTTAGCAATTTTTTGGAGATAATTTTAGCTATAAAAAAAAAAAAAAAAAAAGCATACTTGGTTCTTGCTGTCTCTATACATGAGTTCCCATGAGCTGAGTCAGCAAGAAAAGTTAATATTTGAATTGTAGATTAAATCTAACAAAAACAGAATGGATTTATGATTTGTTTTTCTGTAATCATGATTGTATATGGCGAATATCTTTAAAAAAAAAAAAATTGACAGCATTAAATTTTTTTTTTTCGAAATGAATACAAAAGCCTGCACAAAAATTTTGTAATGAAATTGTTAGATACAACAAAATCTGATTATGTCAGCAATATTTTTTACCCCATATGCCGCTATACACAACTGATTAAATTTTTTTTTTTTTTTTTTTTTATAAATCGAGAGGAAAAAAAAAAGTAAACTAACTAACTATTCAAATATTACATTACACCCAATGTGTTGTGTTGGTATTATGATTAGGAAGCTGACTACCAAAGCTTGAATAAGTACAGTGACAGGGTTTGGATGAATTACGGTGGTCCTTGTGAACCACTTGTTTTTTGTCATTGCCACTCCCTCTTCACAATAAATCAAGATACAGAAAAGGAACTAGAGCCCCCCCCCACTTAACCCCCTGGCCACCTCACAAGATTAACACCAGATTGATAAGGGTAAGAATCAAAAGATACTAACTACAATGTAATGGGGGAGGGGGTTACTGCTGGGGGTCATTCAGCCAAGTAAAAAAATCAAATTCTAAATCTATCTGAAACACTATATCAAGGTCCAAAACCAAAGTTTAGTGAAAGTGACACTGGCTCTCTGAGGAACAATAGATAGAAGCTATTTTCCTACTAACGCTAATAATATTTGACCACAAGTTGTTATGGATATTGACTTGTTCATTCCTCCTAAAATTGCATCTGTTTTCAAATCATTTATATTCCAGCTGCTAAAACAAAAAAATGAAATGAAATAAATAAAAATAAAAATAAAAATGAATTAATTCTACGAATTAATATACAGTCTATGAAATTCCACTCTGTTTACATCTGTCATTGCCAGGGCCAGGTCTTTTTCATTATAAATTAAGATAGGAAAAAGAAATCTAATCAGATCCAATCCTCCCTCTGGCCATATCACAAAAATAACACCAGATTGATTTGGTAAGAATGGAAGATGCAAAAAAGAAAGGGGGGGTTACAACAGGGGTCACTCGTTAGCTGAAGCTAAGTCAAAAATCAACTTCTCAATCAGAGTGAAATGCTAAGTCTATCACTATTCATGGAAGATGATCGGCCATTTCACTGACAGCTGTGCCAGGAAAGGTGATCTGGACTTATACTAAGTTAAAACTCAATAAGTAGTCAGTAATAACTAAAATAAAACCCCACCATAGCAATACAACTACCATGCCCTGCCAAAGAATACACACTTAAAATCCTCACCACAGGAGGAAACCAGGACTCAACAGGTTTGTACCCCCCTTCTCCCCACACCCAGGGCATTGACCTGGGCACCCAGCCTGCTACACTGCCGTATCAATATTTTGGGGGAAAAATAGAGCTCTAAAGTTAGCACACATCTGCTTTGTCGGAGCTTTGGGGTTATCTGCTTAAAGCTACAAGCAGCCATTGGAAATAGCAGAGACAGCTATACTATCTGGACATTCTATACTTAATGTTGTAGATAGTTGTAATGACCTGATTCTCCTTCAAAGGGATGATAGAAGTGCATAGCCAGTTCAGCACCTACCAACAGCAGATTGTTCACATCCCGTGGCCTAACCACAGGCAAGCCCTACTATAGAAAAATTCCCACAAAGGGGCGGCAGGCTCCCTGCAGCAAATGCAAATCTGCCAGAGGGACACTTCAATCAAACCCACACTCTTGGAAACCTGCTATCTGTGCCAACTTGGTGGACCATAGGCTGTTACCCATTGGTGGGGGGGGGGCCCTTGGCAAGCTGACTGAACCTTGAAAATCCATTCCTTAGGCCAGAGGAAAAATCCGTGCATAGGCCTGGCCATCCATGGTCCACCTGCCGTGGCAATCTCTCCCAACAATCTTTGTCCACGAAGCCAAGGCATTCATTAATTAATATATTTTTTTTTCTTTTTAATTGTACCATAATAAATTAAGTTATGCTGGTAGCAGACTATAGGAATATTGGCAGATAGCAAAAGCAATCAATAATTTACAACAAATTATTTACTTTAATTACAGAAATATATACAAAAATAATGATATTTTAGTAGTCAACACCTGGGGAATTTTCATGGGTAGAGCTGGTTTCTATAATTCTGCTAACCATCTCTAGTTTCTGTACTGGAAGTAATATTTGGAGATTTTTTTAGAATTTCATACAAACTTCTCCACAAATTAGAATGATAAATAATCCGTGCTTTCACATCAAACTTCAAACTTTTGATGTAATGTTATTCCTAACTAGGTTTAAAGTGGCTTATGTCGCAGGTCCCAAACCCAGGTAAAGGAGGATGGTTGAATATAGGGCTAGCATCTTCAAAAAAAAAAAAAAAAAAAAAAAAAAAAAAAAAATCAAAAAAAATAAAAATTTAAAAAAGAAGGGCTTCCTACTGGAATGAACAAAAGCAAGCAATATTGTCAAGAAAAAAAAAAAAAAAAAAAAAAAAAAAAGGAAAAGTTTCTACAGCCAATTTTGTCAATATTTTCAATTTCATAGTTCCATGAATTCTTTTCTGGAAGATGAAATAACTAACGCTAAGTCGGAACAAGAAAACAATGCAGAAAAGCTGTTTGGATATCTTTCAAGACCATCAACTCAAAATCACTATAGTGTGCATCATCAGCAGGCGGTGGGAGGGGGATAACTACCAACAAAAATGGCATTCTACAAATTTTACATATTCCACATTTTTTAGAGAAATGTTATCTTGGTCTTCAACATTTCGGTAGATATAGCCTTCATGAATTGCACAGACTATGAGATAAAGTATTTTACCTTTATTCCACTGTTTGGACGTATGACCATCAGGCTTTCTGATTATTATTCCTTCTTATATCTTCCATCCTTTCTCTTCTTCCTCCCCACCAAGTGGAATTAACCAGAACAAGCGGCATCACAAGAATGAATCAAGAATCAACAAATACAAGAGGTCATCCTCCAGCATGAACAGCAGATTAAATTAAAGTTTCACACCAAAATTCCAAGAACGTTACTGAATATGACAGGTACCCAGAGAATGCTAGAGGATACAGTGGCTAAAACATTGTGACTATGACAACCAAGATGGGGACAACAGTTAGAATAAATCAGTGTATAGTAATGAATGGGGATTCCTCTTCTCAGAAATTCAGATAGAAACTGAAAATTATTTATAGATAGAGCATTTTTTTCTTTCTACCACATGAGAGAAATTACGGAACTCATTGTTCAATGTGGTTTTATTCATTATTTTTTTTTTATAACATAGTTGAGAACAAATTTACAATATAAAATATTGTCGGTGGAATTGCAAATTGAGTGATTTTTCTGACTAGATACAAGTTATGAGTTGCTTTTCATCACAGCTTTTTGATCCAGCCAATTACTCTCTGGCAGTGAGTAAATGGCATTGATAGAGAAATAAAATGGGATGAGGATTCGAATCACACCTATGGTTTATTCTTTATTTTCCGATTAATGTGAGGGAAAAAAAAATAATAAAAAAAAAAAAAATAAAAAAATAATGATTATTATATATATTCAAACGATGAGTTATAACACCTTTTTTCTAATTGGGGGTGGGTTAAATAATGATTTATAATACATTTTTTTTTATTTGGATGGGAGGGGAGTAAGGACAAAAAAAAAGGACACAAGTTAGTCATAATATCCTTATTCTACAATAATTGAAATGACTTATATAACAGAGTCTACTGTGAAATCAGTTCTCACTTAATGCAGTTTCAGTTAAAGTCATGGTTTTCAGGAACCTACAACCTAAATACAATGTTAGACAGGGAGTTCCTGTAATCAAATAGTAACCAAACAAGTTTATCTGCACTGAGTCCGACATCACACACATGCATTTATGCAATGAATTACCCACTGGTAAGAAGAGAATCTACTTACACTACAAATATAAATTCCTATGCATGTCTCAAACAAATAGAAATGTCTGCAAGTAAAAAACTGGATTCTACACGGCTAGGACAACACATGTTGCTAATAACACTCAAATAAATGCTTACAATGCTGAAGACATTCTCTGCCATTGGTTCTACCATCTCTAAGATGGTTAAGGGTGGGAGAATGTCTTGAGTAGCAAGTAAGGCAGGAACAGTTTCCATATTCCAAATGAATCTGATCTGCTGGTTGCTACATTTATTGGTTGTGAAAGTCTAACCGGTTTGTATTCTGAAAGATTACAAGGTCATCGGGAATTCAGTCCTTTTGGCTTCCAACAAACCGGACAAGAATTAATTTTTTGAGTTGTCTGCCAGGTGTTTGACATAACCGAGCGGTGAAGGACTGAATATTCGATTCAAAAATAAATAAAAAAGAATAAAATAGAATAAAGATATTTTTTTCTCAATGCAAGAACAAGGCAAAGTACATAAATCCATTGTTAGATCTATTTGTACTATCTAATCCGTACATATAAAAGTGTAACTTGTTGGACAAAAGCCTTTCCCATCTCCTTCCATGACGACTGTGAATGCACTAACCTCTACCAGGTCTTGCCAATAAACTTTTCTCTCAATCTTGTGCCTGGTCTTCGACTGCATTTACTGTCTCATGGGTTAGACTTTTGTCGCATTCTTCTTCCTAAGTGACCAGCCCATCTCCATTCTTGTCATTTAATCACTTGTACAATTTCCTTCACCTTAGTCCTTTTTTGGGTGCACGTTCACCTTTTTCTATCGCTAAGGGTTATTCCTAGCATTGCTCTTTCCACTGAAGTCTGCACAAGTTATCCCCCTTGCACTTTCAGACTTATAGAAGGGGGTGCGTCAGCGATGGTCATCACTAAAATAAATGTTTGCGCATCTAAAATTCATTAGTGTTACGCGAATGCACTCAATATTCATTACTATATAAACAAAGGACAAAGGACAAAAAAAAAATTAACATTATTACAGCTTGCAACGTCTGTTTTTTTTACTTTATTTTCAAAATCAATGTAAATTAGATCACTGGTCAATAATCACATGTCATCTTCAAATTGGAAACTTGAAAATATCTTGCGTTTACAATTCTCAAGTGGTGAAAGCTTTGACTGAAATAAAGTGAAAAAGCTCCCTCATATTGACAAAAATTGGTTTGAAATTCTCTATCAACAGAAAGATACTTGAAAACTATAAAGCACTCCCAGAGCGCATACATCAGCAAACGGTGTACACTAACTACATCGATAGAAACAAAAAACAAAAAAAAAAAAGCCTTGGATCTGCCCCAAAAATTAATCACTTCAAAATTTTATTGAAGTTTCGAACTCATTGGCTGTGTTCCAGTTATTCAGTGGAAAGAATGGCTGCTTGTGAAGTAAGCACCCTCCTCCGGCATAGAGGGTTGTGAAACCGATTCTCACTACAAACTTATTCTTTATTCCATGCTATCAAGTTATTTACTTGTTGCTGAAGGGAATCCAGCCCAAGTTTAGACTTGATAAAAAGCAATTGAAATTAGGATTAAGGTAAACAGTAGCAAAAAATTAATTATCATTCATTACAATACTTCTAATAATATAAATGAAAATAAAAGAATAGTATTTTATCTAAGATTTTTTTCCATATCTTGGAAAAACAGTTTCATGATGAGGGTACAGTTGTCCCCAAAAAATAGATAAAAAAATTAAATATTTAAAGAATTAGAACAAGTCTTTCCTGTTCAGTCAATATAATACAAACTAATTCAAGCAAGCTAAGGACACCATTCACTGTCTGCAGTTGTGAAAGCCAGAAAAATTTCGCTTTCTTTTCATGACATATACATCCCAGTAGACTGCTAAAAGAGATTTATGGGACACATACATCCCAGCCTCAGAATATATAAATGTCTCGGGAATCATGAAAAGGTTAAAAGATGAAGAGAAACTAATATTTATTACTGAAATTAATAAAAAACATTTGTTAAATTTCTAAGTTTAACCCAATAAAATTTCTGGAATCTTTTTTCTTGGAGGCTAAATTTGCTTTCAGAAAGAGAACTTTTTGACACACAAAAAAAAAAAAAAAAAAATTTTCCCTCCAAGAGTTGAAATAACACTAAGAGAACATGGTATTTTGGATGTATTTTACAAGTTTTCTTCAGGTCTTTTGTGATGTTCAAGAATCTTTTTAGTATTTTCCAATGGAAAAAGTTCTGAAGTCAATGTTTGTAATTTGTAACTAAGTGCTTTCCTTCCTACTCAAAAGGTTTGGTTTTAAAATATCATTTTATGAGGAATACTTTAATTTCTTAATTCTTGGTACTGGAAATGCATTTTCTTATAAATCTAAACACAAGTTGGTCTAAACGACAAATGGTTTACAATACTCAAAGGACTACCACTTACGGCAACTCAACCAAGCCCTTTAACTGTCCACATGGAGCCTCAGTCCTATTCATAATACCAGTGCATTTGACAGTGTAGTATTTGCATGTTTTTTTTTTTGTTTTTAAATCTAATGACCATCTTACGGTACTTGTCTCTTTCTAGATGAAATCTAAATTGAAAATGGAGTATGGAATAAAATTTCCCACCAATTTCTAAGCTTGTACGCAACAAACACAAACAAAACACTCATTGGCTTATGACGTCCATTAACATAGCAGAGAAACTATTTTTATTACATGGTTTATGGAATTTACAAACCAAATATGGTAGGAGCACGGGCTGAATAAATTTGCTTGGGAAATGAAGACAGCACAAGCAAAACCGTAAGATACTTGGAACCACAAGAAAGCACCAAGAGTGCATAACTAGTTTCAATATTTTAAAACAATATTAGAATTGGAGAAGGAGCAAAATACAGAAAAGTGAAACAAAAAAATAACATGTTAGTAAAATCCAACGGCATTTTCAATTCAGAGCAAGTTTTATTTGTGCAAAACTTTTTAAATTCCCAAGTGTTTTTCACTGGCTTAAAAAGAGTTCATGAACACAATCTTTCCCAATCTATAAAAATTAAACTATTTCACTATGATTTTTGATTGAACACTTCAACTGCTGACTTACCCAGTGCCTAAAAACAGTCCCAGAGGCCCAAAATATGCTGTGTATATGTGTGTGCACAAAATTCACTTATGGTTCCCCCTTCCACAATTAAAAAAATGATTGTTGGATCAGCGTTCACTCTCATCCCCATATTAATGATCTGATTTCCATCTATTTTTCTCTAATACATAAAGTGATTTGGCCCACCTAATTTGGCATACATACTCAATGGACTTCACAAGTAAAATATACACCACTATTTCATTTACATCTGTATTGCTACTAGAACAAAGTTATAGATAGGCAGTTGATGATAGGACTCGATTTGTTACCTATGTTGTCAACTTTTTCTAGAGGTGACAAGATAGTTGAGTCAAGTTATGAGAGATTAATTCAGGAGCTCACTTAGACCCCTCTTCAACCATTGTGGCATATCAGCGAGAAGAAATTTGGTTAAAATATCTGATGAGAGAGCAAACGGAGAAGAGAATTCAGGACTGTCCCAAGAGTATGAGTGCAAAATGATTCAGTTGGTGATAAAGAATTTATAATCAAAATAAAAGCACGTCTGAAATAGCAATGTTAATTGCATATATGTGTGGGTGTTCTCATATAAATTGCATGGCCATCAAGAAACTCATTCCTCAGCTTACATATGTTCTTGGTCATCAAGAAAATGACTTTCTAATTAATTTTTGATAGCAATTATTCTCACTCAATTAATCTTCCTTCTAATATAGCAGAGCAAAGACATCCCTTAGAAAAAAAAAATATCAATGTCACTTTTGTCAGTCAGTTTTTATCAGACTAAAGCAATCAAAAAGAGAGGAAGGGGGTTAGGCTAAGCTTGTGTCCATGTGTAGGTGTACAGTAAAGCATATGTCTATGTGTCCATGTCTACATCACCAGAGTCACCAATTTAGATTGAGGTTTCAGTTTTGATTTTTCATGAACAAAAATGTTTTTCTTATATTGAAAAATAATTTTTTTTTTTCACCCAATTGATTTGCTTTATTTTTTCCTTTTTTTTTTTTCTTCAAAACAGAAAATACGAACAGTTGTATGGGATCAACAGGAAAAAAAAAATTTTTGCTCGTGGTGTACATTTTTGTTTGTAATAAATACATTCATACTAAAATATACACTTGCATAATTTATCCAGTGATTTTTGACAGCTATTATACTAGTACAGGTATACCTCAAGTTCACAAACTAATTTGTTCCTGATGATAGTCAATAAAGTGGGAGTTTATAAAATGCGGTATAGTTTTATATAGAAAACAATTTATCAGATAGGGTTAAGTTGCGAACACTGCCCAGAGCCTAACCACTTATCTGTCAATAAACAGGCTTCAGGCTTTCCTCGAAGCAACTATACATTTCAAGCAATCACACTTGGAACAAAACAACAAAAAAAAGTTGAAAATTCCCATCATGGGACTTCATCACTCATCAAGCGTGGAGATTGTTTAGATAAAAGATAGCTTTGAAGCAAAAGGTAAGAGCTCCGTGCCAAGTAGTAGTCATACATTATTGAAGCAGAAGTGACTGAAATGCTTAGAATCTATGCAGTTTGGACAAGACCAAGGAATGATTATGGAGACTGGGTTTAACCCATGTGCGCTTTCTGAAGTGAGGAGAATTAGACAACAAATATTCATGACTTATGGAGTAAATGCATTGCCATTTCATTCAAGAGAGATGGAGAAGTGAATATGCATTTAGAACTAGAGAAGAGGACATGATTGAGTAGTATAAGAGATACCCCAACATCCATGAAATGAAATTGACAATGTTTAGAATAGTGATTGGTTACCATGGAAAAATGGTAAAGTTTGAATTGTTCGTGGGGCTGGCAAAATGATACCAATCCTAGAGAGAAGAAAAGGAAGAGAGAGAAAGAGGGAAGTAACCGACAAAGAAAGTTGGGGTGAATGAGCGAGCGAACACGTATGTTCAGAGCCTTTATAAATAAGGTGAAATGACGTTTTGTATATGGACTTGGATTTAGGGTTTGTTATCTATTTCATATTCAATTTTAACTATAAGTAAGGGAGCCACTAAACCTGTATATCAATAAAAAATTTCAAGTTTTTCTATAAGAGGAAGCACAATATTCTTTCAAATCTACCAGTGTTTGAATTTAAATATTTCAAATCATTACCTGAACACATCCCAAAATAAATAGATAAATAAATGAATAGCAGGTGGGAACAAAATAAATGCACATTTTGTGTGGGAAAAAAAAAAAAAAAAAAAAAAAATAAGCATCATTAGAATCAACAATGTTGCCAACAATCCACTTTAGTCCATCTAATTTTGTCAGAATGATAAATCCATGCACCACAATAGTCAATTTGGAAGCTATTACTGACTAAACAAAGATAACTGCAGGAGTAATTCAATCTTTATTCGTTTCAAAAAAAAAAAAAAAAAAAAAAAAATGGAAATAAAAAATAAAAAAGTAAATAAAAATAACCCAGTCATAATAATGATTACTTTTGGGTGTAGGCTGATGTTAGGAACCACCTTTTATATGGTTCAATAAATACACTCCAAGACAACAGCTGGAATAACCATTCTAAGAAAGAAATAGATTATCAAATGAAGCAGGTTATCAAAAAGTTATTGTAATAAGATTCTATTCAATATTTATGTTAAAGCATTCACGGAGAACAGATTGTAGAACGAACTGTCCTTTTATAATTGCTGATGTTAAAAATAAAAATATAAACATTGCTCTCAAGTCGTTATTGAGATTCTGATATTAAGTACTAAGGTGTTTGGAAAGTAATTACAAACCGCAAGCCCCATTTTTAAGCCTTTTAAAGCACAGTTGGCATTTACAAGCTTTCACTGAATCAGGATACACCTCACAAATGCTTCTCATTGTCTGCATCGCAGTTCTACTCTTTTGAAATTCATATAGTGAGCAATGGCAAATATGTTGCTCTTTAAAGTCTATCCTCCACGGGGTTTATCTTTACTATACACTATAAATGACACTGCCAGATAGAAGAACTATATTGAGACATTGTTTTGTTGATTGACTAGTTGGTTGACTCATGATTTCTAGAAGTGAAATACGTAATAACTTTCAGAACACCTTAATATTTCACATATTTTTTACAAGTTTTCCAAAGGTATTTTATTGATTTTGTTTCATATTGTTTAGTTGATCTATTCTTGATCTATTCTTTGCCCTTTAGATTAAACAATGGAAATTCTAAATAGGAGAAGTAGCTGATGATGAAACTCAAACTTGCATCCTATATAACAACAAAAGTGTAATACAAGCATCCTGTTATAACCAAGCTGCAATAACCAAAGTCGCCATTTTAGAGCAAGGTCTAGTTATTTTTGAGCTAGATCATGGGGGAGGGAGTATAGGGGTCCACCATCCACTTGTGCTATAACACAAACTGCATTAAAATGTACCGCGTGGGGAAAGCATGTAATTAAGACAAACTTGTTGGTAACCCCATCTTTATCTTGGCAAAGCTGACAGTGTGAAAGTATCCGGGCTGTGTCAATCGGCCTGGTCCAGGGACTCAAAGAGAATAAAAGGCTATGGTTTGGATTACGCTGAGTAAAGTTCTGACAGGCCCAAACTAGTTCAGTCTCTAGGTACCGGCCACACCAGCCGAATCTGAGAAGGATTGGGCCACCAGTTCTACTGCCCCCGCCCCCGGTTGAGTGGAGGACATTTCTACTGTATAACTCTGAAAAGTAGTGCAGATAGATTGGCCAGACGACGGCTTCATATGTCAGATCTCTTTAGTGTTGTAGCACATTGAAATGTCTGAGGAAGGCTACACCTTACCGAAAGGTAACCTGGAACTGTGCAAAACAGGGATGTTCAGCTCCAAACAGTATTTTTACAAACCCAATACTTCCATTTATTGAAATAGTAAAATATGAAAAATACAAGTGATAGACAAACTAAATCCAATAAATCTTATTCTTGATATCATTAGAACATGAGTTTCAGATGGAGTGATGAATATATCGCAATCAAAATCAGCTCTGGAAACTTAAGAAATGGTTTGTGTCTGGCATGAATCTCACTGAGGATTGTGGGAAAAGAAAGGCAATATTTTAATGTTTAACTCTTAGATTCCTATTGAAATAAAAAGCAAAACATTTATCAATTTTTTTCTTTTTCCTCTAAATCGATTGTTAATATATGGGGAAAGAAGTACTGATTAAATTACCTCCTTTGATCTCAATGTATGTTTTTTTTTTAATTCTTAAAAATTTCATTTGCAAAAAAGTTCCATTATTTTTATTCTAGTCACAGAAGAGTTCCACTGTTATTTAAGAGCTGTTTTAAGCAATTTATGAATGTAAGAGTTAAACATTTGTGCTCGGCAGTTTACCCAGTGTCGCCAACTTAGCACTTTATGAGCTAAATTCAATGTTTTTTTTGGCAGCATTCAAATTCAACATTCTTGCTATTTTTAACCCATTTTCAGTGCCATTAGTAGACAATTTTCAGCTATTTCCCAACCATTTTATGAAAATCTAGCCACTTTCAGCTATCAAAAATGGCTATTGTTCTTAGCTCATTTTAGCATCTTTGTTGTTTTTGCGAGGTTGATTTAGCAAGAAAAAAATTGAGTTGGCAACATTGAGTTTACTTTTATTGCAGTTCATCGACTTTTGAGAGCTTACTGCTATTAATTCTTGGATTACTTTTGAAATAAGGTGGGCTATCTTGGGCTACTTATAAGAATATTCCTGCATTTATGATGTAATATAAAAGCACCAAAAAAAATCCAATTTTACATTTTCAAATTTCCCACCCTCCCATTCATCCCAGACTGGATATTAAATAAGAACTGTGAAAAAGTAGAAGGACTTCATAAAGAAAATATAGGTAAGTCATCAAATTATAACATTTTTTTATGATTTAAAAAACATTAAAATTGTGTTAGTGTATTCTACGTATTAAATTGCATTATTACTCTGAAAAGCATATCAAAGAATAAAAAGTGGTGGGCAACTTTCAATGCAAATTGCTAACTCCAAGTCCCTACATCTAGCTACTCTCACCAACTGAGATCTGGCAACTTTGGTTTGGTTGTCAACTGGGAACAAATCCAACGTGACTTTCAGTGAAATAACAGATGTCAACAACTCCCTGACCACAACCAGTTTGTAGGCCATATGAGAGAGTCAACAAACAACTAAAATATAAACTCTCTTCAAAGCTTATAATAATCATGGAATTCCTTTTACTATAAATGGATATGAGAAAGAGACAGAGAGAGAGAGAGAACAGAAACAAATAAGGGATAATTAGAAACTATCAACCAATACTGTCAACATCAGTTTGTTCAGTCTCTCGGTGGTTTTTGCTGGTTTTTGTTGAGTATGCATGAGTTTATATTATGTGTGTGCACATGTTTGTATGTATGTGTTTGTGCATGTATGTATGCACAAATATGATTGTGCTTGGGTGTGTGTAAGTAGATGTATGTGAGTGCGAATGTGTGCTTGAATGATGTAAGTGTGCTTGCATATGCTTGTGTATGCATATGCAGGTGTTAGTATATTTATGAACACACACACAACAGACCAGGAATATAATGGGTTTATTTCATAAAGTGCTCAATACATTCAATATCAAGTTAGAGTAGAGGTTAAAGTATGATGAAATAATGAAAAAGCTCAAACTAGGCAGTATATATATATATATATATATATATATATATATATATGTGTGTGTGTGTGTGTGTGTGTGTGTGTGTGTGCGCACAAAACTTTATATAAATTAGAGTTCTTGATTAAGCTTTTCCAATCTACTTGCTATCATGTCTCCTGACCCAAAAGCCCTACTGGCCTAATGTACAGTTTCTCATTAACCGAATTATCAGAAAATTAATTACATCATAATGAAATGTGTTACTTTATTAGAACTTGATGAAACAAGTTGAGCGAAATTTGCCAAATAAAAGGCGTTAATTTCCAATTCCTCTAGACACCAACACAAAACAATTTCAGAAGAAGTGAATTGGACGGTGTCAAAATAATAGCCATACAGTGAACAGAAGTAGATTGAATATCAGAAAAATAATTTTTTTTTAGCAACAAAGTGGTGGGATTATGGAATAGGTTACAAAAATATGTAACGCCATAAACAGATGTAATAGAGTTTGTTTTTTTCAGATATAAGTAGTAAATGTTTAAATTTTCAGCCCTCCAGCTCCTTTGGTGGTGGTCTGTCTGTAACTTGATGCATACATAGCCAACCAAACCAGCTTGATAAATGGAGCTCTGTTGGCAGTTTTGGTTGACAGTTTCTAAAAACATATGTCCCTGGAAGAGATTACACACCCGTGAGCTTTATTCCAATCACAGATAGTTCCGCAGGCACACACCTCAACATTCATATGAATCATTCAGCACCAAGAGAGCATTAACATTTCTTTTTGCCATATGCTACAGCCAGAAGTTCAATATTCAAATGCAACAAAAATCAATCAGTTATCAGTTGCCACTGAAGTAACAAAGATATCGTATAAATAAGGGTTAGCAAAGAAGAAAAAAAAAAAAAAAAAAAAAAAAAAAAATCAACTAACAGTAATTAGTAGAATACATACCATTCTAAAAATGTTTAAGCTACATTCAGCCAGAGGAAGACATTTTTTTTCTTTCTACAGGTATAGCTTGATTAGTGCAATTTGTCCCAAAATTTCAGCACTGATCAAGGTTTTATAACTTAACATATTTCATTCAACACTTAGTTTCATTAATCAGTACGGTAATACCTCAACCATGCTACATCAAAACAATACTATTCAAGGTATTACTGTATTTGGCTTTGTTTAAACAATACTACCCATATTTTCGTTATTGTCAATCTTCACTCAATATACCCAGGATCCTATTGGTCCATCAGGTTTAGCAAGTGAGTTTTTACCAGGTAAAATTAAAAGCCCCTAACCCCTACTTTTTGAGCTATTTTTTTTCAAACGTAGCTGGGGGCAAAGAGATGGATTCATGCTTTCCCAAGGGGATTAGTACAGAGTGAATGCAAACAGTCATGGCTAGAATTTGAATTCTGCTAGCTAATTCCATTTTCTAAACCAATAAGTTACACAAATCCTACCTTCAACTTAATATTTATTACAGAAATAGAATTATGCAAATACTTTTATCTCAGAAGTTATCAGGAATTACCACCAGAAATCAAATCATTGGACCAGGAAGTGTGTATCTGCATTTAATGGTAAAATTAACTCTTAAATTCATGAACCGCTTGAAATAACCCCTGAACACAGTGAACTCTTCAATGAATAGACTTTCAAGAAACGGAAGTCGCGAACTGAAACAATAAAAAAGATTTCTAATTAGGAAATTTTTTTAAAAATCCATTTAAAAGTGCCAGAAGTTAATACCCCTTGGATTTTTCAAATATGAATTCAATTATTAATTCAATCATTATATCCGAAATGGAAAAAAAAATGGACTCTTATCGAAAGAAGGGCTTTATCATATAAATCAGGAAAAATAAAGTTGCCTATTTCTACAACTACTACTACAACAATAGACAAATGAAATTCAACTAGATCCTTTTATCCTATTGAAAAAATTCCAAGGGCAAGCTGTTACCTCTTGGGAGAATGAGTGGATAGATTCACAAGAATAGATACTCAAGTGTGGGAAGTCATTTATTGATGAATAAGCCTTGAGGCAACAGACTCAAGAACTGCATGCATAGATTATAAACAGAGCAAGGTCAACAGATCTGCTGGGAGATCTTGAGCAGCTGAGATTTCATTTTTCATACATTCAGAGAAAAAGATAAAGAACAGGTCTGGTTAGTCACTCAACAGAAAATGTCACACAACCAACATCTTTTGGCAGCATACTATGTTGGGGGTACCTATTTAATCACTGTCTCACCACAGCAATATGTGACACAAGGTCGGGCTTAACGTGGGAAGAAATAGTACCCAACTCCCAAAATATGGCTCCAGCAGACGCAGTTACCGTTGAAAAGACAACGTCACCTGCGAAAGCTGGGCCGTGTAATAATGGGAGAGCCTAAGGACGAGACGAAAGGCCTCCCGATGCGCTTAGCAAACGCAGCCTCAGTGGAACCTCATTGGCCAACGTTTGCACCGGCGCACTCGGTCTTTGATACCTTCCACACAATCTCCGGCCCATTCGACGGGCAAGTGTCAGTACCAACTCCTCAGTCTGTGCCGTGGAACAGATACTACACTTTGATCCCGAAGACAGGGCCAGGAAAGCTTAAAAGTATGGGGGTAATCAATTGGAAAAAGTGATGATCATTGAATAAGTAACTTCTCTCAGCTCAATAAACAAAAAGACTCTAGATATAAGGAGTATATATTCAAATTTTCAGTCTTCTCGCTTCATTGAAAACTGAAGAAACCTATGCAGATAGTTTCAGTTGAAAGCCTCTAATAAACTTCAAAACACTTTCATGAACCCTTTATTTTTTCATTCCAGGTCAGCAAATTCTTCATATTGGCTGGTAACATACAGAAGTTCCAATTGCAGAAGTTCTACAATTGGACAGCTGAATGTCAAATTTGGTTTCAGATTGGCCTTAGAGTTAAATCTTCAATCATCAAGTTATTATGAAACTCAACTAATCTAATTTGAAGAGAGTATTACAGTTGCTAGAAGAGTTACATGAATAAGCTGAGATATAGCAAATCAAATACGGTCACCTAAATACACAGAAGCTGAACGACCCAAAAGATATCAATCAATTTATCTAGCACAATTTTAGCATTAGAACACTTTTGACGCAGTGATATATTTTTAAAAATAGACTAGGGCATACCAGTTCAAAACGTGCATCCAATATTAAAGAAAATTTTCTGAAGGTTTTAACATGAAATAATGAGATGTTCTTTATTCACGGTGTTGTTGATAGCAACGATTAAAACAATTTTTCTTAAATCCCATCACATTCATTTATGTGATTTAATCTCATTCAATGGGGCGCGGGGTGGATAGATACCACATCAATTCTCTGTATCTCACTCTTTTTCAGTATCTCTCTCACCTTCACTGTCTCTCGCCATACTCAAACATTTTAAATCTCTAAATTTGCACTTATGATCACTGGTGATGTAGTATATATTCAGGTAAAAAACTATATTCAATTTTTATTTTAAATCAAGCACACATCTCCCCCTCATATCAAGAACCATAAATTCAAACTACTTCAAACTTGACATTGCAATGTCCGATGCACATACACGGACCAACATATGCCTCGAATATCAACTTCCTACAACGGCCAGTCAACAAGTCATCTTGAGTATATACACAGATTTCTCAAACTATAGTGAGATGAATACAGTTGGGGGGGGGGAAGAAAAGAAAAGAAAAAATAAAGAATAAAATAGAATAAAAATATATATCTATGCTCTCCCTATTTTAAACACTAGTTTAAGACTTGGAGATTTTTCTCTCTACCTTTAAACTAGAGGAGTTGGATTAGACAAGGAGAGAGAAGAAAATGAATAAGGGGGTGGAGAGAAGAGAGAGAAAAAAAATCATAATTTTTTACAGCCAATTTATATTATGTAGACAGTTTCATTGTCTCAGGTCGAGGCTACAGAGTGTGAATCAGGGTGAATTTTGGGTCAAGAATGAATAGGGCACTTGGTCAGATGAATCCGGCAGGGCTACCCACCCACCTCACTCTTCTTCCTGCGTGAGGAGAAAGGAAAAAATAAAAATAAAAATTAATAAATAAAAGAGATTAATCCAAGGAAATAGCGGAATAGTAACCAACATTTATCAATCCTCCCTTTTTTTGAGGGAAGCATTTGCACTTGATGTACTGGGTGCCTCTCAATGACTGAAGATGGAGGAGAAAAGGAAATAATTATATATGTGGTGATCATCATCATCATCATCATCATCAGGATAATCCTAATAAGCAGGGAGAGGATAATCATGATGAACAGGAGGAGAAAAATGATAAACAAGCTTGCCTGCAGCAGAATCAGGCTAAACTCCTACTCTACATCATCGGGGGTCGGGGGGAGGGGGTGAACCCGTGCATGTTAAATAAAAATTTAGGGGAGACAACTCTTAATTGATTGTATTTCCAATGAATCATTGGAAATGCAATCATAAAAGAGTCAGCTCTTTCAACTAGGGAGGATTGTTTGTTACAGTGGGAAAACAAAGTCAATACAGCCTGTTGATTTTTAGAAATCAAAAATAGGTTTTTATTGCAGTTCATTGATTAGTCTAAAAAACTAAATGATAGAAACAGAGGCCTGTTAGAATATTTCCTTTAGAGAAGGGGTCCTCGATTTTCCGAAGTTTCAAAAGACCTTATCTGGACTCTTTGCATTGCAGGCAATAAAAAATTTTAAAAAATTTTTTTTCTAAGTAAATAAATATCTGAAGTTTCTAGTTACACATTCAAAGCTCACAAGTTTTTGCCAAAGGAAAATAATAAGCACAAGATTTTAATGCACACACATCATAAGGAACATTGCACCAGAGTACTTCAGATGTTTATGCATATTCAGACACGAGTCTAGCAGGGAAGTCCTCAATAAAGTAATTCAATTGGGAAAGAAAAAAAATAAAAATAAAATAAAACAAACAAAACAAGCCCAAGTAATCATAACTTAGACCTTGAGAAAGGAAAAAAAAGTTTATCATATCCATTGTCTAATTAGACAGATGGAGTAAAAAGGAATGATCTTCCTTTAAGGCCAAATAGAATTTATTCTGACCAGATTTATTCTTTGATGGAATTTTTTCCTATATGACTTCAAATTTTAACACCATGATTGTTCAATTACCAACTATGTTGGCAAGATTTTTCCCTTGATTTTAAGATTTATAATGTTTAAAAGCCAGATACGGATGTCAAAATCAATCTCGAGTGGTTGCCCCCATCTGCTGTCCTGGAGACAGACCCCAACCTGTCTAGTCTATTCACATTGCAGGAAACAAACTCAGGTACCAATTTTGCATTAACTTCTGTCATAGATTGAACCCACTGCTAAAATCTTATTGGGGGGGGGGGGTTCAAAAAACAAAAAAGTTTTCTCAAGACATAATGAGGAATATATGTTTGAATTCTCAGCCCTCTAGCTCCATTGGTGCTGTTCGTACACATGTATCATATTTGCAACAGATGAAACAGTGACCATTTTTACTATAAACTGTGGTAAAATTCTCAACATTTAGTACAACCGTATCAAATTTCAATTATTAATACTATGATGGTGTTTAATTACCACACTATGAAAAACTCTGTTAAAACTATTCAGCAACAGCTCTAACAATCTTCATAAAACATGGCAGAGGGCAGCTCTCCGAAGATTTTTCAGTTGCCTAAAAGGATTAAGGTAAGGGTGTGGGTAAATTCTGGTTCTCGTAAGGGTGCAAGCAGAAAATTGATCGCAATGGTCAATCTGTCTGCAGAACAAGCCATAGATAAATAATTGATAATTCACTTTCAACTCAATCAAGTGATTTTTAAAAACTGAATAATTAAGATGAAGGTCAAGAGTCAAAAATCAAACTGATCTATATTGATCAAGAAAGTCAATGTAAATATCTGAGACTATGACACGAGAAATCAGCTATCAAAAACCTGTTTAAATTGCAAAATACCTTTTGAATTTTATGTAAACTAACTTTTTTTTTGGCATGAATAAAAAAAATTTTTCTTTTCAAAGTTTATCAAGTTTATTATTTTATAATTTTATTTCATAAATATTTTCTGTTTTGGGGAAATTGTTGTCGGCGAATAATTCTTGTTAAATTTGCTCATTCTTGAGTAGAAGTATAGATTTAAGCCTATTCTTGGTCAAATGTACTATTTGAAGTACAAAAGTAAAGTACAATTTCTGCAGAAAATCAAGTTACGACCGATGTATTGAAATGCTGCTGATGCCTGGACTCAGTCAACCCCCACATTAGCTTCACTATTCATTACCTCCCCTTAGACTAACAACTTGAAGCTAAGTGATAATCGACGGGAAGAGAGGGTGGGGTAAGGAGGAAAACCTCATCTCTATAACAACAGATGATGCAACAAATATGATAAAAGCTTTTGTAGAGTTCCCTGATCTGTGGCTTGGGTGCTTTGGTCATGATTTGAACCTAGCTATCTCTTCAGAGATTTGACACAGAAGTCAAGGTCTACCGTCATCTAATCCAAGGCCTCTCTCGGAGCCGGAAGAGAAGAGATACAAAAGTAAAGCTAACTGCCCTCAATGTGCCACAGGCAGCTTGGATACATGATGTGGTGACCCAATAGAAATCGACTCACAAGATGTTCAAGCATTTCCTCAGTCAACAGCAGCCAGTCCTTGCAACACTGGCAGGAGAAAGAGGAGCAGAGCATCTGATGTCCAGACATCAGCACCATGGAGCAAGTGAGCCAGCTCTTTGAACTTCTGGGTAAGTTTGCTGAGGCACTTGAGCAACACTGTCAACCCTAATGCCTGTCCTGAACCACATCACCCATGATGTTCTGGTGGAAAAGGACGGGGAGCCATCTCTGGCCAAGGGAATTGAAAAAGGTAATGAGGGAAGACCTTAAAAACAGGTAAAGACAGCTGTGTCAAAGAGGCCTTGAAGATGGCACCCGCTCAAATCTGAGAAGAACCAGTAACTGCCACCAAGGCCAGCCCTAAAGTGTCATCAGAAACAAAAGGCGTGGCTTGGTTTCTGAGGAATATTACTCCAAGGCAGCAGAAGAGGTGAAGAAGGTCAGACTCAGATCCCTACCGCCTCAGAGGACACGATGGAAGAAGAGATCAAGGTCAACCAAAGTCTGCCATCCATTCCAACAGAAGAGGATCCACTTGTGGGGTAGACGGGCAATGCATCAGAACTGCCCCATCTAGCCAGCAAGCTTTTGAGCATCCCAGCAACCAGCATATCAGGAGAAGGAGAAAGGGGGTCTAGTGCCACCAAGTACATTTTCTCTCCACGTAGATCACTACTTACACTGGACAAAACAGATATGCTGACATTTTCATACTTCAATCTCAAGTGAGCAAAGATACATACATATATGCTGTTACACCAGCAGAACCTTATTTCTTAACGAAGGAGAGAACGGACATATAATCAATGCTGTTCATTTGACTTGTTCACATATGGTTGTATTTTTCTTCTTACATTCACATCGTGTTTATTAATAGTTGTGTTGATTTTACATGCACATTTGAAGTGCTCACTTGTGTTCATCTTAAATCTGCACTAAGGAAACATTTCATGGAAGAAAAAACTTCTCAGTGATGCAGAGAACCATGAAATTGCCTTTACCAGTCATTCAGGCACAACCATAGCTTCAAAATCTGCAAAAGACGACATCTCATTACATTAGCATAAAATGTGAAGAAGCGTTTTTTTTTAGCTGCAATGTGCACCAAGTGCAGTTACCTCTCAAGGCCACATGGTGTTACGATGCCAACTTTACTGTTAGTGCATGATCACATTTGATGTTTTTATTATTTCAACATTTATGCTTACAAAAAGTGGCGGCAACCACTTGATTTTTTATCTCAATTATATCAGGTTTTAAGCATTACGTTTGTTCAAAATTTTCGCTTCACCTTCAAAAATGATTCCAGCATCGTGACAGAGGATCTGTTCTTCAGATTGCTCTCATTACAGTAAGTAAGTCACAAATGAGGGGTACCTAAGCATTAAGATAGCTAACCACTACCCTAAAGCAAGGTGCCTAAAACTCCTGATCTATTTTTTTTCTTTTGGAAAAAAATTTCCATTTGGATCTAAAAAACAATTCTTTTCTACCTTCTTTCCTACTGCTTCAAGTAATAACATTTACCATTTCATAAGTACAATTTTCACTTATTTCAGATAACTTTAATAGGTTTTTTCCCAAATTGCAATACCTTCAATGAAAAATTATTCAACACGCAATATGGAATTCTTAAAAGATAAAACCAGAAAATTTGTAAATCAACTATAAAAGTATCAAAATCATTTTTTACTTCCCAGTAGTACATATCATTGCTGAAGGAGTTCGTAAACAATGGAAAAAAAATGAATAAACAAACATCTTTAAATTCTCAGTACAAACTATATGATGGAATGACTTGTAAAGCCATCAATGTTGCCATTTTATGGTCAAATTTGACTGGTTTTAAAAAATTTCTGGCCATTAACTTCATGGTTTGACCATATTCAAATTTTTGCCATTTTGACTTGGTTGCAGTGGTATTTTTTTTTTAAATACCAATTTTTCGTATGTACTACAATCTTGCGATGTGTTATAAACAATCACGATTACTGATTTTATGCATAGATTATTTTTTATACAACTGTTTACCTTCTTAATTTTTCTTTCCAGTTGCTTTTAATTGCAACTTTACTCAGGCCATGACAAAGTTACGATAAAAAAAAAATTTAAGAAAAGACTCAATTTATAAATAGTTGTATAACATTTTTTGAATCAATAATGATTACAATACTCAATCTTATAAAAATCAATAAAATAATTGCTTTTATAAACAATTTTGCCATTTTTGTAGCAAAATGAGTTTAAACTATAAAAATTACAATATCAAAATTATTCTATCGTTGCAGTTCTCATTCTATTTATAGAAGAATGAGTTTGTGAATTAAGTTTAGAGTTAAAACAATTGGTTACAAAATTGAAACTTTTGTGTTTGAAGATAATGACTACATATTTGGCCATGTTCACAGTAACTTCAAAGCCATTAAAAAAATTTCTATTTTCGTAACTGTTTCAACTTTGAAGTCCAGTTTGTTTACAAACTAATTTTGCAATAAAATTTAGTACTATGAAGTAAAAATAATTCTGATAAATTGTTTTATGGTTTCTTTACAAACTCATTCACGCATACTGCAGAAAGTCAGCACTAAGTACAGAGAAGACTGGTCACAATGTCCTAATCACGTGCTGGTATTTTTTTTTAGATAATTAGTTCTGGTACATGTGCAGGCTATGGTGATTCATTCATGCAAGGTACAGATATTATCAGTTCTTCGTTTATTTGAATTTTAGAATAACCTACTTGCATAAAATAACCTCATACCATAGTTTGCATCATCTAATGGTGTGCAAAATAGACTGTCCATTTGTGAGAAAAGGAAGGTACATTCTTTCCTGTGTTCCTCTGGAGTCAAACCAAAAGAATATTACGCAGGATCAATATGTTTCTTTTCCATAAAGAGCAGAACTGAATCAATCGAGGTTATGCTTTGTCTGCAGACAAGAACATGATAAATCTGCCTTCAAACACTGTGTAAAACAGTGGCTATCAACAAGAAAGTAGGAATTTCTCTATTCAGGGAATTTTCTGACGTGTTTCAACATAGTGGGATGAACATAATACATTACTACCTCTGTCCCATAATAGTTGTTATGTTTAATGTACGTAATATACATGCAAAAGTAACAACTATTTGCATCACCCTTTTCAAACTGCTCAGTTGGTTGAAGATGGGGGGGGGGTGAAGGCTAGGTCCAACTACTAAAATGACCAATGGTAAAAGGGTTAATAAACACTGCTGTAGAGACTAAGTAATGTAATTTTCAATGACCTGTTGTGCAGTGGCAACAGAGTTGTACCAACCAACATAATGACTAACACTGCTTCCATCCATCCTCTTGACTGTGGAAGGTGTTTTGGTTTTAAATTTTCTCTTCACATCCATTCTTTTTAAATACTGGTTCCTGTCCACACAACAAGATAAAGCAACATGGATATGGTCAGTATTTAGATGGGTGACTGCTTGGGAATGCCAGGTACCATAAGCAAAAATGGTAAAGTGAGTGACGCCAGTTCAGGTGATTATCGCCACAAACCCTAATTCCCACATTGCAAGCCTAGGAGAGAGAAAGTTAGGATATGAAAAGCACCAGAAGGCACTGCCGATGCCATAGCCAGCATAGGGGTACTAGCTAGCAAGCATCCTTTAGAAATACAGCTGATCTATATCACAGCCACCACCCAACCAAGATATTTATAGTATTTTTATATTCAGATAAGCCAGCAGCTACAGACACTTGCTTATAGTCACAGTACCATAAAGTGTGTATCATTGAGATAGACATTCACAACATAGGTTCCTACCTAATACTGAATGCTTTAGCATCGCATTCAATACTTTTACAAGCTGAATATCAGTCCAAATGGGTGGGATAATTTCTGTCAGAAGGGAAAAAAGAAAAAAAAAGACAACAACACAAGCATGACAGGCTGCTTCAGTCATTCCTTTCATTGATTGATGACATGGGAATAGAATCCGTCTCTTTTCCCATCTCTGTCTATCCATCACTTTAAACATTTCACTTTTTAGTTTTAACCACAAGTCTGAAATTGTCATTGTTGTTAGGTGAGGTAAATAAAGTCAAAACTCAGGAGTTTGGCACAGCACCTGATTACCATCTATTTATTTTTATTAATGAAAATCAGATTTTATTCAATTTACTTGTTTTATTTTTTTTTTGTAAAAAAAGAGATATTTGTGACTTTTACAGTTTCTTTTCTTAAAAAATGCTAAATGTACATACATGCTAGAAAATAAAGTCATTCTTCCACTTGATGCCTCTCTATGAATGATACCAAAGTACCCATTGTTAGCAAGATGAAGCAGGCGCAATCAGCAGCCAATATCTCCCTCTTATTCTGTATTGTTCATAGAGAGGAGGGCAGAGTCCGACTATCATCAGCAACAAGCACTTTTATACCCACACACATTTCTGAAATTTTATGCGTAGTTTGCTGGATTGTGCTTGCTCCTAAAGAAAAGAACAAGTTCATCATTGTTATTGTTGATAAAATCCTACCTAACCATAGAATAGGAAGCTTCATTGTTCATCAGTGGTCAGATAGTAGCTCAGGATGAAATTACTGACAACTACTCATTATATATCATAAAATATAAAGAAGAAGTAAAATAAAACACGGACTATTCAAAAACTGCAACGTATGTACATTTAACAGCATTTTTCTACCTTTTTTTTTCCTGTAATAAAGATTATTCGTTTCTCATTGAGTTAAAACTAATCCCCGCTAAAACCTCCGAAAAACAATGATAATGATTGCATCAAAAACAAAACCAGAAATATCTTCCAAAATGCAATAGTTTATATATATATATATATATATATATATATATATATATATATACACACACACACATACACACACACACAAAGTCTTTCTTCAAAGACTCTTTTTGGGTCACCTGAATCATTACAAATGCTGAAGGACATTTAAAAGCACAAACCATGCAAATACTACATTTCATCCCATGTGCAGGTATTTTCTTGCCATCCAACTGGCTGGGGGGGGGGTATGTGGCACAAGACCATTTATTTAGGGAGGAAACCACATACTCTAGCACCATGTAAGGAAGATTCTAAAAATTACAAAACCTACAGGCTTCAAAGAATAGCCCAGACACCACTCTTCTTGGTGTAATTGGAGGTGCTGCATTGGGGAATGAATACCCTGGAACGGGAACTTTTAAAACGTCACTCGAGCAATGGTTTTTCAAATCAACCTTCTGTTTATTGTTCAGATGCTTTGCTACATGGCCAGTCCACACCTTTCTGGGGTCCTCGGCAGAATTTGATGGGGGGGGGGTCTCCTGCCTATTTGCACCACCCATCACTCATAAGGGGTTCTGTGGTATCCACAGAGCCCTAAGCAGCTATGTAGGTCACTTATGCCTTGGGCCAGTTCTGTTCTGCTACCAGTCTGTTAGTCTACCATAGTATACCAATAAATGAATTCATTTTTGCAATTATTCTATTTTTCAATTATTCACGATACTTTGGATTTATTTACTATTCTATACAAGATATATTTTATATACTCCATTCAGAGGTTATAAACAGGTGGTTAGATTACAGTCTAACATAGATTACATTCCCCAGGTATTAGAAAAGGCCTATGCAAAAAGTAAGCTTCAGCCTGTGGGACACATGGTAAATTCTTGTGACATTCCAGGGGGACAGGGAGGGCATCTTTGCCATCTGGAAATATGCAAAAATTTCAAGGAATTTGAGCTGATTGGTCAATCTATTCACCTGCCAAGTTACCTAAAATTGAGAGAAAATGAAATGCCTTCTTTAAAAAAAGAGAAAAAAAAAGCCATTTTATGGCTTAGGTTTCTCAAAACCTTTGGGTAGTGCTTCTATTACAACTCAAAAATCAACTTTTTACTGTGTTCAAATCAAACTAAAACCAGATTTTATATATTTTCCATTTAGTTTCGAAATACAGAATCTAGAATAAATTTAGTATAAATGAAGTCATCTTTCCACAAAGATAAAACAAATATTTAAAGTAAAAGAAACAGAGAGCTAGCCATTTTCTGCTCAGAGTCTTTAACGTTCTTGTTCTATCTGACGTTCACGCTTTACCTAAAAATAAAAGCCCAGCAAAGTCCAAACATGCACTCCCCTCATCATCATCATTCTTTTAACCTCCTTTGTTGGATCCAGCACACTTCTCTATCACAGGCATCGCGGAGCCAGTATTTTCTAAATTTGTCAAGTTCATTTCTCCATCTTGTATTCTGCCGGGCTCAGTTTAGCATGTGATCCCTAGGGATCCATGTCGTGAGTCATGATGTCTATCAATTGTCTGCCATTCTTACAACAAGGCCTGCCCGTTGCCATTTAAGTTTTCTAATAG
Source organism: Thysanoteuthis rhombus (assembly GCA_963457665.1). NCBI lineage: Eukaryota > Metazoa > Mollusca > Cephalopoda > Oegopsida > Thysanoteuthidae > Thysanoteuthis > Thysanoteuthis major. Next base: position 4,814,303 of record OY735208.1, on the reverse strand, counting down.
ATTCTATGATATCTTGGACTTCCGTTTTCTCCCTGATATACTGTGCTGTCTTGTGATCTCTCCATGTAAGGTTGAGCATGATTCTCACGCGCGCATTGCATGCTTCTCAGTTTGTGAGTGTCTCATGGTAAGGTTCCATGTTTCAGCTCCATAAGTGACAATCAGGAGAATGTATTGGTTGTATAGTCTTCTTTTCAGGATTATTAGGATTGTCTTTGAAGCTAACTTCTCATTGTGAACATCATCTACTTTCAGGCAACATCCTTTCATTACGTATGTTGATTATTGCGTTTTACTATCAAACATCTTGTATTAATGATGTATTGTAACATGCAGTATTCCTTTTGTTTCTAAAAAAAAAAAAAAAAAACTTGTTTATAATTAAATGTTTGTATTTTTCTAGGAAAATCTTTGTTCATTACTTCCTTTTTCATGTATTCTGTTCTAAGTTTTTATACTAAAAATAAATGCATTTATTTCTCAACAAACAATACTTCATTTCAATGGTGACCCAAACTATTCAATTTCTACAAAGAAATATTTACTAGAGAACACAGCCTTACAAGACCAAGCAAACCATTGAAGAGAAAAAAAAAAAAGAAAAAAAAAAAAAAAAAAACCCACCGAAGCTGCCGTGAAAATAGCAGAGAATGCCTCCAGATGATTTTGGATCTGAAGGAGCTATCCGTGGGCCAATGCTGCTGGGACACAAGTCAGGGCTGGGTCACCTGAGCAAGGGTGTACAATGTTTGAAGACCAAAAACATCCAATGACTTCAGGAGCATCACTGACAAGGTGTCCCAGCGCATCGTTAGGATCAATCTTCAAATCATTATACAAAGTTTTACAAGCATAATGCATACTACAGAGATTCAGCCCTATACTCCACTACGAGTCTATTGGAATAAGACAGTGAGTAACAGATTATTTTGGGGATTAGGCAAGTAGGTAGTCAGTGGCTCAATCGTTGATAATCTAAGTCTGTTTATCTAAAATTTACAAGTGTTATTCACCTATTAAAGTGATTAGATTTATAGAGAATAGCAAATACATGAATAGCACGTTTTGAATAACGAGCTAACAATTTCCATTTAAAAAATGAAAAATAACATTTTAAAATTTTAAAATCAAATACCCCCCCCCCCATTATGTATTGATAGTCTTGAAATTTTAAAGATTTGAGGTTCATAATTAATCACGTTACTTCTCATAGATTTCAATTAGTGAGGCACTTTTTAAGGACGCATCAGCTGTATTAATCAGAGCTTTCCTGTATAATTTTTATTCACTGGTATTTACAGGCTTATCCTGATTATTACTTCTCTATTGATTAATTTGCAGCAAGGCTTTGGCAGATTTTATACCTATTCTGAAATCATAATTCATATTTAATCTTCAAAGCTATAAGCTCATAGCAGATATTGCGATGTAATTTTCCTTCCTTGGTAGTGAGTGTTATTTTTTTTTTTTTTTTTTTTTTTTAATTGCTTATGCATAAAATGTATAGAAAATGGCTATTATTCCCTCTAAACATTGCTTTTATGACCGAGACAGTGATATTCAATTTACATGTAACCATTTTTCTTACTTCATGTTTTAAAATGTGCAAATTTTCCCATCATACCGTTGAGAAGGAGTAGATTTCAAATTATCACTTCTTTGGTAACAAAAGTAAAGTTTGAAGTAAATAATTGCACTCTATACTTTTTAGATAAAATCAATCAAAAATTAACGCTTATTACCAAGACACACTGCATGATTAGGTTAATTGAGAAACACAAGTAGATGAAAAGTTCTGTGAAACAGATCCGAAGAAGATACAAGGCAGGGTATTAAATAACTGGACTTATATTGGTGCAAGCATGAAACACTTGGTTCACATAGACCAATAGGCAAGCGTATACAGTTCCTGAAAGTTCCAATCCGCTGGAGTATTTAGTTTGCTTACTTAGACATGTAAACATGTTTTTCTGACCCGTCCTGAAAATGGTCTTCAGAAATCAATGCATCAACCTCTTGCACTACTCGATCACGTCTACATGCGACACGCATTCTTCGCCATGAATTCTAATCAGCATGCAAAAAGATTCAGTAGCCATATTGTTCAATTTCAACAAACATTTCATATTGATACATTGCTTAATTTTGAACAAGCCATTCTTACAACATCAAAACATCACGTCTACCCTGAGTGATGCGTAACAGAAAACTGAAGATATAAGCAAATGGAAACTTTCAGGAGGTTGTTTAAGATTGTCCATCAGTCAATATATTCCACATGCTTTGTGTATAGCTGCTGTGGGTCAGCTTACCCGAGTGCAGTCTTGTTGTCTAATAGCCACACCTTGTTAAATTTATACAGAAATATCTCAAAAGGTCCAAAACTAGACATCAATGATGTTCCAGATAAGGTATTTACAACAGCCAGTACCAGAGTGGTAGCCAGGAATTTGATTCCCCACACTATTTTTATAGGATTGGGATGTTCTGAGAGATCCACATTGTTGCATTTTTTTTTTAAGTGAAAAATAGCCAAAAACACACTCAGCTTGATTGTAGAATAGCCAGCAAATGGCTGGTGAGAACTCTGACAAACACCCTGGGTACAGCAGTGCAATGGCTGGTATGCTAGTTTTCACAGATCACTTGCTAGAGGATTGGGCTCAATCCTAACTGTCCTATTATTGTAGTCAACAGCTAGACTAAACCAAATTTAATAAATATTCATAAAGAAATTCCTGTTTAATATCTATAACAAGGGGAAGGAGTGGTAAGCAGAGCTGTTAGTAAATGACTAGATTGAACTGTAAATGATTCACAAGAAAGAGAGAGAGAGAGTATGAAAGAAGGAAGAACTCAACACTAGTTCTTCAGAACTGATGAGACGGGGAGGTAAAGACATTAATATCTGGACAGTCAACTGAAAATTGAAAAAGAATATATGGTCAGTTTCTTTTAGCAAGATGAAAAGCTAAGAAAAAAATAAGATGAAATAAAATAATATACAATATTCTCATTTCCTAAATAGTTTTGCAGAACCTCAGGGTTCCATGAAACAAAGTGACATTTTCGTAATATACATAAAAATTCTTCATTACATTAACAATTCCATTACGGCTTTTATATATCTTTGCATTTTATTGATAATGTTCTCAAGCAAATTTTGACTCCTGACTTAATTTCAAATACTTATTTTTAAGCCATGATGAATTAAAAACATCTTGGTTATTTACACGACACAAACTTTGTTCAATCAGTTGTCGTTCATATGTCTATTTTTCCACAGTAAGCTTTGTTTTTCCATTCAAGTTTGTTTCTTCTACTTGGGTTTTTAAACATTTGGATGATTCTATAAAGATGCCCAAAATCCAATAATTGAATATATATATATATATATATATATATATATATATATATATATATATATATATATATATATATATATATGTATGTGTGTTGAAGGGAAAGAGGTTTTTGAAGAGGTTCCCTAGAAAATTTAATAATTGAAAAGGGTTCTGAATAGTTCAAGTTTGAAGGCCACAGCTCTACAGAAACAAAACTATAATTCAGATAGGAGATACTTATTACCTACTGACATGCTAAAAATATGTCAGTCATATACAAACATTGTATAAATAAACACACATGCACCTCTCATTAATATTATATATATATATATATATATACACACACATCCATCCATACATACATACATACGTGTGTGTGTGCATATAGGTACATGTATTTATACAGCTCAGTCACGATGGTTGTGTTTTCATAATTAGACAGCTGGTTTGCAAAAATGGAAGGAAAGATAAAATGTAGATTATCTAAATAATGATATGGATCATTGACCACAAAAGAGAAGATGATTTGGTGCAAGTGATGACGAAGGCTGGTACTGACTTTGAGAAATTGTTACGAGAGAGGAAGGGAGAGACTGATAAGAAGCATTTGGTTGATCTTCTAACATTTTCCAACCAAATTTGACAAATCTGCACTTTTTGGTTCAGCCATATTTATCATACTCTTTTTTCAACAAAATGAAAAAAAAAAACTGGATTGAAACTATGTCTAAAAATGCACATCTATTTTATTGTAACTACTACTACAACTACTATTAGTAGTGGTGGCAGTATTTTTGTATCTACCCAGGTAAGGAGGTATCAAGGATTGCATGCATTGTCTAAAAAGTATAGGGACCCTTGCTTTATGACTTATAAATAAAGTTGACTTTATTGCAGTAGTATTTTCAATAAATTCTCATTTTTGGTGTGTATTGCAATATTTCATAAACAGTTTTGGCATTTGGGGCTAGAAACGTCTCCAACAATCTGGCCTCACTGATGGTGAAGACATGGAAAATGATCCAAAAATATCAAAGAATATGAAGATGAAGAGGTCTACACGTGGACTGTGTTTAGAAATGAATATGTCAAGATGAAAGGCATTAGATATGAATAAGGATTTCCCTTCCTAAAAAGAAAAAAAAAAGAATACACAGCTTAACACTTTTCATACACTTTTCAATGCACAAAAAATAATAAGACACCTTGGTCCTAAAATCAAATACAGGTTAAACTCCCCCTAACCCCGAAAGTAAAGTGTTCCTTCAAAACCCTTCACATCACAAAGCGTAAAGCAAAGAAGCAATTACCAATAATTTATATGGGGAAAGTTTTTGAGCGTTCTCAGACTCCAAACATGATGGTAGTCTAGGCCGAGTCGTTGGATGTTGGGGTAGTAAGAGCGACCGGAAATTTGGCGAAGAAGATAGGGTGCACGCAGCCCCAATAACATCTCGCAGGAAAACAAACGCCGAAGATCGTTATTCTCGCTTTTCGCCTTTTTTCGTAAAAGCGAAAAAGTGGTGTAAAACCAACTTTTGAGAAAGAGGGGTTTATCTGTAACGAAATTGATAAATTAAATAAATCTCAAGCTGTGTATGTTTGTTTGTTGATTGCTTGGTTCGTCCGTAACGCAGAAAGTAGAAGAACAACTTCTGACCTTCTCCACCGATAACCAACCCTGACTGTCACTAATATCACTTTCGTTGTAATAAAAATCTTCCAGCGGTATGATATAATAATAATAAAACAGTGTAATCAATCCTCGAACACAACAAGCCTCAATCCAATTCCCCTTCACAACAACGACTGCCACTAACGTTACTCCATAAATGAAATAATCCTCTATAATTAATAAAACAGTAGTCATCTTTGACGACATGGGTATACTAGTACATTGATAAATGAGGGAGCAGAATCAACATGTTGCACCTTAATAATCCCCCCCCCCCCGATACAAGATCTTTCAAGAAGATTTACATTCCATGTATGAAACTATGCTACCGGAGAAGATAATAATGGGATGGTGTTTAAAAAGACAAGACGAGGAGGAAATAAACACCTAGCCTATTTCATCATATTTTTTTTGTTTTGTTTGTTTGTATGAACAATGTAAGAAAACTGACTCTCCTCTGTAAATTCCGCACATTTCATAAGCATTGAAGCAAATAAACCATAGGAAATATTAGGTGTGTGCAAAAGTTTCCAGTAAAAAGCCGGTTTTCAAAAGGATTTCCGGGAACTTTCGCCTACACCCAAGTTAGGCTAGGGAGTTCGGGGAAACCCTCCAATATTGAGTTAGACTTAATAAAAATTGACAATCTGACATAGACGCAATATCACCTGATCGGAGAAATTTCAAATACAATCCCAAAGGCTGAATTATTGTTTGTGCAAATCATGCATAGAAATTATATCCTTGTATTGTATGATGTCAGTAAATGGCAAATACAGTGAGTGAAATATAATTTATGAAGCATTGGGAGTCAAGGGGTAGTTTTCAAATAACCCAACCTCCCACAGCTACGTCTCTAATGGTCATGTGGAGAGTCCAGCTTCATCTCAAGCAGCCGTCTCAATAATATGATCGATTTCGATCGCTGACACACATGTTAAAGGCACGTTTCGTAACTAAACAGAAAGGGGGAAAAATCGTTTTTTTTTCACAATTAGTATTTGTGAAAGAAAAAAAAGCAAACAATTTTCATAACCGATAACTAAAGTGGTGATGTTAAAAAAAATGTGTATCATTCAGGTCGAAGAGACCTGCCTTACATAAATCATTAGACAGGAACCAAACTGTTTCAGGTTTGCCAATGTTTATCTTACTAAACAACAACATTGGTGACCAGTGGTTAGTCGGAGACTAAACAACACATTCAAAACAAGCGCAGGAATTTCCGTTTCTTGGGCAATTTTCAGAAATAACGAACAGTCTTAGCATTAACGCACTTTGAACAGCCATTCGAAATAGCTAAATATGGCTATATTTTTTTAAAGATTTCATTTCCAGGTAACTATTCCCTCCAAAAACTCATACAAAGTATAAATTAATATAAATAAAAGAAGTATATTTCTATATTGATAATAAAGAACAATATTAGATCGAGAATTTGAACGTTGACATTCGATCAATACGTTGTACATTTATACTTTTGGAGTGCACAGTTACTTGGAGATAAATCTGGCAACTTTTAGCGAATCAAAAATGGCCGTTCTCCTAAGTGCATTATTTTGAAGATTGCCTCAAAAACATTCTGGGCTCCTTATTTTAAATTCCAGTCGATAATAATGCGTGCAAAATTTTCTAATTATATTCATTAAAAAAATGAAACGTTTTAAAAAAATCTTTTACAAGTTTATTAACTAATTGCAACATAGAATTGGGGGGGGGCAGGGAAGGAAGTCATCAGCCCCCCCCACACACACACACATACACACAGGGTTAAAGAAAAAAAAATCTGACGATGAATGAATGAAATGAGAGCGAAAGGGGAAATATTCACATGGGTCGGGACGTGTTCACATTATCAACAACAAGTCTATTATGATCTGTCGTAGTAGCAGAAGTGAAAATAAAACCAATTATTCCCCAATTTAAAAACATAATCCTCATCTGATAATCAAGTAGTTTGTAGTCCGAGGGGATTCTACAATTACCTGTGCGAGTGTAACGCGTATGAAATTGCCAATTATTCACACATGCATTATTAACACGATTTCTATTATTCATTTCATCAAGTTAGGCTATCTTTCGGTAGAGGTTCCCATGCTGTTTTCAGCTATTCAAATCGAGGCGATATTCGCTACGGAAGATCTTACGCGTAAAATTCTACTCAAGTTGATAATCGATTACTAATACAAAAAAAAAAAAAGTTAGAATACGTAGTGATACAATTTTAGTCCTTTCTTTAATATTACTAACACGAAAATAAATGAATGCTTTTTGAAATAGTATGAAATTAGTTCTCTTTATCTAACTGCCAAAGACATCCATAAAAAAAAAGAAGTTGAAAATTATTAGCATTAGTCTTTCTTGAAACTGTAGAAAATGAAAGATCACAATTCTTGGAAGTTACATTTATTTCGTATGAACTTGTATTAAAATTTGAGGATCAATTTTTCTTTTTTTTTTTTCCTCTCTTTAATATTAGATGACCAGAGCCATATAACCTGAACTATGTTTACTGTTTATTAATCTCAATTCTTAAAAGGTATGGAATAAACATGATGTATCACACGTATTATTCTCTTCAACTGCGACGTATGTTGACAGTTGTAAGAAGGGCGATCCCACATCAAGACTAATTCAAAGGTCAACGGTGTTTGTACGGAATTGACCCACAGACAGAGAGAGAGAGAGAGAGAGAGAGAGAGAACAGTTATCTTAAGAGGGGTTATAAGAGAGAAAGCGTTGATAAGATAGAAATATAGTGTATAATGGGCAAAAAAGAGGATATATTTTTCTTTTTTACGTCACACTGCGTCACATTTTTTCCCCACATCGATTCGAGATAATATTGAAATTTTTTTAAATATTTTTAAAAAATGCAAAATACAAGAAAGAATTGTAGAAAAAGCAGACGGCACAGTTTTCAAAACTAATGTATACACTTCATTTATTTATAACTTCCATTTTCTAATGAATTATGTAGCATTTCGGATATTTTGTTTCATCTATGATGCAACGATTTTGTTTTTTTCATTTTGGACGTTTAACAGGGATCAACTTGAAAAATCGATTTGAACAATTAGTTTTATTACAGAAACAAATGTAGCCAAATAAATAATGTCAAGAACAGAATATACAACGTCGCAGTTTTTCAACAGAGTCCATTATTTTTTTTTTTTCTCCATACCAAAGAAGGCTGATCGGATAATGGATTATTTTACTCATCATAACGCAACACTTAATCGATAAAGCCGATAATACCGACTTACCAACGCGTCCTTTTATTTATTTATTTTCATTTGACAAGTAGAGAAATCTATGCGCAACGTGTCCGCTCACTTCAGTCTATCCCACTTGGGAAATGAAAGAATCATGTTGAGGAAGAAGTAAGGATAGAAGAGAGGTTGAGAGAATGGAATTGTAAGAAGAAGACTGAAAAAGATGACTGGGAGGGGAAGGGAAACGGGTCTAATAAAGATATTCGCGACAGGAGAACGGTTGAACTCGACCGGCTAAAAGAGAAAAAGAAAGAAGTGGGGGTGAAGTGAGATTGAACACGCTTCCGAGAATCCGTGAGCGGAAGATTCTGTTAAATACCGTGGATGGTCGCTTCAGGCAACTCCCACAAGTTTTATTTTCAGACTGTACAGTGCTTCAAATTTCCATCCATCCACGGGTAAAACGTTCAAAACCACTGGTGTTATACTTGTAATTTCTACAAACATTCACTAACTTATCCAAACAAACTGACATTGAGGATTTAATTTAATTCTCAGCTCCATTATTTAATATGATGAACTTGAATGACTTGAAAAAAAAATTCAACAAGAAAAGAAAAAACATTACATATCATGGCATTATTAAAACCCATTCAAGTCTTTGACCATTTTAAAACTACAGCCTACAATAAATAATTACTAAATTCTTGAATGGCCCCATGGACCAGTAGCAGTACGTACTTTGCTCACTAAACAGTAAGACAGTATTGTAATAACGTATTAGATGAATAGTACTATGTGTCAAGTACTTCAAATATGTATCCTATTTAGTATAACAGCTTGTTGTGATAAACAACACGTTTGTATGGGGATTCGAGAAAGAAACCCGAGATATCAGCTCTGATGACATAAATAGTAATACAATTTACTTTCAAATAGTGTGTAAATAAAATTATGTGCGGCTTAATTTTCGATAATCCAGCTTAGTTTTTTTGTATTATTATTATTCAGTTGTATAAAACCACGTAAAACTATTCAACATTCCTTTTTCACAAGGCGATTGTTATTATTTGTTCTGCGAATAATAGTAGCAAGTGCTTTTTATGATCCTGAACAAAACCTACCAAGTAAAAATATACTCAATGAAAATTGCAGAGGAAATTGTTGCATAAAGCAAGAGGGAAAAAAGACATTTTCTTTTTCGAGAGTCTTCAGTACGGTTTACGATAAGTGCCCACAACATTTGGGGAAAAAAAAAAAAAAAAAAAAAACGGAAAAATTGTATGACAACCCCCATCCTAAGTAAAAAAAAATAATTATCTGATGCATGCAGATGAAGCCGCTTATTGTGATCGCTTTGGCACAGAAAGGTCTTTTATACAAAGCTAGGGTTAAGGGAAGGGTATATATAAGAAATAGCTTGGGACCGGTTGATTTTGGTAACAATAACCGATTAACATTATCCGTGGTTATAATACACGGCTTTCTCAGTATTTTATCTATTTATTTATTAACTGTCATGGAAGAGACAGCCAAAAGAAAAGATAAGTTTGTATGTAAATAAACACCTCATCCTCACAATGTGGGGAGTCTGACTTGATCCAGTCAATTCGTTTTGTTTTGTTTGCTAATTCATTTACTCCCCACCCCCCAAGGCCAGATACAAACAGTCCCATGTGGAGTTAATAGCAACAACAGTCGAGACTAAATACTTACTGCCACTAATACAGCTGATTTAATTCGAGATATACATTTTCAAGTGTAAACATTAGACAACTTGGCATCCTTTCATTGTGTGTCCTCAAAATTCTAACCATTGTCGAAACCGACTACGGATGCATAAAAAGGCAAAATGTTTTAGCGAGTGCTGTACAAAGGCAATAATTCTTCCTTCTCGATTCGATTTAGGGAAGGCGGTCTCGATTGTAAATTGTAAAGTTTCACACCCCCGCTCTATATTAAAAAAAACGGTGCACAAAAGGAAAACAACGCAAGAAAAAATAGATTTGGGGGATTGTAGACACTTATCCGATGTAACCATGGATTACTGATAGAGAAATGTAAACAGACTTCAATATGAATAAATGATATTAAAGATAACATATTGAATTGAATACTTAGTTATAATGCTTGATTAGTCAATTAATCAACTCTTCGCCGTGCCCTTTTTGTGCACCAGTTACTTTGTACGGCGTAGTTAATTTCGACAATGGTTAGATAATAGGACAAAAGTGAAAGAATGCCGAAGATAAGATGGAAAGAATTAAGAAGAAAAATTCTAAAACGTTTACTCCGAAAGAGAAAGAAAAAAAAAAGAATTCTTCCTCGAGTCGGATTTTACCGCCAAATTGAGACAATAAAAAAGCCTTTGGGTCTTCATCCGCCTCTCCTTCACGAAGACTGAGCGTGTGACACAAGGTAGGGTTTAGATTTGGGTACTCTCACGCGTAAGTGTGGGCAGAGACAAAAATTGTCCAGTAACCTCGGCACTTCGTATTCCAGGGATTGGCCCCCTTAATGTACAACAGGGTGGGGTTGGAATATTAAAACTCTGACATTACTAGTGAAATTTGAAAATTAAAGAGAGCAGCAAATATTTCTGAAAATTGCTAGAAAGAAATACCCATGTTTGTTGTTAATATTTTATTTTAGACTAGACTAGCTACTAGCATACCCGAGTGCAATATGGGGAGGTACAGCCAAGGAGAGGCCCCCAGGAACCAGACCTTTTTTGTTTTGTTTCTGGACATGAAATGCCTCTGATTTACTGAAATAACACTAACAATACGAAACATGGAAATATTAAATGAAAACTACTTTTAACATCTTTGTAATTAAACTAGGTTTTTATTTTATTCTGCGAATTCGATGGATGAATGAAGTTGCTATAAAAAAAAAATTTTTTTTTAAAGCCAGATATTTTTTTTTATTTCAAAAATCACAAATTAATAACCAAAACAATCCTAGATTAAATCGCAACGAATCTCTGTAATAATTAATCGCAAATTACAAACAACATGTTGAGCTCTTTCTTCTTCCCCAAATTCCAACACACGATACAAATGACACGACCAGAAAACGTGAATTGAACCTCAAAATGTAATTTCATACAATTAGGATAACAGTTGCTTTTGGAAGAGAGTAGTAAATTTAGTTTTCTCATCATCATCAGTATTTTCACCACTATTCACCTTGATATTTAATCAAGCTGAAGGTAAATAGAAACTATAAAAATAACGAGAATCGTGTACAAATTCTCAGTTTTCTTTCTAAACCGAATCCATCCAAATCAAAAAGCCTTTTCATTTCATGTCTAGAATATGTAACAAAAACAAACAAACAAATAAAAAGGTAATATCATCTTCAAAGTGATAAGATAGAATAATTGGAGGTAAAATTTTGAGTGATGAAATTTTTGTATTCTTTCGGAATACGTCGCCAACCGGACAGACTATTAATAGCGTAACCAGCTACGGTAGGGCAGAAATGCCTAAATTTATGATTTAAATAAGAGTCGGGAATGCCATTGAATGTATTTATAGATTTTTTAGGGCATTAACCAAACAAAAACGAAGCAAGAGAACAAAATAAAGCAAATAATTTAATTTGGTAAAAAAATATTAAAAAAAGATTTCATCCCCGACTTCGTGACCAATTCGTAATCTTCAGAAATAATAATAATAATAATAATAACAACGGAAAAGGCGGTACTATTTACAATTCCCCAGAGCTATTTTTTAAAGTAAAAATAATAGAACAAGTAGAAAAATGTCATCAAAATATTATCACCAAATAAATGTCAAAAATAAAAAGTAGATAATGAGATAGGAGACGAAAAAGAAACCGAGATAGACAGAAGAAAATAGTTTAACGTTAACAACTTACCAACTTTTTTTTATTTTAATGCCGGTAACACCAAAAGCAACAAGACACCTGGATTATTTTTTCATTAATTCAAAAGTAAACACGAATGACATAACAACCCGAGGTCACTGGCCGATAGAAGAATACCTTTGGCCACCTGTCAGACCATTAAAGACCATGAAATTGGTAGCAAAAACAATATTTCCAGTCTATATTAATTCGGTATACACCTCGAGCACGCATATAAAAAGTGGGGGATCAAATTTTGATCGTCATAAATTATAAGTCGACCCCCCACTTTTCGACCACTTCAGCATAGTGTAATAAATACAGACACATGACAATCCGTACTGCGAGGGAAGCCGGAGTTAGACGTATTTATTATTAAAGACTTACCGAAATAATACTTTCCCTCACAGCCTGGGAGACATTGGCTCGAGCTTTTGCAGCACATCCAACTTTCTGTAGAACTTGTCGGAATTTCCTTTCTTCACTCATTTTCAAAAACAGCTAACGTAACAGGTACTCCATTCACTCGTAATTCAATCTCGATGGAAGTTGTCCGCTCCTTCTTACGCCATTTTTGATTCTTGGGACATTACCAAGGGTAGACAACTCTAACAGACACCCTGCAATATTGACATACCAAAAATCACCCACACTATAAATAACTCTAAGCTCTATATATAGGTAAACTGCCCACTTACTTACAGGGGTGAATCCAGGCTTTTGAGCAGGGTGGGGATTCAGAGTTTTTTTATTTATTTATTTTTTTTTATTATTATTACTTCACCTGTCTAAATAAAGGAGATAATATTTTTTTTGTTTTCAAGGTTAATTTATGATTATTTAGGATAATTTGGGGTTAATTGTTTGTTTGAGGCTCATTAAAAAAAAAGAGATAACAATTATGGATCCTGTGTATGATTTTTTGTATGTCTTCTAATGAGAAATATTTTTTTGCAAACCCTAACCAAACAATTACCGAACTGGATAGTTTATTTATGAAATTTCTTGAAAGTTTTTTTTCTTTAATTGTATTTTGCCCAAGCAAGGGGTGTCCAGAACCCATGGAATCCCTTATTCAAGCAGAGCACAATTTAATTGTTTTTTCTCATAAAGACACTAAATGATGATTTTATACTTGAGTCAGTCAGGCATTGATCCAGGTGTCTAGACTCCCTGGACCAGCACCTCACCTTGGATCTGAGCCTTACTCAGTTAGTGTCTTTACTCAAATGGTAGAGAAATCGATATTTAATATCAAGGAAATCGTTTACGATAATTATGGATAATGTTTTTGTTTTTGATATCCATAAAGCCTCAAACGCTTTTTTTAAATGAATAAAAATTCATTATTAAATTTGCTATTGTTATTATTATTAAATTTTACATTATGTAATGTTGTTTATAACAAAGGATTTAATAACATAACAATACATTTTTACAATGGATTTAAATTTATTACAATGAATGTAAATTGTTCTAATAATTACATACTTTGCTTAATATCATCATCTGATTATTGCAATCTGAAAGACCCTGTCCCATAGTGATCACAATAAGCAGATTCATCTATATATATCCATTGCTTAATGTTATCATCCAGTTATAATCTAAAATACCTCATCCCTATTTGATCACAATAAGTGGTTTCGTTTATATATACCCTTTGCTTAATATCATCAGCCAGTTCATCATCATCATCAGTCTTTTAATGTCTGTTGTTGGACGAAGATCTTCCCGAGGATTCGCCACAATTCTCTATCATGAGGGTCGTGGAACCAGTATTTCCTGAATTTGCCTAGTTCATCTCTCCATCTTGTGTTCTGTCGGCCTCGATTTCTCACGTGATCTCTAGTAATCCATGTTGTGAGACGTGATGTCCATCGGTTGTCTTTCATTCTTGCAACATAGCCTACCCATTGCCATTTGAGTCTTTTAATAGTTTCTATGATGTCACGTACTTGTATCTAAAAGTCCCAAAGTGACCACAATAAATGGCTCCCTCTGTATTTACTAAGTTTAGCTTTGTATGACTCATGGCCATATGCGGAGGGAGGGAGTGATGAAGGAATATTATGTTCTGCCTGCCTGGATAATCAGCATTCAAAATCCTGGTTTTTACCTGGGATCAAACACTACCCTCTGGCATTGTATCTCTTAAGTTTCTCTTGCATGTGTCAACACAATGATCCTTGCAAGTCTCAAGTCTTTATTCCTACAAGTTTTTATGACCACCTCTCTGGCAGGATGCACAAGTCCACCAAAGGGATACCTCTGCCCTAATCACACAGCTTAGAGTGAACTCAATCAGCTGATGAGAGCAGTAATTTTCAACACTCTTTGCTCATACATGGAACTGAACCTAAGACCTTATGCATGTGAGGTAGACGTGCTAACCATTACACTATGTGTGTGGACTAATATACATATTGAATGAGTTTTCAAAGTGAAGCGGGTTTGGTAAGAGCCTTGATAAAAACCATCATATGACAATGTCTCTTGGCAGTATGCCATCTTGGAGTGATCAATTAAGAAATTTAAAAAGGAAGGGTCATCAATGAAAAAGTTACTTCTCTCACCTTTTATTGGATCACTAAAAAGTCAGAATTTTCAACAAAAAAAAACAAGCCTTAACTCTGCCAGGTACAAATTAAGAGACCAATTTAGCATAAACTTGCATCGTAGATTGAAAATTGAAATCAGTTTTCTCCAGACATAAAAAGGAGTAAATGTTTAAATTTTCAGCCATCAAGCTCCTTTGGGGTGGCCTGTATGGGTTACATATGCATACACACATAGCCAGCCAGCCAGCCAGCCAGAATCTCTCAAAAACTGAAGAAACCTATGATGTGTGCTGTCAGATTTATCTGACTGTTTCTAACGGTGCTGTGGTGAATCTATCTATATACTTTGAAAAATCCATAATTGTCCAGGGCAATGGTTCCAAAACTTATTTTGTTGCGGAACTCTTGGACGATTTTCTAAAAATCACAGAACCCGTACATATATTTTACAGACAACCCATGTAACCCTAATCTTGATAAAACATGAAATGAAACAAAAATTATTTTTGAGAGATAATTTATTCATCTTGTGGAAACTAAGATTTTTTTTTTGTGCTTGGTTCCTTGAAATGCCTCCCCTCAAACATTTTGTAAGATTTGTTATTGTTTTATGTTAGTAGATATGTAATAGGGGAAATACCATCCATAAAGCTTTTGGGGAGCCAACTCCATTGGGTGCCTTGGAGGGGGGTGATTTAAGAACTCCTCCTCCCCTTTCAGCTGCACCCCATGTTTAATGATTACATAGAATGAAGAGTTTTCATAGAGTCATCTCACTTTTCTAGCTGAGATCATTTTGCACAGCATCCTGACATAATCATCCGATTAGTGACTAGACACCCCATGAACATTAGCTCAAAAATAGGAAGATCTGCAAAAAGGCATATGGTGCTTTGTATCTTGGGTGTGCTTTGTGCACTACAGAGTCTATAAAAAGTAATGGACAGTAAAAGCCTTTTTGGTACACTGTAGGGAAGGAGGTCCCAATCGTAAATTGTAAAGTTTCACACCTTCACTCATTTGATGTTACTGATAGCCAACAAAAAAGAAGGAATAAGAGAATTAATGAAATAAAAACAAAACTTGGATTGGACACCATTATCAATAGCACACAACACACCCAAGATACAAAGTACCATGCATCACTGTAGAAGAATACAGGAAACATGGATTGACAAGAAATATATCATGTGTGTGCAAAAGTTTTCAGCTCTTTTTTTCTATAAAACCAGAGACTGAAAACACAGTTGAAAAACAAATCTTGCTGAAAATATTTGCATACAACTAATATTTTCTATTGAAGTTGGATGCAAAGGTTTTATTGCCAACTCAACTTTGGCATTCTTAGCTAAACTTGGTCTGTCTGTATTGGTAAGGAAGGACTATACGAAGAGGTTCCAATATCAGATAGAGGCTACATCTTCATGGATCTAGCATTCTCACAATGTGATATGGGACTAAGAAACCCTAGTGATATCATGAGATATTGTTGGGGTGTCCTTGGTTTATAGTAATGATCTTTACACCCCCAAATCATACTTTATCCTAGGTTCATCATATTTTACCAGCAGATTCACTCATTAAACATTCAATTAACACGTCTTTAATTATTCACCACAAACTGTTACAACTTGAATTATAGAGATGATTTTTGGACAATTAAAAATCCAACCAATCAGAGAGACATTCAATCTGAACTTATTTCAACTCTTGTAGTATATTGGACTAGGAAATGTTGATCTAAACAATCAATCTAGTCAACATAGGTTTCTTCAGTTTTCAAGTGATTCTGGATGGATGGATGGAAATGTATGTGTCACCCATCCAGGCTGCATCAAAAGAGCTACAGATCTGAAAATTGGAATATTTACTCCTTATACTGTTGAAGAAGAACGTTTTTTTCTGTTTTTCAAATATTTCCCATCAAAATAAGTTGTGGGGGGCAATCTCAGTGTGTGTGCTGTCAAAATAGGTTTCTTCTGTTTTCAAGTCAGTCTTGCTGGCTATCTATTCATATGTTCATGTATCACATGTACAGGCTGTACAAATGAAGCTAGAGGCCTGGAAATCATGTCCATAAGAAACTTTTTTTTTTTTAAATCCCCCTCCCCCAATAAATTTTTAGTGAGGGGTTCAATTTGCAATTTAAGTTTATGTTAAATTGATTCCTAGTTTGCGCCCACTTATTTTTTGGAAACTCAGACTTTTTAGTGATTACTACCCAACAAAAGGCAAGAGGAGTATCTTATTCATTGATCACATCTTTTTCCAATGTTTTGATTGATCAACCCAACATGGTATGCTGCCGAAAATGTTGATCATGTGACTATTTCTATTGTGTGACTAACCAGACTTGCTGAATTGTTCTTTGATATTGTTTGGTAGTGTTTGGTCTACCTTTCACAACAACCGTTAAATGATTAAAAAAATAAACCAGTTTTTTGGTGGTACCGTCATTCAAAAGTTATCAAGCTGTTACATGTCAACCATTAAACTATTTGATTTTTCTAATTGAATCACTGCAGTCCCACGAATGGCCCGACCATCCAGCCAAGTGGGCTATAGATTCTTATCGCTTTGAGTGTCTGTCTCAATATGTGTCTATGTGTGTGTGTCTCTCTCCAAGTCACTTCTGGGAACATTTTAGGAGCTATGATCTTGAAAATTTGCATGTATACACCAAAAAAAAAAAGCTTTTGGGAGTCTCTATGATTATTTTGGACCACCAATGTCTTAATCTTGTGCTGGTATTTTTTATATAATTTTTGATATCAGATCTTTCTTCTTTTTTTTTTTTACAATTTCAGATAATTTTGTAAATAATTTGTTCTGGTATACGTGCAGGCTGTAGTGTACTTATTTTTATCTCACAATACAGTAAACTTGTACTACAGGATTAGTACTTCATACAGAAGTCCAATCAGCCTGAACCACATTTCGATCTATGTAAGTAGTATCGGTATAAGTAATGTACTTCAGTATATGTATTATTTTGCCGCTTTTTACCGTAAGCTTCACTGGTTCAGAAAATCTGCTATTCAGGCATCGGTCTGATTACAAATTTACCGGATTGATCAAGTTCAATCAGGGTTGGATTAATCTAATGCAAGGCAAGGGGCATATGTTATAGAGGGGCCCCAAATTAGGAAAATATACAAAAATGTTAAATCACAAAATAATCAATTATTTTTGCATTTTCTATACACCCAGATGATACAATAAACATGTCTGATATTTCAGCAATAGTATTACTTTGTTTGCGTTGTGATCTTTGTGCAGTAGCTATGACTTCATTTTCAAATACCTTTGTACTCATGTGTCATATATCTATCACATGGATAACATAACCCCTGTTAATTGCTGTCTTGAAATTCCAATTCCAATTAAAGATGATAACTGGCCAAAGTCATTAATCTTAAACACCCAGTCATTCAAAGAAGTAGAAGGCAGAATGGCACTATAAATATAGAGAATCACTTAATACAAATTGATAGCTTGCAAGCATTTAGTGTGGGGCCCATAGCATATGCTACATTTGCTACATGGTCAAATCAACACTGGGTTCAATCTGTACTGAACTTTGTTGATCAGGCAAGATCTGATGCTTTCAGCATGACTCAACCATAGGCGCAATATCCGTACTTCACATAAATGAATCACTGCAGCCCGCACATGTGACAGAAGTAATTATCTAAAATTATCTTCAAAGAATAGATCTTAAAATTATCTAAAAAAATACCAACACCAGATTTAGGCATTGTTGGTCCCAAATAACCACTGAGACCCCAAAAAGCAGTATTTTGAAGAAAAAATTTTTTCCAGATGGTGCCTAATGGTGCACTCATACAAATGTTCAAGGTTGTAGCCCCCCCCCCCCGAAAAAAAAACACACAGATAAGCAAAGAGAGAAGAATCTATAGTCCACGTGTCTGGCTTGCTGGACAGGCCATTTGTAGGGCTGCAGTGATTTATCATTTAGATTCTTATTCACAAGAGACTCATAGATTCAACTCTATTCTTCATGTTTAAATAAAGCCTCTACCAATTCAAAATACAGCAAGCAATAGATTTTTTAAAAATCCATTCACAATCAAAAATACACTTGATAAAGTCCTCTATCATCGTGCCTTGTGGCTAAGATAGTTGTATATTTCCCATCGGTGTGAGTGGTCAGTGTTTGATCCTAGCTGAAACTTATAATTTCAAATTCTGATTTTCAAGGCAGGCCAGCAGACTCTCCCCAATCGGAAAATAAGCACAGTTCAATCTTCCTAACATCTCTGATTTAGCTTTGGGTCAAATTAAGCTTCAGCTTGATAACCATATTAACCCTTGCAAGACTAACCCATCAAGGTGATTAATGCCTGAATTTCTAAAAGAGTATCAAAAAAACCCTAATTAATGTGTCAATTTTTATTTAATGGTTAAAGTAATTCTTTTTTTAACCTCAAAATTTTCCATATTTTGAAAACCCAAAAGTATGATGGGATGCGTAAGTCCCATTAGATACATGAAAAATACAGAATTAGCTGATCACTTTGCCTTCATGTCATTCCTGGTCAGTCATAAAGTGCAAGGTAATTTTTGCACAAATGACGTCATTGTCTGCAGTTATAAAAGCCAGGAAAATCTGATTAGTTTATTTTGACTGACATGTATGTCCCGGTAGCCGTCTAAAGGAAATATACAAGACATATATATCCCAGCAGTCATAGAAACCTCAGGATATGTGTTCCAGAAATCTTAAAAGGGTCAAATATCATAATCTAATGTCAACTTTCATTAAACCAGTTGCTAGGTTGAGTTTAGAATGACTCAGGTTGATATGAATGACATGGGAGTAGGAAGATTATGTAGTGTTAATCTTTCAAGAGGGGAGGGACTGCCTGGTTGAAAATCAACATTCAAAATCCTGGATTTTACCTCAGGTCTCGATCGTTAGTCCCTACAACACT
Source organism: Thysanoteuthis rhombus (assembly GCA_963457665.1). Classification (NCBI taxonomy): domain Eukaryota; kingdom Metazoa; phylum Mollusca; class Cephalopoda; order Oegopsida; family Thysanoteuthidae; genus Thysanoteuthis; species Thysanoteuthis major. The sequence goes on along the minus strand of OY735208.1, from coordinate 4,794,677 downwards.
AAAGTTTATATAACTAAAACAGCTGACTTCATTTTTTTTTATTTGCTAAATGAATGCTAATTTTTGAAAAACTTAAAAGCCCCCAACACAAACTAACCTTTGCCCTCAGTGACTGACTGATCTTAACCCTAGATTATTATCTGGATAAGATAATAACAGCAGTATAGCCAACTAAGAAAATATTTTTGCACTAGTTTGACTGGCAAAAGGTGCTAAATTTTAAAATAAATAGTGCAAAATAGCCAAAAATACACCTAGAAAATGTTAAGAATGACCAAAAATTTCCAAAATACTGGCACTAATTTAGCAATTTTTACACTGCCAAAAAAAAGGTTCATGCAAAATTTAGCATGAAAAGTGCTAAATTAGCAAAACTGAGTAATAGCTGAGTTGCCAAAATGTCCTTAACTTTTTTATTTTACATTTATTTAGCAAGCAAAAATAGGGTGAACTCTAATAGCTATAATTATTTAGTGTGGTGGGTACTAACAAAAAAGACCTCCAATCACTAGCACCAGTTGGGAATATATAATTACACTGATGAGCTAAAATGTTATGACCACCTGCCTAATAAGGTTTGGTCTTCCACATACCCACAAAACAGCCTCTGAAGGCTTCTCCTCGGATTCAGTATTTGGATGTTCACCAAAGGTCCTCTAACTGCTGCAAGTAAGAAGGCTCTACAGTGCAGACATGTTGGTCCAACACATCCAGTGGGATGAAGATCTGGGGAGTTTGATGGCCAGGGCAACACAGGGAAGTCTTCTTCATGTTCTTAAAACCATTCCTATTCAACTTATGCAGATGACATGATATGATTGCTCTTGAAGTCTTTAAGTCTCCAGGAAGTACTTGAACTGTTGTGTGTGGTCTGTTGGCCTTTGTTATCAATAATTCTCCATCATTAAGAACATATTTCCAAACCTAATTTTATTGAACCAATGCTGAACAGTTAGCGCTGCAGACGACTATGTTCACTCCAAATTCTTTCTTGGCATTATCAGCAGCTTAAGCATCATTATATCCTGATTCGAAATCGTACTCAAAAATTTCTCTAACTTCTTGGGTAAAGGCTAAAAAACTTCTACGATAATGAATTATATTTTTATTAAGAACTGTCACCAAAACTATCACCAAAACTGTCGACATAAGTTTCTTTCAGTTTTCAAGTTGACCTGGCTGGCTGGTTGGTTGGTTGGCTGGCTGGTCATGTATTACATACACAGGCTGCACCAATGAAGCTAGAGAGCTTGTTTTTTAGTTTGGGGTTTCAATTGGCAAAGTAAGTTTTTGCAAAACTGAACTCTTAGTTTCTGCTTAAGCTTGTTTTTGGAAAAATTCAGGCTTTTTTCAGTGATCATGGCCCAACAAAAGGTGAGAGAAGTAACTTATCCATTGATCACCCCCTTTTTCCAATTGTTTGATTGATCATACCCCACACTGCCAAGGGACATAGGTCACATGACAGTTTCTATTGCACAACTAACCAGGCCTGTTTACATTTGAATTTACATTGAATCTGAAAAAATATTCAATTACCCTTGTGAATCTTTTACTTTTTGCATTATTCTATATAATGTAAAAAAAATGACATCTTTTATATAATAATCTAAAACTTGTGTAAATGGTCCACGTTTGCTTTTCCATAATTTAGGAAAAATCCGTTAGTGTTTTCCTTGTTATCAAAATTCAGAATCTCCTAATCCTCTCAATAGATTATTGACAAGAAAATAAATGGAAGTTTACGTGGATATTCAAATGTGTAGGTACACTAATTCAAGCTGCATGTCCATTCAAAACATATGTACCTCTGTTCTAAATAAAAATATGTATTTCCCAGAATTGAAGATTCCATTTTTTTTCTCTCCAAAATCAGTTTGAAAAATCTACCCTGCATCTTACAGGCTGAAGTTTACATCTTTCATAGATCCATCATGAGAAATTTTACAAGTTAAAATTGGGGCATGTCCTTAAGGCTGGATTGTCCACAAAGTTGGGAAATACAGTACATTTATTTCAAGTCTAAACAACTTAATTGGAATTTGTGAGTACCTTTGGCTTATGGTGCTGTGTGCTACAAATGTACAAAACACGCAAAAAAAAATTGTGTCTGTAAAAGGCAACAGACTGTAAAAACCTCTTTGAAACAATGTTGGGAAGGTGGTCCCAACTGTAAATTGTAATGTTTCACACCCTTTCTCATTTGATGTTACAGACACCAAACAAATAAGAGGAAATAAGAGAATTAAAGGGAAAAAAAAGAAATCTGGATTGGATACTATTATCTGCTGATAATGGAGTCTAATCAAATCCTCTTCCTTTGCATGGGCTTGAGACCAGTAAGATAGTCCAGAAGCAACATCTTGGAGTAGTCTAAAATCTAAGTACCCTTACACAAATCTATAACTGAGGCCCATCCAAGATACAAAGCACCATATACCATTGATAAGTACCTTTATTCAAAACATAAGTACTTTGAGAAGACAAAAACTTAATTGACTTCCAAGTAAAAAAATTTTTGAGTTTATAGATTATCACTTTTTTTTTAGAAACCATTTTTTCCTATCATATTTCCCAGTGCAGAAAACACTCCTTATTTCCACACAATAAGATGTGAAAGATTACCTAGTGTCCTACAGACTGAAGGTTACTTTTATTGTATGTTTTTTTTTTCAAAATTTTGTAAGTCAAAGTTTGGTTGTATCATTGGGGCTGGAAACTTCTCGATGCAGGGAAGTATGGAAATTAATTTGCTTTTCTCTTTCATCCTAATAGACACGAGCCCACCACAAGGCAAGCAGAGAAAATTGGTCTCTAGTGAAATGGTTGATCATGGAGGGAAAAAAGAGAAATACAAGAAAATTCTTCATTAATCAAAATATATTAAAATCAATCTGATCCAGAAAATTCTCGGGCAAGGATATGACTTTATCAAAAACTTTAACCCCACCCAGGAGTTGAAAAACATGGTAACCCAGTAATGTCACTATGAGGCACACCTGCTTGTAGAGAGGCACACCTGCTCGTAAAGAGGCACAAGGATCAAAACTACGAGTGATAAGGGAGTGCAGGAATCTAAATCAAAAGTTGCTGTCTTTTTGAGATTGAAAAGATGCGAGACAAAAATGAATACAAACAAACAAACTGACTGCCCCATTGCCTGCAGGTGTAAAGCATAGAAGACAGTGATGCAGGGGAGGCAACTTTACCATTAGCATTTGGGAGGCCCATTTGGTCAGAATTCTGCGTTACGAGACACAAAATCACTTTATCATACTCTGATCACAGCCCGCTGAAAAACTCAACTGAAACAATTGAAAACCAAGATTTTACAAAAAAAATTGAAGTATAAACCTCTAGACTGATACCTTTCTCATGCAAAATGATATTTTAGAGAAGTTGAGACAAAGGTGTAATTTTATGCAATATCTAATATCTATAGAATTAAAAAAAACAAAACCAAATTTTGAATAATGCTACTTATCCCTTTAAAAGGGTTGCATATGAATTCCTCCAAGATGTTCCTTTCAGCTATCTTACTAGTCCAAAGCCGACATAAAGGAAAAGATTTGGGGGATGGGGTTAGTTACTCTGATCTATGTACCTACTTGTGACTGACACTGCAGTGGTATCACCCAAGTGATTGCTCCAGCGATTACCCCAGTGCTGGTAAAAGCCTATGGAAAGCCAATTTTCCTAGCAACCTTCAAAGGACAAAATCAAAAACCAGGATAGGGACTTAGAACATCAGGACTCTGTTAGAGAGTGGGAAATCAGCTCAAGTGACTGACTGGAATCCAGAGAGGAAGAGAAATGTTGTGGATCAAGATGGACTTTGAGAAGATCAGTCAATAGTGAGGCAAAAGTGGCCAGACTGACATGAACATTGCTAACGTGAGTTGCCTAGAAGCAAATCCACTGGTATGGTGTGGTTGAGGCTGTATGCTCAGCAAAGAATCTACAAAAACAAACAATAACCTTGATTTTGAATTAAGGTTCAAAGTTTGAATAATCCGGCAAAAATCAAAAGAAAGAACAACTAAATGCGCATTGCACAGATTCTATTATTAGAGATTGTCAACCACATCTGTCAACATAGGTTTTTTTCAGTTTTCAAGTTGGTCAGGCTGGCTGGATGGCTGGGTTGGCTGAATACCCTGTGTACTGGCCACACCAACAAAGCTAGAGAGCTGAAACTTTAGGCATTTACTCCTAATTATATTTAGGTACTGGCCCCATGACGTCCAAGATAGAGAAATGTGGCGGATCCTAGGGGAGGTCCATGTCCAACGACAGACATTAAAAGACTGGTGATGATGATTTTTAGAAAAAAATGTTTTTTTTCTTTTGTTTTTTGAAAATCCCTTCCACACCAAAATAAGTAATTTAGTTCAGGGTTCAATTTCTAATGTAAGTATATCATAAATTAGTTCCTTATTTTGTGTCTGGCATTATTCACACTTTTCTTGAAAATTCAGGGTTTTTTTTAGTGATCACTGCCTAACAAAAGCCGAGAGAAGTAACTTATTCACTGATCATTCTTTTTTCCAATTGTTTAATTGATCACCCCCAAAATGGCATTTAGCCAAGAGACATTCATGTGACGGTTTCTATTGAGTGACTACCATACCTGTCTTGTATGAGAATTTTCACATTTGTAGTACTAACTGTTTTGAAGTTATGGCCCGGATAAGTGAACAGGCCGGTATTATTGTCTATTTATAAAGATAAAGGAGAAATTATCTGCTGGTATGTTCATGGCTGGCTAGCTTTTTGGAATTGAAGGGTTTGTTAATATCAGTGATTTCTTGAACTGAGCTGATGCATGATTCATTGCTGTCAGGGCTAATTAAATTAGTTGAGCCACGAATGAGAGATCAAACACTGAGCAGATCAATTTTGTTAACTCTCTGAATAACAGATCAGAAAGGTTGCTCAGAACAACAAATAAGTCCTAGAAAGGCTTTTCGGCAGCAATTTTTTTCAGTATAAATAAATGGTATTGTACCAGTCAAAAATGACAGGATTATTCACATATGGATTAGCACTTCTGCCTAGAATCAGATTATCTGTGCACTCTGCTTAGGATTATGATGTCACTCTTTGGCCCTCCACCCATGATCAGAGTAAAGTATCTGTGCATTCTGCCTAGGATCACAGTGTTGCTCCCAAGCATATCTGCTCAGGATCAAAATGTAGTATTTGTGCAATCATTGAAAAGTATTACACACACATACACACAAATACATATATATATATATATATATGCATATATATATATATGGATACACGTTGCATTTTGCATATGTGGATGATAGCTGAATCTATTGCTTTCCTGTATCTATACTCAATGCTATTAATATTCCAATATAACTTTTAACAACATCTTCAGAGTAACAACACAATTTTTTTAATCTCACATATAACAGCCCTATTGCTTCAGTTCCTGACCATGGACAATCCTTTTCTCATGATTTACGATGCATGTAAATTATACAAATAATAGCCCTATTCTATCGGTAACATTTGCCTCAATTCCTGACCACAGATAATCACTTTCTTCCTGATTTTCAATACATTTCTATAGTAAAAATGTTTTCAGTACGTTCACATATTTCATTTAAGAGTTCTATTCTGTCTGTGATTAATTTGTTACCACTGACAACTGAATACATACTGAACATTCTTTTGTATCTATGGAGCTTCTGGTCAATGAGAGTGTAGATAAGATATTCATCTATACCTCGTCCTTCATATTTGGGTTTTGAAGGTTTCAGCTTTAAAGTTGCTAACATGTAGGACTATTGCAAGGACGGGAAACTTATGATCTTTAGGCTGCATACAGCCCTCTATAACTTAATGTGTAGCCTCCTATAGCCTTGATATCCCAATGTTTTCTTGCTAAAAGCAATCTCAAAAAGTCATTAAAAGGTTAGTAAAGTTTTCAATTCATTTTAAGTAGTATATATTTATTAAATTAGGAATAGGTTATTAACCAAGATGTGGATTCCTGAAGGTCATATGCAAAACTTTGGCTGGCAAAAAAAAAGATTGGCTTAGCAACGCCCATGATATACAGGTCTGGCAAATTTCGGGGAAAGTCTATGTCCAACAATGGATGCTAAAAGGCTGACGATGATGATCTAGCAGTTAGCCAATGCCAGCAGGCTCACCTCAGAATGTTATTGTTTCAAGAACCTTCAAATAGTTGAAAACAATAACTTTTGCCTTCATTGCACTTGTCACAACAACAGAGAAGGAAACAAATAAATTCAGTGAGTGACATGAAGACAGCAATGAAGGGAGAAATCACCATAGAGGTAGTAGCAAAAGACAAGACCAGCTGGAATTGAACCAGCATCCACACATTCCCATGTTACCTATCATCTACACCTTTGTGCATCTTTTTGTCTTCAACATATTTGCATCCCAACACAAACACCTGTTTCATCTTCGTAAAATCTGATGTCACTTTTCATCAGCTTTGAAAAAAAAATCAGTAAGAAATACATAAGTATATCCATTCCTCGCATAAATGAATCACCACAGCCTGTGCGTGTACCAGAACTAATTATCTAAAAAATGATCTAAAAAAATTAGATTGTTTATCTAAAAAAATACCAGCACGAGATTTGGGCAATGTTGGTCCAAAATGACCATAGAAACCTGTAAAAAAAAAGTTCTTTGATGGCGCTTAGTTGTGTACTGCAAATTTTCAAGGTGGTAGCCCACAAAATATGACCAGGAGCAGGAGGAAATGTGCCATTTGTGATTCAGTATTTTTATACAGGCCGTGACTCCTTTTGCCTCATTACTTCAGTTCCACGGGTTGAGCAACACTTGTATTTTTCTTCCATGGAATTTCTCTCTTCTTCACAAATGCATCTAACACCAGAGGGAATCTCCAAAGAAAGTTGACAATGGAACATGACCGTAGCTCTACAACAGGTGCTCTATGATAACAATAAACTTTCTATGATAATAGTGGCGGCGGCGGTGGTGGTGGTGATAGAAATGGCAATGATAAATATAATGATGATGATGATTATGATAATGATGTTGACAATGATTAAGATCGATGGTGAAATGACAGCAATGACTGTGATGGTGGAGGGTAGTGGTTGTTATGGTTGTTGTGATGGCAATGGTGACTGATGATGATGATGATGATGATGATGATGATGGTGTAAGGTTGGTTATTTTTATAATGGTATGACCATTTGTTTTTCCAACTGTGTCGCATGATTATAGGCAGATGAAAAATAAAGAGTGGAATCCTCACGTGATGGATTAGAAATAAAAGTTGAGGAGAGAAGAAAAGAAAAAAGATAACAAAGCTAGAAAAGAAAGGAAGAAGGAAATAAGAAAGATGAAAAAAATGAGAAGAAAAACAGGTCTGGTTAGTCACTCGATGGAAACCATCACGCGACCAACATCTTCAGAAGTGATCAATTGAAAAGTTGGAAAGAGGGGTGATCAACTAATGAGTTACTTCTCTTGCATTTCGTTTGCACAATGATGACTAAAAAGTCTGAATTTTTAAAAAACAAGTGGACACAAAATAAAGGATCAATTTAGCCTAAACTTACATTGTAAATTGAATCCCACACTGAAAACCTATTTTGGGGGTGAATTTTGAAAAAAACAAAAGATATTTTTTCTAGACATAACAAAGGGTAAATGTTTGAATTTTCAGTCCTCTAGCTCTATCGGTGTGGCCTGTATGCATAATACATGCATACATGAATAGATAGCCAGCCAGCTAGCAGGACCAATTGAAAAACTGAAGAAACCTATGTTGTCAGTTTTGGCGACAGTTTTGGTTGATGGTTTCTATTAGAAAAAGGAGGGAAGAAAAATATAGAAAAAAACGAAGACAGGAAAGAAAATTTAGGGGAAAAGAAAAGGGAGATAAATCAAGGAAAAGTAAGAGAAATTCCCGTATTTGATAACAAATCAGCCGCCCCTCCACCTGCCTTTATTTTTGCAGGGAATATTAAGGAAAAAATGCTTTTCCCTACATCTTTCTCATTTGTCATCCAGTTTTTTTTAAATCCTCTTCAAGTCCTGGCTAATGCGGTGCTGGACATTGAAAGTTACGATTACTTTTTGAGCTGCTCTTGGGGTGAGGAAGGGGGCATCTTATATTTTGTCAAAATCTGTAAAAACAACAGAAAAGGCAGAGAAAAAGAAAAGGGAAGAAGGAAAGACGACAACTGAAGAAGAAAAATCAGAAAGAAAAGATAATGAAAGAAGTGAAAGAAAAAAAAAGGAAAAGAGGTAGAGTTAAATGTAGAAAGGAGAAAGAGAGGTAGATGAGAAATAGACCAATCAAATAAAAGCTTTTGCCTTAAAAAATTGTAATCTTGATTGGAAATTATGGGTTTTTTTTCTATCCTTCTGGTAAGAATGCTGTAGGCAATGACTGAGGTTTAATCTGCTGGCAAAATTAGATCATCCATCATGATTTGTTTTAGATTTTTATCTTAGATCAGTAAATGAGAAATCTTGATCTACTTTTCAGGAAGAATTTAAGTGATTCTCTTTCATCAAAGATTTTGAATCTCAGGTCAAGCCATGGTCAACTGGGATTTTGCTTACTTTGAGGTATTTGGACTTAAATTGCCAAGCAGTGTTCAGTTTATAACCATGACAATTGAAAACTGTCATTGGTGGCCCTTAAGATCAATGTCAAATCACTTTCTACTTGAAGAATTTATATCATACTTATTTGCATATAAATCAATAAGAAAGGAAAATGCGCTGTAATTAACATTTAATATACTTTGAGTTATCACCTTTGAGAATCAGATCATTATATAATAGAATATTGAGATGAGTAAAAAGGTAGATACCACATTATTATCAGGTACATACTATTTTAAAACATATTTAACATTTTTTTTTTTAAATTTATTAAGAATTGATATTAAGGAATGAAATGGCATCAAATTGATTTATAGATTAAAAAATAAATATCTATTTTAAAAGTGTGATTCTATGTTGTAATTGAAGAAAATTTATTCTTTTTTTACAATGATTTGGACTTTCCTCCTGCTATTGAGAAAAAAAAACATATTTTTTTGAATTTAGTTGTACTTTGAAATTGGATGATGAAGATGAGTGTGTCTCTCTAAAATCATAGATATGATTCAACTACACCTGAAAAATGTTGATACATGATTTTTAGTCAACATTTTTTTTCTGCACCATTATCACCAATCCCCCTTTTACTTAGACCTACTTGTGCTTTTTTTACTTGGACCTTTATTACCAGTACTTTTTTTACATTGACCATCATCACAAGTACCATTTTACCTGGATCCAGTGTCCTTTTTACCCGGACCATTATGACAAGTGCCATTTTACATAAATGTGGACATTTATTACTGGTGCCTTTTTATTGCCTTTGCTTTTTTGACCAGAACCATCATTTCCGGTGCCCTTCTTACCTGGACCATTATCACCAGTGCCCTTTATACATGGACCTTTATTATCAGTGTCCTCTTCACCTGACCCATCATGACTCATGCAATTTTTGCATGGACTATTATTACCATAGCTTTTTCAGCTGGACTTGTTACCTGTGCCCTTTTTACCTGGTTTATTATTACCAGTGCCCTTTTAGCCGGGACCTTTATTACCAGTACCCTTTTTTACCTGGACCTCTATTAGTGCGGCCATTTTTTGCCTAACCATTACCTTGCCTTTTCTTTTTATTTGGACCATTACAAACACCTCTTTTATGTGGACCTGTACTACCAGTCCCCTTTTTTGACTAGCCCATGAATACCTGTGCCTTTTTTATCTGGATCAATTTTACCAATGCTTCCCTAACCTGGACATTTAGTACCATTTTTACATGGCCCATCATTAGCAGTGCCATTATTGTTGATCTTTTTACCTGGATCTTCATTGCCTATGCCCTTTTTACCCGAACCTTCAATACCAGTGCCTCTCTTACCCAGACCATTATTACAAGTGCCATTTTATGTAAACCAGGACATTTGCTACCACTGCTTTTTTAACTTGGACCTTTAATACCAGTACCTTTTTTATCTACTTCATTATTTCCAGTGCCTTTCTTACTTGGACTATTATCACCAATGCCCTTCATACCTGGACCTCTATTATCAATGCCCTCTTTACCTGGACCATTTTTACATGGCCCATTATTAGCAATGCCCCTTTTTAAAAATCTGGTGCCACTATGCAAGGGCAAACCATTACAGATGCCATTTTTGGACCCTCATTGCCTGTGCCCTTTTTACCTGGTCCCTTAATACCAGTGCCAATTTATCAGGACAAAACATAGCTGGTGCCATTTTTTCAGTGGGACTGTTATTACTTAGACTTACCAGTGATATTCTACCTAGACCATCAACACCGATGCCCTTTTTACCTTTATCATCAGTTTCCTTTTTTTTCTCCTGGACCTTTATTGCCAGTGCCTTTTTTTCACCACATCTATTATTACCTATGCCCTTTTTGCCTGGACTTACCAGTGACATTTGATCACCTGTGGCCCTTTTACCCGAACAGAACCATTATTATGAGTCATTTTACCTGAACATTTATTACAGGATCCCTTTGCACCTGGCCAACTATTAGCAGTGTGATTATCACCAAAGTGCTTTTTTCTCTATCACCTGAGCCCTTTCTATTTCACCCATTATTACCAGTGCCCCTTTAACCTGGACTTTTATCACTGGTGCCCTTTTAACTTGCCCAATATTAGTTGTATCTGTGCCCTTTCTTTCAGCTGGTCTATGATTACTAGTGCCTATTTGAACTTTTTTACAAGGGCTCACCAGTGATATTTTACTTAAACTGGAACATTATCACGAGTACCATTTCATCTAAACCTTGAACTTTATTACCAGTGCCCTTTTTACATGGACCATTATCAACAGTGACCTTGATACCTGGGCCTTTATTACCAGTACCTTTCCGATACCAGGGCCTTTTTTCACCTAGTTTTATAACCAATGCAATTCTACCTGAGCCATTATCACCAGTGCTTTTTTTTTCCTGAACCTGTTTAGTCTGGACATTTATAACCGGTCAGTGAACTACAAGCGGTACCATTTTCAACCTCATGTACTTTTTTCTGTACCATTTACACCAGTGCACTTTTACCAGGACCTTTATTACCGTGTCATTTTTACATTTTTACCATTGCTATTCCCATCAATGCAATTCTACCAGTGCCATTATCACCCGTGCCCTTTTTTCTAGACCCTGAGTACCTGTGCCCTTTTAACCTGAACTGTTATCACCTGCACCTTTTTTATGTTGACCATCATCACAAGTGCCATTTTACCTGGACTTTTTTTACAAGTGCCATTTTTCATAAATATGGACTTTTATTACAAGTGCTTTTCTATTGCTTTTGCCTTTTTGACTGGGACCATTATTTCCAAAGCCTTTCTCATACCCAATACCATTGATACCTGGACCTTATTGACTGTGCTTTTTTTTACCTGGATCTGAGCCTTTTTTTTAGGTATTGATACCATTGCCTTTTCACCTGAAGCAATGTAATTTTACCAGCCATTATCACCAATGCCTCTTTTCCCTAGACCCTGTATCCATATTACCTGTGCCCATTTTACATGGACCATTATCCCCATTGCCATTTTTACCATTCGTCTTTTTACCAGGACCATTACTACCAGTGCTTTTTTTCCACCTGTCCAATCATTACCAGTGCCATCTTACCTAGACATGGATCATTATCTCCAGCACTCTTTACCGGGAACCTTATCACCTGAGCTCTTTTTTCCCCTAACCATTATTACTGGTGTCCTTTTTACCAGGACCATTTACCAGTGCTATTTACCTGGACCTGGACCATTATTACTGGTGCCATTTTACCTGGATATGGATCATAATTACCACTGCCTTTTTTTACCTGGATCATTATTACTGGTGCCATTTTTACCTGGTCTATCATTACCAAAACTAATTACTATTGCAGTTGGGAAAATTGATTTATTTCCCAAGTTAGAGCATTTTAAAGGCATTGTGGCAAACTCTTGCTATAATACTCTAATTATGAAGTATATAAATAGGAAATGAGATGACATCAAATTTAATGGCTGCCTTATAAGCAAGTATTTAAATGAGAACTTTTTTTGTCAAATAAACAGAACATTAGTGGAGTTTTTCAAAAAATACTCTCTCTAATAATGTAAAAATCTTTCATGAACGAAATGAGAGGGATTTCTGATGTTACTAGATTTATATAAAATCTTCCAAGTATCTGATTTCCTACTCAAGTCACCAAACCTGCACTATTTTGTAAAAAAAAATGAATGGTTAGTCACTCAATAGAGACCATCACATGGCTAACGCCTTTTGGCAGGGTGCCATGTTAAGGGTGTTCAATTGAAAAATTCGGAAAAGGGATGATCAATTAATGAGTTACTTCTCTTACCTTCTTTTGGGCAGTGATCAATATAAAAGCCAGAATCATGGAAAAACAAGCATGAGCACTGCCAGACACAAACTAAGGGACCAATATTACATGAGTTTACGTTGCAAATTGATCTCCCCCCAAAAAAAAGTATTTTAGGAGGGAATATAAAAAAAAACATTTTTTCTGCGGCATAAGGAATGAATATCTAAATTTTCATGTCATTCTAATCATACATGAGCAGATACACAAGTTACGGGCTTTCAAAATTCCCAAGTGCACAAAATCTTGGCACCCTTGAAAAAGAATGCAGAGTGCTAAAGGTTAAGAAATATAGTATTATGTTTCCCAAAGTTTATTTAGACACACAACTGAATAGTTGTAATAATATCCAAATTTGTATTTTTAATTTTTCTTAAAAGGGGTGATCAATGAATAAGTTACTTCTTTTGTCTTTTGTTGGGTGCAATCTGTAAAATAGTCAGAAGTTTCATAAAGCAGGCAAGCTAAGGGACCAATTTACCATGAACTTCCATTGTAAATTGAACCCCCAACCTCTTTTTAAAAAGCCTGTACATGTGATATAAACATAGCCAGCCAGCCAACCCCCAAGCCCAACTTAAAATCTCAGATATATATATATATATATATATATATATATATATATATATATGATTATAAATGGTGTCATACTATATGGAAACTTATTTGAGATGATCTTCCATCATTACCCGGTTAATGTATCATTCACCCCAGACAACATAAATAGAATAAACAATTATAGAAAATGGGGCAGCTATTTACTTAAATCATTTATTTTATTTACATTGTCTTGTTTAACTGGCATATTAACCATGTAATGATGAGAGATCATTTCAAGTAAGTGTCTATAAAATATTTATAATTCACTCTTTCAGATCACATATATCCATTTCTTAATACATATATATTCGTATATATATATATATATATATATATATATATATACAGAGGAAGAGAGACAGAAAGAGAGTGGATATTATTTGTACAAAATCCATCCCCCAATGGGCTATAAATCAAATTAAACTACCCAACACCAACCTATGAGATTATCACCGTCACTACAGAATACCCGAAAACTTCACAAGCTCAAACACTCACCCATAAGCCAGAAGATTATGATACACACCAAAAACCAAAAATATATTTTTATAACAACCCAAGAGAAATACCACCCATCCTCACGCTGAGGAATGGAAAATAATAATCACATTAACAGAATAAAATAAATGAACAAATAAACATGAAAACAAATTGAAAAAAATGGAAGATTGAAGCCAAGTCAAACTGACAGAGTCTACTATGATGTAAGAACCTTTAATCACCAGTTCATTTCCGAATTATTAAAATATTCACTATATTATCTTTAATGGTTCTTTAAAACCAGGATTCCTGATCATCACTCCTTCCTAGTTTTAATTCCCTTATCTTACTACACGTTTACTCTCCCCACCCCGATCCCTGGATGACCCCTACTCACACAAGTAACCAATCCTCAAGACGGCCTTTACCATCACCGATCCAGTTCGAATATCAGGGTGGACTTGAAATGAAATATCTCATTTTATTGATTTAAAACAACCATCTCATGCTTTTCCAATTTTGTAGATGAAGCTTTTTTGCTTTGAGACAAGTTTGAAATAACTCCAAGTAAATAGACAACTCCATCTACACAATATACTCAGACTCTGTCTCAACTCCTCATGGTTCAACTACATATATATATATATATATATATATATATATATATATATATATATATATATATATATATATATATCAACATGGAATGGAGCACTCTGGTGGACGGGGAAGATACACGCGTAAATAAATATATCGTTTAAATTCAACCTTACTGACTGTCCAGCTCTGTGGAGTAGAGGGAGGATACCAGTCTCTGGGTCTGAAGCTAAGGTTTCGATCTTACCTCGTGGTACTAAATAGGATAATGGATAGTCAATAGCCACACTGAAGAGTTGTAATACAACAAATACAAATACAACAAAACAGTTGTCTGTGGATGACACAATAAATATGTATACATACATATATGAGATATATACATATATATATATATGTATATATATATATATATTTAAAAGATAAATAAATATATATATATATATATATATATATATATATATATATATATATATATATATATATATATATATATATATATATATATATATATATACAAGAGACCTACTGAAATATACCTAAAATGCAGTATATATCATTATGTATGAGTTAGTGTGTTTTTCCATTTGCCATTCTTATACTTATATCCAATGGAAAAATGAAAGAAAGTTACCAAATTTGGTTAAAAATTATATCCTGCACTATGCCCATATAATTTAAAGAATGACGGAAATAACTTCTACCACTTTTCAGATCATTCTTTCCCTCTTGTCTTATTTTTATTCCGATATCAAATACAAAGCAGGCTGCAGTCTGAAACGAAGCTATGCGCTTGGTATTTCTTGCCTCTAATAATGATTCGGCCAATTAGTGCAAAATTGAGTCTCCTGACTCAAAAATAACTTTGCAGCAAATCATTTCTGATCATGTTCCTAATAATATACTTTGGTGCCTGCAATAAAAAAAATCCACATTTCTGCATGTTTCTGGATTGCTATTTGGTGTTTTTCAAGACCAAAATTGAGCAAATTTCCTACTGAACAAGGTTATTTGATTCCGGAAATAAAGATTTTGTACTGAAAGAAAATTCATAAAAGATAAACCTTACACAAGAATGATATGGTATGACATAGATTAACATGAAGAAGGAATAAAAAATGTATTTTGATCCCTTTTTCCTACAAGCTCAATTTGATGAGGGATTTTAGGTTAAGTATTTGATTATTTTGGTACTGAACTTACTTAATTTAGTCCCAAGACCAAACATTTTTAGTCTGATGGTTGATTTCAAGTTATTAGATTATTTAGGCACTGCAGCTATTTTATTTGGTCTCAAGACCAAACACATTTGGTCTGATGATGGATTTCAAGTTATTTGATTATTTTGGTACTGAAGCTACTTAATTTGGCCCAAAGAACATACACATTTGGTTTTATGTGGCAAAAGATATCTGGCATCTCAGGTATGCTTTGGTATTTGATATATCAGGGGTGCTGTTGGCCTAATGGTTAGTGACACAGAGAATGGAATCGATAAACCCAGTTCAAACTGCAGCTGGGACAGGTTGAGTTTATTTGGCACTAATGCTATTACAAAAGCCACAAAATCACTCCTTACCTAGCTATAGTTAAATAGCAGGGGAATTGGAGCTTTTTAGCCCTGCAAAGCACACTAGGCTAGTACCCAAGCCTGTAAAAACCCTCAATTTCTACAGAAACAATAATTGGGTCTCTATGGATAATTTGAGAAGTGAAGTCAAAATCATTGTCTCATGTATTGTGCGACCCTGGAGCAAATTAGTCTGAGTGGTTCTCTATGAAAACCTTTTTCATTATAACCCATAATTCATGAAGAATCTGAGAGAAGTACATCACATTACAAGTAGATATGTTTTCTGAAATTCTTTTGTTATTTTGCTGGGGATGGTGAACATCTCTTAAAACAACGTCTGATTGAATTTTATTGCAATGAAGTTACAAGAAAACAGTTTACTAACTGTGAAAAAGTTGATATCTTCAGAAACTTCTCAAAAATTCTTTGTCCATCTCCTTTCTATAAACACAAATGAAAAGAAGAAAGGAGATGAAACAGGTCTGGTTAGTCACTGTCATTGTTAGAAACTATCACATGACCAACATCTTTTGGCAGCATGCCTTGTCAGGGGTGATCAACGAATGTCATATCTCTCATCTTTTGTCGAGCAGTGATCACTGAAAAGTTTGAATTAAAAGACAAGCATGCTGGACACAAACAAAGGGACCAGATTAGGATAAACCCACACTGTAAATTCAACTCTGCACTAAAAATTCATTTGGGGGGTTCTGAATTTTATTACTGTAATAATCAATTTATGGGTGTATTAATCATTATGAATGATACAGCTGAAATATTTTCCTTGTCTGTATGTTCATTTGTTCATGATGTTCTAGGATGTGGAATCATCATAAGAGACTTCTCAAAAAAAAAGAAGCAAAACAGATTACCCAATGCAAGGGAGACAATTCAAAAGTATTCTGATAACATGACTTGGATTTACAAAAATTGGATATGACATGTCCAGTCCAATCAAGTATGCACTCTGAGTATTGATTCTACATTTTAGAATCAACAACAACCGGCAAAGACTAAGGGGTGGGATACATAACATATATTGATTATGTTGACAGTTTCAAGATATAACTGGAATTTGAGACATTGATTCACTTTCCCTGTAGATATATAATACATATCTGGTTGATATATAATCATGATCATCATGTTCATCCTTTGTGATCAAAAATGACCCTGGCTTTGACCAGGATGTAGTGGATGACTCATTCCATGCACTTTGTACTCCACAGCTTGAGTTAGAAGAAATGGATTCATGCCTTTCTGGAAGTCATTAGCAGGCAGTGAATGCAAATTGTCTCAGTTAGAATTTGGATTCTTGCCATTAACTTGTACATCAACCGCACCTCAAATAATATGTGTGATAAAGACGAATCATTCAAACATCTGTTCAGAGTTTCAAATTGGCCATCACCCACGCTACAGCTGCTGGCCTAAAAATGACTTGTTAAAAAAGGTGTCTAATCATAAATCAAGGTTGGCCAACAGATGGTGATTGTTAGCCAAAATTGATATCAGTGATCTAACATTCACTCAAGGAGAACCCTGAAATTGGCTACGAATCAGGTCTGACCCCTGCTGACCCAAGTCAAACCCTTAATTCATCCTTCACAATTGGCTATAAACCAGGACAAGACATTGTTCTCTCCAAAACCAGACCAGTATGATGTAACTAATTTTAAAAATTGGCAATTGTTCTCAACGCTGAATCAAATATACCGTGAGCAGGTTGCTGCTTTTTAACCCTAGGTGTTGCATATGAGTTGGTTTAGTGAAATCAATATACATACTGTCTGTCTGTAACACTTGTGTGAATTCCTGTCCACTGACAATCTCTTTCTTGCAGATTCTTAATGCATTTCTATGATATAATCATTTTTCTTCCAAGTAAGTTTTGTCAACGGCGTCAATCATCAGGTAATTTAGATCAGTAATTCCCAACATTTTTTGCCCACATATTTACCATTCAGAATGCCGTTCCATGATTCCAAGATTGATTCAAAAGGTACATCCCAAAATATATGCATATAATATTTCATATATGGTTATCTAATTCTTCTATATTAGCAGAAATATATTTACTTGGATTTTTTTTAGAAGAAAATAATTTATCTATACTAGCTGTACCAAAAGATCAATTTTCTAACAGTTTGAATCTGCCAATCTGTGGTCTCAATTCCTTCAAAGAGACCTTAAAATTTCCCCAAGTGGGGAATATTCCCCCTGCTTGAGAAGCTCTGATTTAGGTGGAAACTAAAGTAGCTGAGTGTCCTTTGCTTTAACATTTGAGCCAATCCCACTAGTGCACAACCAACTTGTTAACAGGCTGAAGTAGTTTTCTTAAAATACACATCTGTGTGGGAAACTCACTTTAGATAAAAACATTAAGATTTTTATTTGCTGAAACAAAGCTTTTCATTTAAGTGATTCATAATCATCTTACACTGAAAAAGTTAACAATTTGGAATCCTATCTGAAAGCCATTGCGTAATTCCAAAAAGCGTACCATTCAAAAATATAATCAGGAATTTCAACTGTTGATGAATTATTTTTGTGCTCTTTGGTTAATCCATTATCAAAAGGGTGGTTCTCGACAGATTTTATCTCCACAATGCTGCTAAATATAAATATTTGCTTTCTCTATATTGGGAACCGCCAACCCAGACTGTCACCAATACTGTTAATATAGATTTCTTCAGTTTTTAAGTGATTCTGACTATGTACTGGTCACACCTATGGAGAAAGAGGGCTGAAAATTTAAACATTTACTCCTCCTGTTAATAAAACATTTTTTTTTGTTTTTAAAAAATCCTCCCCAATCGATTTTTAGTGGGGTGTTTGATTTAAAATGTAAGTTCATGCTAGATTGGTCCCTTTGTTTGTGTCTGACAGTGTTCATGCTTGTTTTTTGAAAATTCGGACTTTTTAGTGATCACTGCACAACAAAAGGCAAGGGAAGTAACTTATTTGTAGATCCTTTTCTAATCTTCTAATTGATCACCCCTAACATGGCATGTTGCTAAAAGTTGTTGCTCGCATGACATTTGCTATTGAGTGTCTAACCAAAACTGTTTTTCTCAGAATCAAGAGAAAAAAATTCATCAGCACTAATTATCTAATTGGTAAAAACCCATGAAAATCATGACTTGGCTTTGTGAACAAAGATTTAGAAGTGTTTTTCGTGCCTGCTGCAGACTTTCCAGTGAACCGTAATGCCTATGCAGGAGAGGCTGGCATGGAGTAGGTCTAAAAATGGTCCGTCCAAAATTGCTGTGGGAGTGTATAAATAAGAACTCTCAGTGCACTGAAAGGAAATGACATGACAAACACAATGTTAGAATGGTGAGAAAAGGCATGCATAATTTTGCACCACAGGGGTATCACCTTGTTGAGTAGACCAGAAGTGAGCAATGATAAACGGAAATGGTTGCTTTTATAGGCTAGGGGTAAAAGGAAGTGAAGACACCAGATTTGAGACTTCTGGACTGTGTAACAGTTTTTACTAGACTGATCCTGAATGTATGATAAGGGTACTACAATTGCATATCTCTTATATTATTTCAAAAGGATTGATTTTTTAAACTTTTGACTTTACCCAAAGCTTAAAATGGCTCCAGTTGGCCCCAAATAGACTGTATATGTATGAAAAATTCACATATGGTTTCCTTTTATGTGGAAAAAAATATTGGTTTAGCGTTTGGTTTCACCCTGATAATAATTATCTGATTTCCATTTATTTCTACATAATACTTAAAGTCAGATTTTCCCAAGCAAATTCGGCATGCATACTCAATAGACCCAGGGGAAGATTTTGCAGTAAAATATGTATAACACCACGGGCGTTTTATAATTCATTTCTAAAAATGTCTGTTTTGCATATCTTTATTACCTACACTTATTGAGGACATTTATTGAATATTTTTATCAAACACACTTATTGCATATATTCATAACGTATATTCAGTGTATCCATTCATTGTTTTTAATGTACAGGTGAGAGGTAGCCTAGTGGTTATCAGAAGATGGAGTTTGAATTTCAGTCTTAACCAGAAGTCTGAACTTGTCATTGTTAAACTGAGGAAAAAAAGTCAACTCAGTAGAAATAACGCAGCTACCATCTCCACCTCCGCCATGACACTTCAAATATTAGAGGAAGATTGAGAGAGAAAAATACATGTGCATACTGTCTACATCACATAAATGCTAAAAACATTCACAATCTCAATGCGTATACGTCCATTGAATTTATGAATGGCCGAGACTGTTTTATTTGTTGCTGGGCATAAAAATCTAATAAAATGAAAAGATGTCAGCAAATAAAAATATTTGTCGTTATTAATTTAGGAAGTAGGAAGTAGAGGAGCGAATAATAACTTCTGTCCATGGTTTGAAATGAGGATGCTCAGTTAACAAAATGGCAGAACAGGAGAGGATCTGATTGTGAACTGGCAGATCTGACTCAGTGGTAAGGACATTGGACTGATAGTAAAATCTTAAATGGATTCCTAGCAATCTTTGGACAAGAAAATAGTAATCATTCTGAAGGCAAATGATTTGATTTATCTTATATCCCTGTTTGGGACATTTGGGGGGGGGATGTTTATTATTCTAGATGGAAGAGTCCTTTTTCAAATTTATTTGTTTTTGTTTAGCGGTTGGTTATTGCTTGCTATATTTTGTTTTATTTAATGGAGAGGCATGACTGTTGGAGGTTATAAAATACAAACCAGGGGGCATGGTGTGAGTGTTTACATTATCAGTAAGTGGTTGTTTCTATTAGGTCATTTTTAGTATGTATCCTCTATGAGAATGTTTTATTCTCATTTGAAATTCATTCCCCCATGCTGGGATCCTACTTCCTTGTGTCCAAGGTAAATATACTGATTAGATTGTTTTTTAAGACGGCTATGTGAATAAGATATCTATGTTTATTATTTTTAGAATATTTATATGAGCATGATGGTTTTTGTGAGGTAGTGGCTAATTGTACTCACTTGTTACCACTATTTCCTGGTGATCAGAATTCTTCATCCCCTAGACTGGTTGCCACCCAATGCTAGAGAGCCCAGTTTTTCCTGTTTTTTACCTATAATCAGAGCTGGGTGGATTCACACTTTTCCTACGGGCATTACTGGAAAGTGTGATAGAATATTGACAAATACAAATTGAGGTAGGATATGAGAAGAGTCTTCTATTGCCTTTTATCATTAATGAAAATACAGCTAGACAAACTTGAGATCATAATTATTCTTTCTGTAATTTTGTGAGAAGTAATTATCATTCCAAGAGTTTTTGGGATTATTCAACTAATTCTTTTTTGTTGCTTTTCTTGTCACTATAATGGCCCAAATAGCCATCTCTTTGAATAATTATTTTTTCTTTTTTTCCTTCACTTTTTAAAAAAGAATTTTGCACTTATTTTTCGTTTCTCTATAAACGTTTAGCTCTTGAATTCATTCTAGCAAATTCAAAAAGTAATTCAAAGGCAGTAATTTTTGATTAAAGTTATTTCCCCAGCATTTTTTAGTAATTTTCTTTTCTTTTTCTTTCATTCAATTCACAAAAGAGTTTTATTTTTTTAAAAATCCTATTCCTTAAAGAGTTCGACAGTGATTACAAATGGTCTTTGAAACTAACGGTTGTAATTTGAAAGCCTCTCAAGCATCAGAGTAAATGAAACATCTATACAGGTATATTTACTGAAATATACATCTATTCTACTCACACAGGCACTTAGCCATGGGAGAATGGTTGGCAAGCTAGTCTAGAGAATTATTACTGTTGTATAGTAAATACAGAGGAGGATCCTGATTGAGTTCCTGACACTTGGGGACTTTGTACAAGATTATTCTCAACTTGAAAAATACCTATACATCTATGCCCAAAACTCAATGAGGGCATGTTTTGTTGTTATTTTTTTAGATGCATCCACACATCTCTGTTAGACACTTGTTGGTTAGTCGGTGTGTTGGTCAGTCCCTGTTACATGGAAGGAAGAGGTGTGATGTCATTAATATGTATAATGTCATTAAAAATGTAACATCATTAAAATAACATCAATTCCGATCAACGTTTTACCAGTAGCTAATGATGACATAATAGAATGTCCGAGGTCCGCATTTTTATATTAAAAAAAAACTCAAGTGGCCCCAAAAATGTCCGAAATATCCTTTTTCAATTTTTATCGAAAATAATACTCACAGAATATTTCCATACTGCAATATTTTACAAGTATGAGAATCAACTGACAATCAAAAAAAATGTTACTTGCTCTTCTTCCTCCTCCTTCTCCTCTTACAACCATAGATGATGGACAATTTATAGAATATTAGAGATTCAAGTTTATTTACATACAACAATTCATATCATTTGCAGTCCATACTATTTATAGACATTGCCTCAAGTTTGGTTTTTCAAGTAATACTTATGCCAGAGTAGTAGGTTCAGCATGATAGCACACTTCTCACTCAGTGGCATCAACCACCATATGCCACTGATACATATCTATTTATACACGCTTCCAACCTTAAAGATAAAGTGAAAGTTAGTGAGCTATTCTAGCTATTACCTATGAGCAGGCCTGTCACCAAGAGAAGTGGGGCCTGGTCCTACCTGTAAATCCCCGTGCCTTTGGTAAAGTAATGCTTAATGATTTTGGTTGTGTTTTCTGACCATTTTAGGTATGTTTTTGACCATTTTGGTGAGCTATTTTTTCAATTACTTAACATATTTTAAGCAACACGGAGCACTTCTACTTATGGCTCCTGGATTTAATAGATGCCCCCAACACTCAAGTGGCCCGCTTGAGTAGCCTTACTATGCTCAGCCAAATAAATACCAATACATCTAAGCCCAGAAATGAATACAAGTATATATATATATATATATATGTACAAATCATCTTTACAAGAACACAAATCTTTATATGGACAGATGTAAATTTGTTGTACCCACTAGCACCAATAGTTCAAGTTCAAGCCAGATGAAGTATTTTGAACTTTGATTTTCAAAGCTAGCAGGCCCTTCTCCATGAGAGCATGGATGCAAAACTTTCTTCACCCCTTCCCCACCACCCCTAGTGTTCCAGACTTGGATTTTTTCCCCTGCAGAATCCTTGTGGAGCACAGAGCAGCATTGTGGTTTGGTTCACAAGTAAGTATGGGGTGGAGTTGCTAGTCTCATATCAGAAGATACCTCATAGAGCTAAAGAGTTCCAACTGCCTTGTTATTTACATATAGCTAAGAAATTGGATTCATATTCTTCCCAAGGGTATTAGTGCGAGGCAAATGCAACAAACCGTGGCTCGGTTGAAATTCGAACTTTGTTTGCTGATTCTGTTTTCTATGCCCGTAACCACTACACCACTCTGCACCTCTAAAGTAAGCTTATTTAAGTAAATATCTATTTATAAGTAGAAATATATATGTATAAAAAGGTCTGGTTAGTCATCCAATAGAACCCACTTCAGGACCAACATTTTTCAGTACCATGCCGTGTTTGGGGTGATCAATTGAAAAAAATTGAAAAATGAATGATCACTGAATAAGTTACTCATCCCACTTTTTATTGGATCACTAAAAAGGTCTGAATTTAGTATAAACTTACATTGTTAATTGTACTCTCCTGAAGAACTTGTTCGGGGATATTAAAAAAAAAGCAAAAAAATGTTTTTTGTAAACATAATAAATTTAAATGTTGTAATTTCCAGGCCCCCAGCCCCATCAGTGTCGCCCATATGCATGACACATATATTGGTAGATAATCAGCTTACCAGCCAGACCCACTAATGGAAGAAACCTATGTTACAGTTTTGGTGAGAGTGTCGGTTGATGGATTCTAATCGACAGGACAAAAGAACAAACATGAGTGAATACTCTGAATTTTTGAGATGAGGTATTATTATTATTTCTATTATTATTCAGACTATCCTCATCTTGGTTGTTTTTTATACAATGGACACATAGCGTTGAAGTTAGAGAATCAGACAGAATTACTGCAAATAATCTAATGGTTGTAGTTTCAATCCCAGTCTGAGACAATATTAATTTGAAAATACTACTTCTGCTAAGAGAGGAGTGTGGTCTATATACCCCCGTCGATTAAATAAAGGGTTCAGTTCATTACTTCCCCCACACCTACCAGATGATACCTGATGAAAGCTGTAGAGTACAACTGCCGAAACATTGTATGAAAAACAACCAGGATGAGGATAGTCTGAATAATAATAGAAATAATGAGTGAATTTATCTAAACTTCTCTTTAAACTTCCTTGGCAAAACATGTACATGTAAACCAGGTATGGGCAACCTTTCTGATCTAGTAGGTCACATATACTTCAGCCATATATCTCATCTTTATCCAGGCCACACATTCATTAGATCATATTATCGAAAGCATACTTAATTTTTATTTCAGACAAAGATATGAATTACAATTAATATATCATTGATTTGCTATAGCGATTTCACATCGTGAATTATAAATTGACTTCCTGAGAAAAAATTATTTAAGCAACAAAAAATGTTGCCGAGGGCCAAATCTGGCCTGCATGCCAATGGTTGCCCGTATGTGACGTAAACATTATCAAGTTTTAGGTGTAAGTTTACAACTTTTCTTCTTTAATGATAAAGGGGTAAAATCAATGAAAAAACAATGCAAGTTTGATATATAAATAACCTGAGATCTTTATAGACCTGAAGAGTTTCCAATTAGTCAGTCATCCATAGGAAAAGTCAATATTATGTTTCAGGATAGAAAACCAATTGTAATGCTTCAGCAACACTGACCATTTTATCCCATGCATTGGTCTAGCAGTAATTTTGACCTTTCTTTCAGTTTGACCTTTCTTTTCATTCAGTTGCTGAATCTGCAGCCATCAAGCAGGAATTCATATCCAGACGAAAATGTCTGTTACTCAATGTAGATCATTATATCCATCCATGTTTCTACTGGTTGGGTGTGTTTAATCTGACTTCTTGGCTACGCTCCAAGACTTAGTAAATTTATATCTTCTGGGAAAAGCTGCGATATATATGTACTTATATATATATATATATATATATATATATATATACGTATATACGTATATACTTATATATATATATATATATATATATATATATATATATATATATATATATATATATATATATATATATATATATATATATGTATAAGAGAGAGAGAGATGTATATATAGATATTTGTATACATTTGAGTTCGCAAGTGTAAACGAATAACAGCAGGGTGTGTCTGAATGTCAGGGCAGAAGAAAAAAGATTTTGTTGCTGTGTAACATATTAGCCCAGTGGTTGGCTGTCAGGGGGAGGCAAAAAAAACACAGAATCACAATCACTTGTGTATGTGCGTATGTGTACATGTGTGTGTGTCTGTGTGTGCATGTGTGTTTACAAGGATACTGTACATAATGGTACATAAGACGAGCATTCAATTCACAAAAAAAAGCTATGCAAATATTATACTGGACCCAATGCTCTGGTATTATGACGAGGGGGCTGTCTACCAAAGCTTGATATGGCAGATATGGGGTTTTGCAATGAGTGGTATTCCTCCAAATACCCTTGTAAATCATTTGTCTTATTGTACGGCATATACAGCTATTTGAATAAACGTACATATATAAAACAGACATTTTGTTTTCTTTTTTAACTGTACAAATATTACACTGCATCCAATGCGTTGGTATTATGACAAGAGGACCCTCTACTGAAGTTCAGTATAGACAGTTATTGGCCTTGAATGAGTTGCACAGAGCAGTAGCTCAAATAACCTGGTGAACCATTCCTCTCATAATATGGCATAACCAGAAAAATTGAATAAATCTTGATAAATCTGGGCAAATACTTGTATGCCTAATTGGAAATTGAATTTGATTTCAAAATATTAAATTTTGTTTGAATGATCCCTATTTAACACATAATTTTCTAGATTCAAGTCCTTCAGGACCAAATATAATATTCAAAGCACAAAATATGTTCTTCTTGACTCCAAATGTTATATTTCTAGTATTATTTATGACACAACATACGATAGAAGGTGTAACTTGATACAGTGAACTTGGGGTATGAAATGGCTCCCTTAAGAAGCTATTTTGCACTGCCAGAAAGAAAATTGACTAAAAAATTAGATTCTTTATCTTCTTATGGAATAATTTAAATAGATGCAGCAAAGTGTCCAGTTAGGAACAAAACAGTTTGCTCAATTTATTTAAATTCCCTGAACTTTTTGGTAGTAGCTTGTATCTCTGACATCATATAAACCCCAAATATAATCAAATGGAACCAGTTTGTAATGTTCATATAACATTTATGTATTTCTGGTACCAGATATGATATTCCTGTTACAAGGTACAATGTTTTCTTATACAAGATTTATTTATCACTTAATCAATATCACATCTGTTGTTTTAAATATAACATCTGGTTCTATGTTAGATGGATGTCACAGGATTAAATTATTTTTACAACAGATACAATGTTTTTGGTCCCAGATATATAGATTTAGATGAGATATTCAAAAAACTAGCTGTGAAATCATGATTTGCTGGATATGATGTTTATAAACCAGATCTAATGCATTACAGGATCTGATATAATCGATAACCAGATGTAATCAGATGTATCTATGATACTAAATGTTTTGATTATAGAACTGGATGTCATCAGACATTTTAATCATAAAAAGAGATGAGACCAGATATAATATTTTTGGTACTAGATATTCTGATAAGAATGTGATAATCATACAGCCAGATGTTTTAATAACAGAACTGAATGTGATAAAAAGTAATCTGATTGCATCAGATGTAAATGTTTTACAGCAATTCAGAGTATACAATATTTCTGACACCAGAGATTTGATGCCAGAAGTGATATTTGTAAACGCTAGATGTAATTTGATGCTGCCAGATGTTTATGTTTTATAGGGCCAGATGTAATCATTTCTGGCACCAGATGTGAATGTTATTTTATCTTATAAAACACCAGACAGAGTAGATTTATGGCACCAGATGCGACCAGATGTGACTAGATGTAATATTTATTTCACCAGATATTCAATAATAGAATCAGATGTGACCAGATGTAATATTGATAAACCTTAAATACGATGGTATTAATTCACCATAAATATTCGTAACACCAAGTACAGTATTTATGGCACCAGATGTTAAATGCCTGTTATGATATTTATAGACATTAGATTTGGTCTGATGGCACCAGATGTACATCTATTATAGGATCAGATGTAACTATTTCTGGCATCAGATCTAAATGTTTTTTTTTATGAAATATAAAACACTAGATGACAATATCTAACTTATACAATTATAGCACCAGATGCTTTAGTTATTTTTGGTACCAGATGTCACCGAGTGTAGTAAAAAGCAATATATATAGAATAGATTTAGTTTATCAAAGATAATATTTATGGGACCAGATGTAATGTTTATAAAAAACAGTTACACTATTCCTTGCACAAAAGGTTATATTGATAGAACAAGGTTTTATTTTTAGATACCAGATGTAATATTTATAAACATCAGCTGTTCTTTTAAAAATATTTTTAGAATCAGAAATAATATGTCTAGCAACTAGATTTGATATATCAGAAAGGACACAGGAAATGTAACAAGCAACAATATATATATATATATATATATATATATATATATATATATATATATATATATATATATATATATATACACACACTCACACATATATATATATATGTGTGTGTGTGTGTGTATATATATATATATATATATATATATATATATATATATATATATATTCAGTAGGAGAGAGACAGTAAATATTTTCATGTATACTTTAATATAATTATAAATGGTCCATTTTGGCTGTGAGAGCTGTAGTTCATTTTATATGGAGCTCAACATGCTCTTAATCAACAGAAATTTTACCAAAATAGTTCCTGCTGATATTATCAGATTTTTAATGTAGTTGTGCTGTGCCTATTCCAAAAGTGCATGTTTGAAAGGGGCCAGACTTTACGTTGCGTGGAGCAGCTGGTCGTGAATGTCATATAAATTTATTTTGAAAGATAGACTTGCATGTAACTATTATTAGTAATTAGTCATTAGCAGTAAATAATGATCGATGGAGAAGTATTCTAGAGTGCAGAAGTCAAGGGAGACAATTTGTTGGAAGTATGAAGAAAGCAATAGAGGTATTGTTGCCAGTGGCCTAGGGGACAGGGGTTGAACTTCTGCTCCCCCCGCCAAAAGCTAGAGGAGACAGAGCGTCCTTGTGTTTTCATTTCGTAGCTGACATGAAGTTAGCAATACAGAGATGGATTTATTTTTATTAGATTTCTAAAGAAACACTAATCAAAACAACTTCAAACTCTACACTGCACTGCCATGTCTGATGACCAATATATCTGGTGTATGTTACCCCAGTCGATGGCCTTATGTAAGTAATTATGATGGACATAAACACAGATTTCTCAAATTGTTGTGAGATATTGCTTGTTTGAGGACATGTGAAACAAATGTGACAAAAAAACAAATTGGAAATAATCATCTTGTCTTTCAATTTTCATTTTTTATGTGTTTTTATACATACATAAATATATATATATATATATATATATATATACACACACACACACATATATATATATATATATATATATATATATATATATATATATATATATATCCATGTGAAAACCAATTTTTTTGTTTTTCGCTTTCTTCATTCAGTTTGTCTAAAAAGTTGGTCTTCACTTGAATTTCAATAAAATAAATGTCATTTGCAACAAACGCTTGGAGGACAAAGACACAATAATCAAAATCAAAAATGCAAAGCTGAGGGAAGCAGAACATTACATTTACCAAAGACAACAAATCTCCATGAAACTTTCAGAAGAAGAAGAAATGAAACAATGAATCACTGTAGGTTGGTAGGCTTTCAGAAAGCTTGACCATCAAGAACAAGGAAATCCTATTTGTCCAAAAAGGAGGGTAAAAAACCAATGTATCCACCCGATAGTCTTCTATGGAGCTGAAACATGAGACCTAACTTGACGTTCATATACACGAGAGAATCATGTTCAACATCACATGAACAGCACAGTAAAAACAGGATTAAGATCATAGATTACATTAGAAAACACAGATGGCAATGGGCTGATCATGTAGCAAGAATGGCAGACAAACGTCGGACATCACGACACATAACATATGGATCCCCAGAGATCATATACGTAACTGTAGCCAGAAAAATATAAGATGGCGTAAAGAACTAGACAAGTTCAGAAATTTTTTTTTTCAGATAGATGGATAGATAGATAATCATTCAATAGAAACCATCACATGACCAATGTCTTTTAGTAGCATGCCATGTTGAGGGTGATCAATTAAAAATGTAGAAAAAGAGTTGATCAATGAATAAAAAAACTTCTCACCCTTTTTGTTGGGTAGTGATCAAAATTTGAAGATCTGAATTTTTTGAAAACAAGCATGAATGCTGCTGGACACAAACTAAGGGATCAATTGAGCATTAACTTACACAGTAGATTGAGCACCCCACAAAAACCCTATTTAGAGGTGAAATTTAAAAGAAGAAAAAAATCATTTAGAAGACATAATAAGGAGTAAATGTTTTAACTTTCTGCTCTCTAGTCTAATTGGTGTGGCCTGAATGCATAATGCATACATACATATGTAGCCAATCAATCAGCTAGCTGGATCAACATGAAAACTGAAGAAACCTATGTCGACAGTTTTGGTTCACGGTTTCTAATAAAAAAATATCTATACAATCACATATATATGCATCTAACTGTTTGTCGTGAACTCAGAGAGGAGATGGGTGTTGTCAAGTAGAAATAAGCCTACTTGAAAGAATTGGGGGGGGGAGGATACAAAGCAACTCTTAGTGCATGTTACTGACTGCCAAGCATGAAAGAGGGCCAGCCTTTGGTGCCCCCCCCATCCCTCCCCACTGTCAGAAAATGACAGCACTCTAGGGATGACTTCAACTGATGTGTATGTGTATGTGTGTGCATGCGTGAGTGTGTGCGTGTGTGAAAGATGAACTGATTTTTACTTTTTACCTGCCAAGGTTGACAATGATTATAGCTACTGCTTCCTCTAAAAGAAAGTTAATTACTGGGAAGTAAATTGTACTACTTCACCATTATGACATACCAGTGATAAGACCATAGTTAAGACAACAGGCAGTAGGATAGAAAACTATAAGAGTGGGATAAGCCATATATATATATATATATATATATATATATATATATATATATATATCAGTGGCATATGTGCTTCGTATTTGGGGTGTGCTTTGTGCTACAGATGTACGAAAACAAAAAAATTTGAAGAATGAACAGTTGAAGTCCTTTCTGCACAATGTAGGGAAGGTGGTCCCAATTGTAAAAATCAGAGAATTAATGGTAAAACTTGTCAGCAGATAATCAGATGCAGTCAATATTTGTGTCAATTTTCTCTTCTTGGGATCATTAGTCGTTTACCATGTAACCGTTTTGGGGATTTTAAAAACAAAACAGTAATCTTAACATGGTACCCCAGCAGCTATGATTTTAATATGTAGCTTATGTTATACATGTAGTTTGTTACTTTATATCATAATGTTTTGTACATGGATGTTATTTTACACTACATATCATTTAATTTTTCAGAACAAGGCTTATTTATGTTGGTTTGACAATGAGGGATCGGTAAGTATAACAGACAGGACTTGCTGTTCGTGTCACTTCTATTGAGTGTTCTCCCATGTGAATATTAAATCTGTTGTGTCGGTTTTGATCTCAGACTGCATCCAAACCAACTTATGGTATCATCTTTAAGAATACTAACTACACATAAATAAAAAAACAGAGATAAGGTTTTGTGAGAAACAAATAGATTGATAAATACCAAACCAACACACACATATACAGGACATACAGGGTTTTCCAAATAGTGTAGACCGGCTATTCTCAACGGGGGGGGGGGGTCTATCACTCCAAAGGGGCTGAAAGTTTGGCTCAGTGGGGTGATAGAAGCAGCGGGTAAAAAACAAAAGTAAAACAGAGAAACTAAAATGAGAGAAATAATGAGTAATTTCTTAGACATGATTCCACCTGAAGATCAAAAGATGTAAAACCAATTTGTCGCAGTCACAAGCCCATTGGAAGGACATGAGGAAGAAGGAAGTATCTTTTGGTGCAGGCTGCAGACAGACCAACATGTTGGAGTGAAAAAGAGGTTTCAAATTCCTGATGCAGGCATACATTTTGTTTGTTTGTAAACATTAATTCTCTTTTGGACATTACATTTTCGAATCTCCGGTAGAAATTTATAATGTTCAAAATAAGCCTTCTGTTATCCATTTCGATGACCAACAGAAAAAACATTACATATTTGTATGAAAATCAAATGTTTACATACAGGCACAGATCCAGAGGTGGTTTTCCAGTGTATCCAGACCCTGTCCTCTGTTTCACAATCAAAAACTTTAAAAAAGATATCTAAAGAAAAAAGGCAAATGAATAAAACAACAGATAATCTCAAGTAATCATAAATAAATCTCAAAAACGAAAATTTGTCATTTTCTATTTAATCTAAGATAAATACTATAAATTTTTTTAACTGACAAGTAGGTTGACAGTTCTAAGAATGGCAGAAATTTCAAATTAGGATCACATTTTGAGTTGGTCAGCAACATTTGTAAGAAATTAAGTGACCTGGGGAGAATGAGGTAAAAAGAGGGAGGGATAACAAGAGAAAGAAAGTAATAGAAATTACTTATTTTTACATCACACTATGTTATTTCATTCCTTTTTAAAAAATCAATTTTTGAGATTGAGAAAATCGAAAAAAAAAAAGAGAAAAGGAAGGAAAGAGAAAAAGTAAGAAATCAGACTGAACAGTACTTATATCTAATGTATATACTTCATATATATATGTATATATATATATATATATATATATATATATATATATATATATATATATATCTATATATATATATATATATATGTATTTATAAGTTTTTCCTTTGCCAATGAATTTTGTTGCATTTCGGACAATTCTCTTCCTTTTATTTTTGATGTAATGATTATTTATTTTTGTTTTGGACGTTTTAAGGGGATTAACTTGAAAAATCAATTGGAAACAAATTATTTTTTAATGTTATTAATATTTTTATTACAGTAACAGATGTTGCCAAATATTGCCAAATGTTGCCAAATGCTATGAAAGAAAATAATGTCTAAACAATGTCACAGTTCTTTAACAGGGTCTGTTCTTGTTTTTGTTATTTTAATGATCAGGCAAACAATCAATCGTGAATTTTCAAAGATAGCGAATGATTATCAAACCAATCGCTGTGTATGACAGTACATGAGATGAGTTGTTTTTCAAAAAGGTTTTCCTTTAAAAATTTGGGTCAAACCATATATGAATAATATTCATGTATTTATTTGTAAAATTGATTTTTTCTATTTGGAGTCTCTCCCCAACCCTGCTCAAAATCATGGATCTGCCTGACATATTTTCAGATTACCCTGATAGGTGGAGCCGTTTATCATAATCACGGATAATGTTATCGAACAGTTATTTCTTATCAAAATCAGTCCATCCAACTCTTTGTTTACATGGATTCATTAAAAAATTCATATTAATTTCATGTAAAATATCTCTTATGTAAACTTGTTTATAACAATGAATTTAATAACATAAGCATGAATTTATAACAGTGAATGTAAATTGTTCCAATTTTCATAAACTCAAGAACGGCTATATATATATATATATATATATATATATATATATATATATATATATATATATATATATATGTATATATATATATATATATATATATATATATGTATATATATATATATATATATGTATATATATATATATATATTTATATATATATATATATATGTATATATATATATATATATATATATATACGTATATATATATATATATACATATATATATATACATACATATATATGTATATATATATACATATATATATATATATATATATATATATATGTATATATATATATATATATATATATATATATCTATATATATATATATATATATATATATATATATATATATATATATATATATATATATATATATATATATATATATATATATATATGTATATATATATATATAATGCTCTTCTATATGAATTGAGCACTCTGGTGGATGAGGGATTTCTGTGAAATTTAAATATATCTCTTAAGTTCAGCCTTACTGTTCCGTAGTCCAGAGGTAGGATATTGGCCTATGAGTCTGAAGTGAAGGTTTCAATTCTGCCTCACGGTACTGGATGGGATAATGGAATGTCTATAGCCATACTGAAGAGATGTAATACATTGAAACAGCTGTCTGTGGATGATACAATAATATATATATCCACTATTCAGGTTGAACCAAGAAACAACTGTCAGGTGATTTTTCTCCCTAATTTTTGTTACATTGCTCTATATTAAATGATCAATACATTGTGCTCTTTTATTTCTATTTAATGAAAATGATCAAATTTAAAGCTTCAACTGCTCTACTTTCTTTATCAAAATCATTTTCAAATAAAATTGCATTTCTGACATTAATCATATATATATATATATATATGTATATGTATATATATATATATATATATATACACACACACATGAATAAATGATTCTTAATTTTTTTTTCAATTTAATGATTTTTGTTGTGGCTATTTAAACATATTCCTGAAAATCTATTTTTCTTAAAATCAAAATTGTGTTCGCATGAGTGGAAAGATATTGGTCCTGGTTGAGTGGTGTTATCTTCTCTAAGTCCGCCATCAAATTGGACAAAGGATAAACTTGTGTGTATCAGATTGAGCACAGATGAAATACAGCCAAATAAGATGCATATCAACCAACGGGGGTTCAGACAACAAAGCTGTCGCTCAATATCGTGTGCGTGTGGAGTAGACAGCAAGTAGCACTCTGAAGAAGTTGACTGCCGTATTACGAAGGCATAATAGACTCTGCATCATTACATTCGAACTGAGGGGTTTCTGCAGAACAAGAAAAAAAAAATCAATGACACTAACACCCTGTATTCTTGCTGCACACATCAGCCAGTCATTCATTCATATTGTGAATGCCAATACTCGGATCACTGCATATTCTTTAAAACATTTTATTCAAATATTTGGCAGCACTGCTAGTTTTCCTGAAGAAATTATGAAAATTAAAACCAGTAATTTAATGACACAGATGCTTTGTACTCTTATTGTAACCGTGAACTAGTCATTTATTCAAATTTGGTGCCAATACTTGGATCATTGTATATTCTTTGGAATACTTTACTTGAATATTTGACAGCACCTCTTGCTTTCTTGAAGAAGTTATGAAGATTAAAACTTGATGACCTAGATGAAATTTAATGACTCAGATGCCCTGTACTCTTGTTGCAACCATGAACTAGCATTCATTCATATTTGGTGCCAATACTTGGATCATTGTATATTCTTTGGAATACTTTTTTCAAATATTTGTCAGCACAACTAGTTTACTTGAAGACATTTAGGAAAATAAGATAAAAAATTTATTTTAAATGATGCATTATACTCTCGTTGAACACATCTACCAGTCATTCAGTTATCAATACTTGGATTGTTGTATATTCTTTCAAATACTCTATTTAACTGTTTGATAGCATGACTAGTTTTCTTGAAGAAATTATGAAACATCAAAAAAATTAACTGTTCTGATGCTTTATACTCTTGTGGAACACATGAACTTGTCATTAATTCATATTTGTTGTCAATTCTTGGATCATTATATATTTTTAAAAACTGCTTGTTTAAGTTTTTTGACAATACTTTGTCTTTTGGAAAGTGTGGAAAAAATCACACATGCTCCATATTATTGTAGCATGCATATAGTAGTCAATTATCCAGTATTTACATAACTGTATATCTTTTTAAGCATCTTACTTGAATCTTTTGACAAGACTAATTAGATGAATCAAATTTCAATCTATGGACTATCTGACTCTTGTGTTTAATTTTGCTAACTCAGAAAATATTTTTTCACCACTTAGACTGCCAAAAATGTTAAAAAGCATTGAATTTTAAAAGATAGCCAAAATCTAAATGACCAAAACACCCCGAGAAGATACTAAAAATGGTGTTAATTTAGAGCGTTTTTTCATCGCCAAAACAAGAAACAAAGTGAATTTAATGCAAAAAGTGCAAAATTGGTAACACTACTTATGTTTCATGGATAAATGTTTATATGACCAAATGATAAATGACCACCTCTGCTGTTAGATTACTCTAGATTCTCTTTGACCTATTTGATGGAGAAGATATTCTTCAATCGATTCTTGGAATCACTGAGCCTTGTGGGAAAGTAAACACCTGAGCTGACCTCACGGAATGCATAAACATTTTTGGATCTTTATTTGCTAAGCAACCATTTTTCTCTCCTCATCAGTACTATGCTTCTCATTCTGCTACAATAAATAAAAGCTGAACGAATTACGTTGCTGTCTGCCAGGCTGTTTGGAAGATTAAAACGAAAATTCTGGAGATACTTTGATAAATATGATACAACCAATCTTCTCATCATGATTTGGTTTACATCGTCAAGAACGAATCCAGGAAAGAAGATGCTATAAAGGGGGCCTGCACTGATCTAGCAAAGCACAATTTAAAATTAAAAAAAAAAAATCTAAATAAAAATTTCTTCGAATAAACATAATCATGAATTAACTTTAAAAACATGATCCTATATGACAGATGGATTGGAAGAAAAAATAAGGCCCTGCCCTGCTGAAAATCCTTGATCCCCCCTCCGTATCTTATCAGAAACTGTCAACCAAAGCTGTCAAAATAGGTTTCTTCAATTTTTAAGTTAATCCGGCTGGCTGGCTATGTATATATGTTTGCATGTATCATGCATACAGACCAGACAAATGGAGCTGAACATTCAAACATTTATTCCTTATCGTGTCTATGGAAATTCTTTTTTAAACCCAAAAGATCTCATAGAGATGGCATATCATAGTAAGACATTTGTTGGGAAAACGTGATTACTTCAAATGGATCATATTTTGATTAAATATCTATTGTTTTTTGTTGTTTATACCATACCTCATCTTGATATTCAAAAACATTTCATGAGTAACAATCTAATATAATTACTGTAGAATTGGATTATGATATTGGTTCAAATCCTATGAACTAGTAAATGATAGTTTTGTTCTATTTAGTTTCTAGCTTCTGACTAGAATGTTAATTTCTCTCCCTAGCCATTCCCTTCCCCCCAAAAAATGATGATGATGATCACCATCAGCCTTTTGTCATTGGATATAGACCTTCCCCTGGATTCGAAAACATCTCTCTATCGTGGGCATTGCAGAGCCAGTACTCTCTGAATTTGTCTAGTTTGTCTCTCCATCTTGTATTCTTCCGGCCTTGGTTTCGCATGTGTCCCAGAGGATCCATGTTGTGAGTCTTGATTTCCATCAATTGTCTGCCATTCTTGCAACATGACCGGCCGATTGTCATTTAAATTTTATGGTAGATTCTATAATGTCTCAGACTCCTGTTTTCTTCCTGATATACTTTGCTGCCTTGTGATCTCTCCATGTGAGATTGAGCATGATTCTTTCATGCGTGCATTGCATTGCAGGTCTGTCTCTTGGTTGGTGGGTTTCATGTTTCAGCCCCATAAGTGACTATCGTGAGAATGCATTGGTTGTATAATCTTTTTAGGATTAATGGGATCCTCTTGTTTTTGAAGGCTGAGCTTGAGTGATTCTTCATTCAATTTCTTCTTCTTTTGTGGGTTTCATGGAGATTTGTTGTCCTAGGTAGATGTAGTGGTCTACTCTCTCCAGTTTCGCATTTTGACTGTTATGTTCTCATTCTTAATGTGGCTGTCACACGTGACCTTCGTTTTACTGGAGTTCATGTGTTGGCTGACTTTCATGCTTTCTTTGTTTAGTTCATCTAGCATTAGTTGGAGGTCATGTAGGTTCTCTGCAGAAAGGGCGATAATCTGAGGTTGCTCAGATATTCGCTGTCTGTTTTGATTTTCTTCTATTCTCCCAGTCTAGGTTTTGGAAGATTATCTCGAGGCAGGCTGTGAAGAGTTTGGGTGAGCTGGTATCACTTTGTCTTAATTCATTTTTGAGTTGGAAGAAGAGTTCAGAGTCTTTACGTAGCCTGATAAAGGAGTTGCTGTGACTGTATATATGTTGCAGTACTCTGACATATACATCATCTACACCTTGTAGGGTGATGGCCTTCATGACCATGGGAATTTCCACAGAGTCGAAAGCCTTCTTCAAGTTTATAAATGCTTCAGCAAGAGGCATTTTGTATTCTGCTGCCTTCTCTTTCAGCTGATTTATTGAATGCAAATGATCCATGGCAGAGTATCTTCTTCTTTGGTGATGATTTTTGTGAAAAGTTTGTAAATGCAGTTGAATAGGCTTATAGGTCTGTAGTTGTTGAGGTTTTTCGTGTTTCCTTTTTTATGTATAAGTAGTATGATTGCCGTGTTACTGTCTTTTGGGACTTTACTCTGTTTTAGACATAAGTTGAATAGATTTGATAGATCTTACCAGCTTTTTTGAGTTGATCGATGGTGATATTATCTGATCCAGGGTTTTCCCTTTTTTTGTTTGTTTGATGGCTTGTTTAACCTCCCATGGTATAACTTCTGTGAAGTCCTCAAACTGATTGTCAGCATCTTGTGTATCCTGTTTGGTGTTTTGTCTTGAAGATTAGAGTTCTTGGTAGAATTGTTTGGCGCGTTTGACAATTCTGTCTCTGTCTGTTGTTAGATAATTTTTATTGATGATCTTACCA
Organism: Thysanoteuthis rhombus; assembly: GCA_963457665.1. NCBI lineage: Eukaryota > Metazoa > Mollusca > Cephalopoda > Oegopsida > Thysanoteuthidae > Thysanoteuthis > Thysanoteuthis major. The sequence continues at coordinate 4,757,067 of OY735208.1, read as the reverse complement.
GAAATACTGTTCAAATATTCCAGTTTATTCAGTGCTTTGTTATTATAGATAAGAGGCTGTTCAGTGAAGGCTCAAGTTGTATGCTGAGGCCTCTGGAATGAGTCGCATATATATGTAAAAAATATAGCATATATACATGTATGTATGTAATTATAAATTGTGCTATATTATATTGGAACTGATTTTGAATAATCTTGCGTCATTACACGGTTAATATATCACTTGGCCTGTACAATGTAGATAGAACAAACAATTAAAGAAAATTAGGCTGCTGCAGGAATTCAACCTGCTACTGATAGGGAAGAAGCTTCAATATAGTGTTGCTCTTATCATTGAGCTAAAAAGTCGCTGGTAATCCAAAGGCACAAATAACTGTTTCAACTCCAAATTTGGTCGCATTTTCTTCAATTGTTTTCTCTATTTCTGTTGTCTAGGCTAAGTGATATATCAACTGTGTATTTTAGAATAAGACGAAGATCCCACAACCAAGAAAAATTGATACCCCCGCCAAAATGTCCTAAATAGTGATCTAAAATAAACCGAATCATTTGCCTAGAGAAGCCCAAACAGGGACAAAATATAAACGTGTTAGTGTAGCAAATCCTTCATTTCATCAAATATATATATACATATATACATATATACACACACATATATATATGCATATATATATATATATATACATAAATCAACTTAATGTTCAATGTTGAATGTATCAAGCACTTCATAAAATAAACTCATTCCACATTGATTATTGTATTATATTATATCATATTGTATTCCTGATTTGTATTGTGCATATATACACACACACACACACACACATATATATATGTACATATATATGTGTGTATGTGTATATATATATATATATATATATATATATATATATATATATATATATATATATATATATATATATATGCTCAATACAGATCAGGAATACTATATATATGTGTGTGTGTGTGTGTGTGCATGTATGTGTATCTATTACTATACTGGACAGCAGGACTAGTTGCTATGATTTTATTAATCTTGTTCCTCCATAAAACTACAAAGGGTAACTTGAAGATATTTATGCTGTGTGAAGGTTATTTTGTTTATTTTCATCAACACCAAACAGAAAAATGATGCATTGCATCATTCTCAAGATATAACAGAAATAATTGTTCACAGTAACTGTATACAATTTGCCCTATATGCGGGGCACGTTGTCACTTGGTACGGGGTAAGTTGTTACTAATAAAGAGTTATCTGCATCTGTACATTCCTCATGGGCCCAGTCTTTACAGTTGATACACTGCATTCACTTCACCCTTGGGGCAGAGTTTGACCAGTTTTCATCACATAACAGACTACAATCTTCTGTAGCCTTTCCCTTTCTCATACTTCCAGCAGATTTCTGAAACTGTTAAATGTCCAGATTTCTTTGAGAAGTTTTGCTTTTTCTTCTCTCAGGACTCTTATTATTTCATCTTCCTGTGTGTCAGTTGGTATTTTTTTTTGTTGCAACCACATTGCGTCACATTTGGGCTTGGATGCAATGCTTAAGGGTTTTTTTTTTATTTTTTTTTTTTATTACGGCTTACTTTTCATCCAGTAATATTTAATGTGGGCAAAGTTCTTTATAGGTGTAACATTTTATTTCCCAATGTAATTTAGGTCATGCAAGGCAGATGTTTCAGATAATTGAGCAAGTTTTATTGAGCAGTGGTTTCTACAAGTCCATAAAACTTTTTGTAAAGGCCAGAATATTTATTCAAGGTGTCCCAAATCGTTTTTTTTTCTGTTAGTTTTGGTTAGTGTAGTCCCATGTGGCTTCTATCCTCTCTCAATATGGTTGTTGTTAATGCCTGCCCACTCCTAGAATCCAAGTGTCATACGTCATTCCTTATTGAAACAAATGACAGAGTATCAACTTGTCCCTGTATATACGGCAAGCCCTGCTCCTCCCTAAAGATAATGAATGTTTGTTTGTTTATCATGTACAAATCTTGTAGATGCCTAGACCACTGCACCCTGGGGCTAAAAAATTTATCTATATGCCTAACTTGACTCCTAGAAGAACACACAATTGGTTGTGCTGACCTACAAGGTTCCGTACAGTTTAATCTAGGATCGAAACTACAATTTCTGCCCTGATTTGTAAGCTTTGATTTGAGGATTTATCTATTTCTAAAAAAATCATTGGAAATACCGATGGCCAAGCAACTTGAAGCACTGAGAGTAGAATAGGTCGACCAAGTTGAAAATCTGAGAGAGAAAAAAACAAATTTTTTCTTTTAATTTTAGGTGCTTCAAACCTTCTGGAAACTTGTCAGTTTTGAGAAAAGATTTCTGCGGATGGGATCTGTTCACAATTTTTACAATAATGCTGAACTGGACCCTTACTTTCCTTTCATTTCCCTCTTTGTCTCAGAGTTTACACCATTTATGCATTGATGCATTTTTAAAAAAAATGGAACGGGATCTCAACTCGACAATAAAACATATTTTCTTTGAGCAAAAGCTCGAACACTAATCTCACTTCTGACCCAGACACGATGATAAACCATGGGCACTGTTTGGAATAGATGAATTTTTGAGAAAAACTAATTTTCCAGTCCTTGATTTTGATCTTAGTGTTTTTATCTTCGATGTGGTTGTTGCACATGATCTTCGTCTTCCTGAAGTTCATGTGTAGGCCTACTTTCTTGGTGTGCAACAACCACATTGGAGATAAAAACACTAAGATCAAAGTCAAAGACACATACCTGGAGAAAGTTGTTCACTACATCTACCTAGGACAACGAATCTCTATGAGACCCTCAAAAGAAGAAGAAATCAAGCAAAGAATCACACTAGGACGGCAAGCCTTTGGCAGAGCTAGCTCAACCTTCAAAAATAAGAAGATCCCATTAATCCTAAAGAGAAGGGTGTATAACCAATGCATCCTCCCAATAGTCACTTATGGAGCTGAAACATGGAACCTAACCAAGAGACAGATCCACAAATTAAGAACCATGCAACGTGCACATGGAAGAATTATGCTGGGCCTCACATGGAGAGACCACAAGACAGCACAGTATATTCAAGAGTCAGGGACATCATAGAATCCATTAAAAATCTTCAATGGCAGTGGACTGGCCATTTTGCAAGAATGCTGGACAACCGATGGACATCGCGACTCACAACATGGATCCCCTGAGATCACATGCGCAACCAAGGCTGGCAGAATATTAGGTGGAGAGATCTCGACAAATTCAGAAAGTACTGGCTCCGTGACGCCCATGATAGAGAAGTGTGGCGAATCCTGGGGAAGGTCTATGTGCAACAACGGACGTTAAAAGACTGATGATGATGATGATGATAACGACTTTAATTGATTCGATGAGGTAAATGTATCAGTGATCAGTTTGACAAGGCAAATATGGAAATCAGCTGTGATTTTTCAGGTGCCTTTGTGCAAGTATACCTTGATAAGCATGGTTAATTTGTTCAAATATTTTCCATACTGTTTAAAACCTCACTGTTCAAGGTCTTTTTACAATTGAACATTCGTAGCCAAAGATGGCAAAGGGTTCTATCCTTATTTATATGTGCATGTATTTGTGCGTTCCAGTGCTCCTGGCCACACTGTTTGGTCTACAGACTTGAAAATTGGCATCAGTAGTCCACTACACCCATCCTAAAAATATATTTTTTGATTTTTGGAGAAATTACTTTTTGGGGTTGTATTTTGAGGATTTTATTTAAGACATTTAGATTCTCTGGTATCCAGATGTATTCTTATTCCACTTTAGATGTTTTCCAATGGAAATAACATCTAGATTTTCTTGAATCTGTATGTTTCTAGATGTTTTTTTTACTATGTTTTTGATGTTTTTCAATGGAAAATGTCAATGATGTCATAAACAGGATTTATTCTGACCATATTTATTCTTCGATGGAATTTTTTTTCATGACTTCAAATTTTGACGCCACAGTTGTTTGATCATTGACTGTGATGGTGAGTTTAACGTAATTTTTATCAAGCCTAAATTTAGTTATGTTTATTAGTGCAGCGATAACTTGACCCTAACACATCAGAACCAGCACCAATAAAAACCACACTATTCTAATAATTGCTGTACATGTTAGAAACCATCAACCAAAACTGTCAAAATAGGTTTCTTCAGTTTTCAAGCTGGTCTTGCTGGCTATGTAAGTATGTATGCATTACATATATAGGCCACACCAATGGAGCTAGAGGGCTAAATATTTAAACATTTATTATTAAGTCAGGGAAAAATGTTTTTGTGCTTTCTCAACCCCCACTCCCAATAGGTTTTTAGTGGGTAATTCAATTAAATTGGTCACTAGTTTGTGTTTTTTGAAAATTCAAACTTTCTTGAGATCAAACAATAGACGAGAAAAGTAACTTATTCATTAATCGCCCCTTATTCAAAATTTTTTGAATTAATCTCTCAAACACATGCTGACGAAAAAACATTGGTCACCTAACTGTTTCTTTTGAGTGAATAACCAGACCTGTTTAAAAAAAAAAAACAAACTTTAGAAGTGTTTTTGATTGGGAGGAACATTTCATGTCCCTTGCATCATAGTTGTCAATTTATTGCCATGGATAAAATCTGTGTCCGGTCACTATGGTGATTATAGCTAAATACCAGCAATAAATGCTGACGTAATATCATCAAGATAAGAATATGGAGAGAAAGAAATATAATCCCTTTATTCATTGACACCACTAGTGGATAGACTGCTATAAGGATTTAACTCTACCGACAAAGTACGTCACTTGTACGTCTGTCTGTCTACTCAATATCTCCAAAAGTTCCCAATGAATTTCAATGATATTTTGTGGAAGAGTGAGCCATGGGCTAAGAAAGAGTTAATTAAATTTTATAAATTCTTTTTTTTTATAAATACTTACTTCCCCTGCATTCTTATCATTAGTAAACTTATTTTCATTCATTTCTTTTAGTGATAATGGAGTTGGCAGAGGTATCCTCCACCCGACTGCTTTCGAGTTGATTGCTGTCATCTCAAGTTATGTAAGTTGTACTGTTTAAGGTATCTAAAATTTCAGGCTATTCAGTGTAATTGGAAAAAAAACTTTTTCAACAAATCATGCTCTTTGCCCCTCCTAGCCAAAAAGTTTCCATAAGCCAAAGAATAAAGATGAGTAAGCTAGTCTTGCAGTCCATTACCATATTAGTGAGTCCTATTCTAACTCGGTCCTTCACAATTATGGCCTTGTGCCAGACGAAGCTAAGCTTTGTGAATATCAGTAAAGATGTCTTGCTGTGGAGTAGTCGGTTATCAAACTAGTCTTGCAGACGATTACAACAAAGAATTGGCACCCAAAATTTTCAATAGGTTTCTCCAGGTTTTAGTGATTCTACCTGGCTGGCTATCTATAAATGTATGTATGTGTATAGGCTACACCAATGGAGCTGGTTGGCTGAAAATTTAAACATTTAATTGTTATTATTAGAACATTTTTTTTAATGTTTTTTGAAAATTCTACCCCTGTAACAGTTTCTATTGAGTGACCAACCAGACTTGTTGTAGTTTGATTCACACTGGTGAGATACAAAGAGAATTCTTTATTCCAAATTGCTAGAATAATGGTTCTACAGATTTACGTTAAAAACAAAGTATTGGACATTTTGTATCACCAGGAGTTTCATTGTGTTTATGTTACCAATGAGTCTACAAGAAGACTTTATTAATCAAACCATGTATCAAAACATTCACTCATTCCAATGATTTCATATGCAGTAACACAGCAAACTCTGGCAGTAGAGAAAAAAATAATTGAACAATAATCATGATTATCCTTGTCTGACTATTTTCCTTGTCTATGCGTTTATTTGACCACAACGTTTTGTTCATGCAACTTCAGGCCTTCATCGAGTGTCGTTGGTTTTAGAATGTGTAATCACTTCTTAGAGCGCATGCTCCATTGGACTGGACATGTCACACCCTAAAGGAACCAGCACACATAATTTCAACAGTTAAACCAATCAGCCGACCGAGTATCAATATCAATAGAAATTGACACCTAAAACACAAACCCGGATCTACAAAAATGGTTGTGACGTGTCCAGTCTAATCAAGTATTTGAGACCAAAACTTGAGAAGCCAAATTGTAATGGACACATGGACAATGAAAATAGTCTGACCATATCATACATAATGAATAATCATGGTCGTATTTTGCACCAACTGCATTTGAGTGCATAAGTGGGCAAGGCTTTAGTTTCCCTCTTTATTGCTAACCATTGATTTCAGCACTCCACCCTAACTCCTCTCAAGTGTTAGTCATTCTCTGCTCTAATAAACTGAACATTTATCGTACTAGAGGGAATGATTTATGATCAAATACCAAATTTTGCAACACTTGGCATAAAATTTAGGTTTCTGTTTTTCTTTACCTAATCAATGATACCACTCACCCTTATCATTTATTGCATTAGTAAAGCTGACTGATAGATTTAACCAATTTTTCTATCTTTCTATTAGAATTTTTTGATACAATGCATCCAAAAGTGTTTCAAAATCAAAATTTAATTCTTTTAAAACATAATCTCTTCTATGAATTTCAGGACATCCTCGATTGATCTCTACACTGATTTGAGGGCTTATATCCAACGTTTAAAAAAATTTATGGACACCAACTTCAAAATTTTAGGCACCAATAAACTGCAGGTTTTTCTTCATGAAATCAAATACTAATAGGAAATTTCAACAAATGGATGAAGTTACCTCCCCTTAGTTTTTAAAACCTTTGGACTTGAGAATTTGCCACTTTCTGATTTATCTATTATAGGGGAGACTGAGGATAATTTGACCCAAGGGTAAGTCGTACCACAGGCTTTTATTTGGAGCCAAAATAGTTTTCAATCATTTTGGTCAGATGGCCTTCTTGCACAGGAAATCTGTTGTTGCCGACTGGTGAAGTGAATGCTAAAAAACTGATTTTGATCATTAAAAGTTATTGAAAAATTTGTTGAACATTTGTGTGGATCAGGTTTTGAATTTGAATTTTCAGAAACATGAATGTTTCTTATTTTCTGGATTTTGAGGTTGGGTGGGACATAAAGAGGTCTGAAAACTGCATCACTTAATGTTCTTGTGAATCATTTTCAGCATATTGAAAGCAAGTTTGTCTCTGCGTCACAAAGTCAACTAGGAGACAGACTGTGAGTTGTTTTGCTATTTATTGATTACATGAATTTAGACACGATTTCGATACTCAGTTTAAACTGTGAATGGTTCCTCTCTCTTGAAGGATTCTTCACACTGTTTGTAAAAAGGATCCGATCCGCCTCAGGCGTCTCTATTATATATACAACGCCACAAAACCAACTAGTTAGATTTATTCCGATTAATCAAAATAGTAGATTCACTTAATCTATTCAAATCCTCTAAATATTAAGAGCTATCAAAATCCATTGTCAGTTAAATGTAAATTGTCCTCTAAGGCAAGGCACTTGATTTCTCTCTGCTACTTCATGCAGCAATTCACCTGATTACTAATCAATTCATTTCTGTCATTGCAATTCTATGGCTAATTTAACTCTTCGATTCATAGAACGCTTGTAACAGCTGTGAAACTCTTGAATGAATAGTTGAGGAAAGGGAAAAAAAAAAATAAAAAAAAAATAAAAAAAATGGACCTTTTCTGTGAATTAAAGAAAAAGAAAAATACTCAGCAAAAAGTGCAAGGGACGTTACTCCCCTTGATTTACCTTTTGAATCTCCATTATGAATTTAAGAATAAAAATTTCTGTTTTATCATGATTGATGGCAACTCAATTCTATCTGTGAGCCAGAGTTTCTATCTTGGAATGGGTAACTATTACATTTGCCACCTTACGACAGTTAATGGGTTAACCCTTCGTGAGCTGACAACGTCCCAATTACACAGAAGGCAGGTGGGGTCTCAATGGAGCCAAACTTCTTGGTTGGGTTTTTGCAATATCCATAAGGTTACATTCGTTGAACTTTGTACATATGTCACCAAAGACATGGCAGTTGGGGATGACCCATGTACATCCCTTGTTTATATCTTTACATAAATAATACATTTACCACTGAATTAGTGTCATGAAAGGCCAGCAACATCTACTGTACTGTCACATTTTTACAATAAGAGATTTGGGTCTTGAATTTTTCATAAGTATCAATTAACCATCAATAATAAAAGTGAGGAAAAAAATAAAGCCTTAAAAATAAAAAATATGTAATAAAAAGCATCATTTTTGAACATGCTGGGTTCCGCATGGACCCTGTTGGCTCATGAAGGGTTAATAACACCAGGTAATTAAGTTGACTGTTGGCTGGAGGAATAATCCCCCCCCCCTTACTCACAGAATATTCACATGACAAAGGCTGAAGAAAGGATCAGCCATAAAATTGTTTTGACATCAGGAACACAAAGAAGTTCAGTTGTTTCAACTGAATTTGGAATGGATTTCATTAGAAACAGTAAATCCATTATAATAGGTTTCTTCAGTTTTCAAGTCAGTCCGGCTGGCTGTGTATGTATGCATGTATGTATGTATGTTTCATACAGGTCATACCAATGTAGCTACAGGGCTAAAAATTTAAACATTTACTCCTTATGTCTACAAAAATGTTTTTAGACCCTGCTTTTTGAAAATTCAGACATTTTAGTGATTGTTGCCCAACAAAAAGCGAGAGATGTAACTCATTCATTGATCACCCCTTTTTCAATTGATAATCCCCAACAAGGCATGCTACCAAAAGATGATGGGTACCTGACGGTTCCTGTTGAGTTTAATTTGCTATCAATTTAATAAATTGTTTAAACTCTTTCAACAGATTTTGAAATGAAAATCAATTTCCTAAAACAAATTCTTAGCAAATTCAAATTAGGAATTATTTATCTTGAAATTATTTATTAGCAAATGAAAAAAAAGAACAAACCAAAATAAACCCCCAGAACAGGTCTGGTTTATCACACAATAGAAACCATCACATGGCTGATGTCTTTTGACAGCATGTCATGTTAGTGGTAATCAACTAAAAAAATTGGAGAAAAGGGAGATCAATGAATAACTTACTTCTCTAGTCTTTTTTATGATTACTTAAATGTTAGAATTTTCAAAAAACAAGAGTGAATACAGCCTGACAAACTAAGGGACCAATTTAACAAGAACATAAATTGTGACTGCCCTACCCTTTAAAGCGTTTCTTTCTGGACATAAGCAGAAAATGCTTATATTTTCAGTCCTCTAGCTCCATTGGTGCAGTCTGAACACACTTTAGTCTGCCAGAACCACTTGATAACTGAAGAAACCTATGCTGTTCCAATAGGTAGCTGGCTGACAGACTTAGTCAATGCTTTGTCAAGAAAATGAAAACACAAGGGACACCACTCAGCTATGCCTTGCTGCAGAAAATCAAGCATTAGATTAGGGAATTATCAAGTCAAAGTATGAATATGACGAAACCGCTTGAATTCCACAGAAATACAGGTAAGTATTCTCAACAAAATCATATATATATATATATATATATATATATATATATATATATATATACATATATATATATATACAAATATACACACTCTCTATAGGCTGTGATGCATTTGTTGAAAAATATCTGACCTCTGCTTCTGAAGATGCTGATGGAACACGGTGAAATATATCAAGCCACATCTTCATGATAAAATTTCTTTGAGAATAACAACTTTCAAATCTTTCACATCAACAATTTCAAATTAAAACCACCATTCTGTAGGATTACTTTACACCCAGATAACAGAATTTTATCTCTAGAAAAAAAAATCATAGATTCATGAATTCTTTCACAGAGATTAACCAGTTATTGACATTTCTTCAAAAGATAAGCAAGTACATAGAGAGAAAATGTACTCTGTAGTTGAAAGTTTGCGATTGTCTCTGTTTGAAAAGCCTTATGTAAATGACAACAAAAGAAATGGAACACACTTGTAGGCATAGGTGCATTTATTGTCCAGCAATCGTATTTATTGTATTTCACCATGTATAATAGAAAAGCTGCACCCCATCCTCATTGGACTTTAATTTTGAATGAAAAATGCTCAATCTTGGGTATACAATCATGTTTATAAATATGTATAGCAATTGTTTTCATAGATAATACACATCTGGATTTAGAAGTTAAGAATTTTTTGAAGAAAAAATATTGGATTGTACGTGGCGAAATACAGTATTATATCTTTAAAATCAGCTGATCTGGGAGAAGAAATTCTTCAAGACACCAGCGACCTTATCAACTTGATATATTTCCACAAAGACTTGTTTGTTATCTTTGGCTCCAGCTATCATGGCTGATAAATCTACAAAAACAAACAAATGAAATAAGAGTCATTCATAGTATGAGCTCAAACAAAAAAATATGAAAAAAAAAAAAGAAAAAAAAAGACTGACAAGACTGGTTGGTTCAGCATCAAAATTCACTCTGAATGGAAACATTTCAGCCACTAAACTGAATTGAAAACTAAAAAATGTTTTCCCTACTCATTGAGGGGAATATGTGCGCAAAATTTCTACTATTGACGATTACGGCTGAAAGGAGAAGAAAAAAAGAAGAAAAAAAAATTATAGTGAAGATTAAAAAAGAAAGAAAAAGTAATAAATTCAAATTAAAAGAATCTGCTTTGTGACACCAGATAATTCAATTTAGCATACATAGCTTTCAATTTTTCTCTTTCTTTTTTTTTTCCTCTCTCTCTCTTTCCTTGTTCCTTCTATTGATCAATGATGTAGAAAGAGAATCTGTCTCTCTCTTTCGCCTTCTTTCTTCATCCATCATTCGGATTTTATAACCTTTTTACTTTTTAGTCTTAATCAGAAGTCTGTACTTGTAATTGCTAGATTAGGAAAAGAAATTTGTATGAATTTCTCAGATGAGGGAATATCATTATGAAAAGCTGTTTTTGGACTCATCTTGGTTCATTCCTCAGACAGTGTTTCAGCCATTGTACCTCACGGCTATGTTCAGGTGATGAGTGGGTGTATTTTTGACAATTGAGACGGGTATAGTGGCCGAAATGGTGTGTTCAAGAAATGAATCAAGATGGGGGACATAAGTCTGAACAAGACATTATATAGGGAAAATAAAGTCAACTCAGAAGCAGTTTAATAAAAAAAATGAAAAATAATTCAAACAATTTTTCAAGTCCAGAACAGTTATTCATATCACTAATTTACCCTTGCCATCAAGAATGATGGAGTATACGAAATGAATGTATAAACATGGATGATTGAGATTTGTAATGCAGTGAGCTTAGAGAATAGCCTTCTATGAGCATTGCATTTTATAGACGTGGATTATTGAGATTTGCATTGCAGTGAAGTTGGAAAAAAAGCATTTAAAAAAAAATTTGGACTAATGTTTTCTCCAGGCAATGCCAGGTATCCCTGCTGGTATTATACATATATATATTTGTTGTGTGAATGTGAAGTGTTCTAACATGAGAAACTTGCAGTGGTGCAGAACAAATTGCATGCTGTTTACATGTTTGGGGTTGAGGAAAGAAATGGGGATATTTCTGTGTTGTGAGTTGTTTAGTAGCTTCCACTCTTACTAAACAAATTTTTGCAATGTAACATCTGCTTTTCTCTTCACGTTCCAATTGTCATTTTCATCAAAACACACACACACACACACACACAGATAGATAGATAGATAGAATATATAGAATAATAGAGATATATGTGTACATTTTAGATCTAGAATCACTTTTTTGATTTTCCCCTTGCTCCTAAACTGAATGATGTAATTCATTAACAGGCTTTTATGTATGGCATTGACGAACAAAGGTCCTCAATAGCTCATGAACATATAATTGTTGAAATATCAACAATACAAAAGTAAAGAAACATGTTAAAAAAGAAATACTGACCTTTTGTATTTGTTGGGTCTGATCGATAAAGACACAAGATTTTCTTCCCCATAGCAAAGGCTCGTCCAATCTCATAACCAACACCTAGGGAAGGGCGTGTTACTTCAGCAATCACAGCTGTAACATACAGAGGAAAAAATTGGAAATAATGATTGTTTCAAACAGAATCTCTATGTTCATAATCTTAAACAGGACTAGAAGATCCATGAAATATAGATTGTGCTCTTGAGAAAGGCTGAAGAAGAGATCAGCCAAAATATGGTCTGAACAATCAAAACAAAAAGGATGAGCTCAATAATCTGAATGACTTTTGGAATAATAATGACTATTCTCAAAATCACAGAATGTATTGAAAATAGAAATAGTTATAATGAATACTGGAAAATAAGAGGGTAATGATAATTTATAGAAATATCCATACCTCGCAAAAGTGAATCACCATAGCCTGCATGAGCACCAGGATAAATTATCTAAAATTATCTAAAAAAATACCAGCACAATATATGGGCAGAGTTGGTCTAAAATGACCATCATCATCATCATGATCAGTCTTCTAGCATCTGTTGTTGGACATTGACTTTCCCCAGGATTTACCAGACCTCTCTATCATTGGAATTGCAGAGCCAATACTTTCTAAATTTATCTAATTTGTCTCGCCATCATATACTCTGCTGACCATAGTTTTGCATGTGATGGCTGGGTATCCATGTTGTGAGTCGTGATGTCCAGCAGTGGTCTACTATTCTAGCAATATGACCAGCCCATTGCTATTTGAGTTTTCTAATGGATTCTATGATTTTAGACTCCTGTTTTTTGCTTAATATATTGTGCGGTCTTGTGAAAAAAAAAAAAAAAAAAAAAGTATTCTGAGATGGTGCCTAGTGGATATTTATGCAAATTTTCAAAGTTGAAGCCCAAAAAATACGACCAGTAATTCTCAACGATACACACCCACACACAAATATACACGCAGATAGACGCTCAATAAGAGAAGAATCTGTAGCTTACTTGGTTGGTTGATACAATCGAATAAGTATAAAAAAATGTTGTTTATTGTAACAGAAATAAAAATTACAACAGATACAGTGATGTAATGAGTGACTGAATAATTGACAACAGAATGAAAATAAAAGATTATTCAATAACAAAAACAATGGGAAATTATAAAATAAAAAATATACAAAATATGATAATTGTTAGCACTATCATCTACGAATCTATGTTTATAATAAATATCTTTTGGAAGTGTTAAATGCTTAATTTGAAAGATGCCTGGGCATATTTCAAAGGACCTTTTTCCTTTCTAAACCGTGAGAGTGAAATCGATAAAAAGTTTTAGAAAGACAAACTTTTAGAAAAAAAAAAACAAAAAAAACATTTACGGTAAAAATATTCATCTTCCATTTTTCTGTAATGATTTTGTTACTTTGACATACAAGGTCTATCCAGAAAGTATCCAGCCATCTAGTATTAACAAAAAAACAAAACAAGTCATGGTTAATCAATCAATAGCCAATTTCTTTTGGCAGCATGCCGTGTTGAGGATGAACAATTAAAAAATTTAGAAAAAGATGATCAATGAATAAGTCATTTCACTCGCATTTTGTTGGGCAAGAATCACTAAAAGTCTCAATTTTCAAAAAACAAGCAAGCACACAAACTCAGGGATCAATTTAGCATAAACTTACATTGCAGATTGACCAACCCCCAACTCAAGACCTACATAGGGGACAATATAGAGAAAAACAAAGGTTTTTTGTTAACCTGAGGAGTGCATGTTGAAATTTTCAGCCCTCTAACTCCATTGGTGTGGCCTGTTTGCATAATACATACATAGCCAGCAAGGTAGACCAACTTAAAAACTGTGAGAAACCCGTTTTGACTGTTTCTAATAGCCTGTCTAGGTAAATCTTAGTTCTGTATAAAAGAATTCCTGTTGAGAACTTACATATTCAAACCAATGTCCCTTCCACTTTATGGAACAGTCCTCAAATGGGATTGCCATCAGCTTTCTCACTGCATTCTCTTTAATCTCATCTACAGTCTGAAATCTCCACAGGTAAAGTCACAAAGAGACAAATCTAAGGGGTTAGAAAGACCCATGTGATGCAATGTCTTACCATAAGACCCTTCACAAGATGTGAAGAATTACACACTTGGTCATCGTAAATGTGACGGTCATACAGTACACAGGCTCACTCATTGGTGTCCCATTGCCGACTGAGTAACCCCACGGTAGAGTGTTAAAATGTGCAGCAAGGTCTCCTCTTGCCAAGTTCCATTGAGGCTGTGCAACCATTTTTCAAGATATCAAAAATATTTTAATACTTTTTGGACATATCTTGTACACTGGCCCGAAATAAAGCAACAAAGTTGTGAGTGGCTAAATACAAGTAGTAATAGGTAAATCTAAAACTTTTCTTGGTCTAACCTTAACCCTTTATTCTTAAAATTGTGATTTCTTTTTTTCAATGAAGATTAAAATAGATAGCTGTAATGATAGCTGTATATATTGAAAGCATTAGAGCCATATAGGTTACGCTGACAGATAGGGATAAAGATATTCAATCTAATATATCAATATCATAAATACATATATATATATATAAAAAAAAATGAGTATCGATTCCTTTGTAATGCACAAACATTATCAAATTAGTTTGTAAAGGTGAGGTGTAGCTGTACTTACTTTTTACTTGAAATATAGTGAAAAATACATTTATTCTCTGTCAATTCTGTTCAGAAGCCAAGAAGGTATCGAGTGAAAGCCTGATTAGATTTATGAGCGTCTCATGGGACAGCTGAAGTGTGGATTAACAGAAATAAGAAAACCTGATAAGACCCACAACGACCAAATTATATTCTCAGTATTAAAGTAGTGTCGTACGACGGTATACCAACTGTTTAATAATCCAACATAGTAAACCGACAATGTTTATATCAGAAGAATTTATCTTAATTATTTAAAGATCGAGCTTTCATTTTTATCTAACCTACCCAGGGAGCAGAAATGACGGAGTACGTGGAGGTATGGTGTATATCTACTTCTCTATTTCAGAGTAGGTTATATTGTCTAAAAAAATGGACCGGATATTGGCCATATCTTGAAAAATTTACCCAGGGGACTTCCAGTACCCAGGAACCTCAAGCAGTATGTGTTTACTTTGCTCATCCCCGATGGACCCTTGTGTGGTCCCCAAGCATAAATCCTCAGGTACTTACAGCCTTACTATATACTTAGTTTCCAAATCTAAATTCCATCAGTGAACCTACCATCAGATTCTAACAACCAATTCATATCGCGGTCATGGATCTCTTTATCTGTTAAACCAGCATCGACTGAAAATAAATGAAAAAGAACAAAAAAAACATTAAAGAAATGATAAAAAAGGCTCCGCGGAGAGAGAGAAAAGAAAGTGGAAGAAATAACTTTGGCAAATTTATTTATTTTTTGTTGAAACATGAGGATCCAAAGAACCAGGTTTGGATACAATTGTGATGGAAAGGAGAGATCACAATCAAGTGAATGGGTAACTCATAGATACACACAAACACACACACACACACACACACACACAAGCAAAAGAAAAACAAGGGAGGTAACTTGTTGTAGTCATTTATTTAAAAAAACAAAAATGTTCAACAATGTGTCCACCATCTTCATATCCATATCTGTGATTTCTGATTTGAAAGGGATTCTAAATGAAGTAGTAGTAGTAGTAGCGTTACTAGTTGTGGTAGTAGTAACAGGAGGAAGAGAGAGGGGAGAATGGTTCACCAGCAAATCTTTCTATTTAAAAAAAAAACAATTAGTAAGTTTAAATTAAAGTAAGTGTATAGTTTTTATTAATAATCTATTCTAGAGTCTCAGTCTGTTGCTATTTTATTTGATAAGAAGGCTTTAAATGAGTATATATACCATTTTTAGCTATTAAGTTAGCTGGAAATTGAAAAGCTCAGCTGATTTTAAACTGTTTTGAAGACAGTTTTAGCTGATAATAACAAACAACACTCGGCAACTCAGTAAAAGAATGAATGCTAGATATGTCATCTATTGATCAGAATAGATATTCTTTCAATGACATCACACATTCTCTCCCTTCCTTTTTCTGTTATTTAACGTAACTTAAACTGACTAACAGACCGCAATGTGTATCATTGAGATGTGCAGACACATGGAAGAGAAAAAAAAATTCAATTTCAACACAGGACGCCATGAATTTAAAAAACTCATTATGAATTTCAATATCAATCATTCTATGATTTACAAGAATTTTTGGGAAGGAAAGAGATAGAAGAGAAGGGTGGAGAGAGAAAGAGGGGTGAAGAGAGAAAAAAAGTGATGAAGAGAGGGAAAAGAGAGAAAGAGAAAAGTCTATTGGTATCAATATTTTTATGGTGGTTTCTCATTCTATAGAGCAGTGATTCTCAGATGGGAGGCACTTGGCTCCCAGGAGTGGAATTTCAGCCAAGGGAAGGAGTTCAAGGGCGGGGGAGGGGGAGAAAGTGAAGGAAAAAAAAAAAAAAAAAAAAAAAAATCAAATATACATATCTATGTCACCAGTCTTACGAACATAAACAAATTGAACAAGCTATATTGGTTTATAGTTGTAGTCTGGTGACATAGTGATAATATTACCCAGTTAATACCCAAAAACTTTTCTTTTTCAATTCGATCAATTCTGGGGTACCACTTGTATATTTGATCCAAAGAAAGTTTATGGTGAAAAGATTATTTAACAAAGATTTATTGTTGGGGAAGAATAAAAAAAATAGAGATCATAAGGAGAGTAATATGATCTGAGACTAAGAATCTCTGCTTTCAGAAAAGGTATCAATCATTGGGGCTACCTTTACCTTTAGTGACTTATATTATTATTCATTAACTATCAAAGGGTGCAATTTCCATATATCTAAGGAAGATAATCCCCAAATTTGGTTAGAAATCAAATTACATTAAATTGTGAGTTCGGGTTAATCATTTCAACAAATTATTGGTTTGAATTCATTCCAATAAATTATTCTTGCATAAATCTTGTTTGTTCCAATAGAATAAATTACTAAGGGAGGTAATCTTCAAATTTATTATAATTTTTATTTCCTCCCTTGAAAGTCAACGCATATTAAGAATATAACATGCTTAAGGTAACAATTACCATCATTTGGTTTGAAAGAACGGGAGAAATTGATGAAATTACCTGATATTTCATTTTCCTTGGCACCAACTGTGTCTTCAGTGAAAACATGCCCATAGGCTTTTAAATGGCCTATGACAGTACGGTAGATTTCAGCATCTTGCCGGCCAGCACGGATACTACCACAGAAATACAATTTCATCATTCTGAAAAAAAAAAAAAAAAAAAAAAAAAGAAAAAGAGAGGAGTGACATAATGGTTATATGGTTGTGTTCACTTCTTACTAATGCCCTTAGGAAAGGCATAAGTCCATGTTCCTGTTCTTTATCTCATTGCCAAATATTCTGACAAAACTGTGTCTGGCATTCTCTTTTCGGACAACGTGATTAGATGCTGCTGTTGTTGAATTATTATGGAAAGAAATGTAAACAGAAAACCCAACATTTGAAACTGTATTTTATTAAATTCAACAGTGAAGGATAGGAGTTAATGTTCGGGTTTGAGTTGCAATTAACAATAGAATAAAGTAAAACATTTTTGGCTATTCTTGTGTCAGGTATCGCAATAATGAATTTGGCCATTTAAAAAAAAAAAAAAAAAAAATAACAAATGGGTGATTTCCAAGTAGAGATGATGAAATAATGATAACTTAAAAATTAGAAACTCTAACCTTTGACTCGCCTACTCACCCTAACCACATAACTACATGAAGTATTGGCTCTGAGACAACAAACAATTTTTTTAGTGTAATAGTGTTATTTGAAAAATTGTAAAAATCTAGCCACTTTAAACCATTCAAAATGGCCATGTGGCAACAAATCTTGTATAGTGTGCATCAGAGATATCTCCCTTGCAAAATATCCACATAATATTTAGATCAAGTTATTCCAAGTTATTTACTTCAAATGTGTTTATGCATGTGTGAAAAATCATCCACTGCTGCTGCTACTAACGTATCAACGAATAAACGAAAGCAGAACTTGACCATTAAAATCTGCATTTCATTGAATTTAATTATAAAGGATATAATTTAGTTTTGGGGCTGGGTTTGCAGCAAGTAACAAAAACAACTATTGAACTTTTTTTTTTTTTTTTCATAATTACAAAATTAAAAAGAATATACACCAGCAACTAATAATAAAAATTCAATGAACGACCCTAAACCTAACCCCTAAAACAGGGAGAAAAAAAAAAAAAGGATAGTTAACGTAGACTGTACAAGTGCAAAAATGGCGGAAAGTAAGTGCCCACTTAATAGTTAGATAGTTAATAGAACCCCCTCCGTAAAACATTACAGTACAAATGATCTGCGGATGGTTACCGGGTCTAATGGATTGGAAGCACCTAAAAAGAAAAAAGAAACATTTTTTTCCAATGACTACTGCGGGCTGCAAGAAAACGACTCTTAAAGAAGTCAATCCGTGGACCGAAAGACGATGAAGTGTCCGAGGAGCAAAAGACAAAAAAAAAAAAAAAAGAAGTAAGTTTATGAAGATAAAATAAATCACCTGTTACTTTTTTTTTCTAAAAAAAAAATGCCTGGTATTATTTCTGGGGAAGATCAGGTGTGCGAAAAAATGCCCAAAAGAAAACTTCAACAAAGAGGGAGATTCCCTTTTCCTCTGTTACTTTTTTTTTTGTACTTTAAAGAAGCACGTGTTACGGAATTCATTGAACGAGACAATGCGATCCGGTGCACTGACTATGCTGTGGTTATATGATAAATGCCTCTGGTACTGTTACAATCGACGAAAATGATTAATTCATGTCTCCAAACACTGGAAAATTACGAAACTAACACCGTGAAACATAAAATAAAAAGCCCACACCTTCAACACGTTATTTTTAAGAATCTAAAAACTACTCACCACAGAAGTCTCTTCTTAGTCACTTTGAAAAATAGTGGGAAAAGGGAAACAACTCGTGTTTATTTTATTTCATCTTATTTCATTTTAAAAAAATAAAAAAATATATAAGCAGTCCTCGAAATAAAAAACTATTTAATACTTTTAAATATCCAATGTTTTGCAAACAGTATTCCCAAAGTTGTGTTATGTGTTAGTATATTTACTCAGTAATTTGAAAGCTATTGTTAACTGAAATGGTTGCATTCATTTTGTATTAAACTTGAAAAAACTAAAACGTCCACTTGTTGGCCTTGGGTTTTATTGCCATTAGCTCAGATTGCAAAGAGTCGGTTTAGGTAATTATCCCGAATGGAGAAACATCTGATATAGATATTAACTTCTTTCTATATTATAACAGGGTGGATTTAGTTCGATATACACTAAAATGTCATAAAATTTAATGAGGGCGGCAGGTCTCGCGTAAAAAAACAATATTTCCACAATTCTCCTCCAACCAAGTAACCTTTTCATAAATGCTTGTCTGGTTAGTCATTCAATAGAAACCGTCACGTGACCAACGTCTTTTGGAAGCATGCCTCCTTGTGGCTGATCAATTAAAAAATAGGAAAAAGAGGTTAACAATGAATAAGTTACTTCACTCGCCTTTCGGTGATCACTAAAAAAAGTCCGATTTTTCAGAAAACTAACGTGAATGCATTCGAACACAAAATAAGGGATCTATTTAGCATGAATTTACATTGCAAATTGAACACCCCCATTGACAACCAATTGAGGGGTGGAATAAAAACGCAGAAAAAACTGGCTTCTTGTAGACATAATAGGGAATAAGTATTTAATGAAAATCCACATTTGAAATCCTGGCCTTGACTTGGACCCGAACACATATCAATCTCAGTCACCGATGGGAAATAAATGCATGACAATCTAGCCACGCGATGGGCCACAATTATTTATCAATGTTTAAAATATGTTGTAGAAATTTATCAAATTTACCTGACAGTGCCACTCAGCGAGGTTAAGGGTCATTACTAGCACATGGTCTGTGAGACAGAGACAAGATGATGGCTAACGAAAAAATCGCCCTTAATCGTCCTTAATGTTACATTCCCATTTGATTACCCAGCTCTTGTGATTTAGTTTTAAGCTAAACTTTGCTTAATAAATACTAGTTGACTCTGTGGTTGCGTATATATATATATATATATATATATATATATATATATATATATATATATATATATAATATATATATATATATTACTTTATAATATTCCCCTAGGTCCATTGAGTACATATATCATTATTATCGGTGTGAGAGCAAACATAGAAACCATAAAATAGTTTTGCGAAAGAAGCCATGTGTGAATATTGGGCACATGTACAGCCTACTTGGGTCTGCGGAAAACGTTCTATGCTCTGGAAAGAGTCAACAGTTCAAAAGATGTGACTCAACCGAAAAATAATATAATAGATAGATACATCGGTATTCAATAGGGAATGAAAAGGAGAAAGGAGTAGGAAGAAAACTGATTTACCTGATTTTACAAAGTCAAAAGGTCCGCTCGACGTACAGGTAAATGTTGAAATATCTGATCACGAAACCTGAATGGGGTTTTATGAATTGGATTACGAGAATTTGAAAAATGTTCTCCTTCGGTCTAAAAACGTTCTTTCGTTGATATCGATCGTAAGAGACGGTCACGATTGAATTTGATTTCGAATCCTACCTCTCAAAAGTAAAGTAACGTGCTTGTTGCACCAGCAAAGCAAAAATTGCGATTATTTTTCTGATGGCATCTCTTGGTAATCAATCATTAATGTTGCCGTGGAGACTTCTCATCAGCTGAACTGGTCTCAGATAATTGCAAGACTGAGAAGGCAGGTAAGGCTGTAAATAGCAAGTATATTTGATTAATCATAGATACGGAACCTCGGCGGATTTTCTCTTGTCATGTATAATTTATTTGCCACTTCTTATTGTTAAAGGACTTGTTGTCGATCTGGTATCCATCAATAAAGGTTGTAGAGATTTTTCTTTGTAGAAATTTAATATAAAGTTCGGGTCACCATTGAAATGAATGAGCAAGAACAGTTATTATTATTTTTTTTTAATAATAGATAAACATTAAATGCTGTAGACAAAGAATATTCTTGCATGCATGTTACATCAATAATTATAAACAAAAAAACACTGAAAACATGATGAATGAAATGAGAAGGTAAAATGTGCAGAATGAGAAATCAGCTTCAAAGCAAATATATCAAATAGGGAGTTTCACGTTTGGCTATAGCTGACGGACCGCTGCAACGTCTGGACTTTGTCGGGCTTGTTTAAATATGTAAGGTATCGACGTCAGAGTAGACATGGAACGCTGAAAGACTCTGCTGAAAATTGCTTTCTTTGTTTCTTTTTTCAATCTTTAATAATTTCCTATGAGCTTTTTTTTTGGTGTTATCTACTTCTAACTTTGTGGAAAGAGGTATATACATTTATATTACATCTTTGTACATTTCTACTCTAGATACAAAATATATACTTGGTTTCAATTCAATTTGAACACAGTAAAAAGCTGATTTTGGGTTGCAACACTAATCATAAGCTTCTCTTAATCCATGTTATCGGAAGATATGACTTTTTGTAGTTCACTTTGCTTTCATTTTCTTGTGTTCTGAAACAAGATGACTGTGGTCGATATTGGATATAAGTTGACTGTGAGTTCAGAATTGAGCATAAAATTCCAGAAAATCGACTGATTCGAATATAGGCAGTGTCAGTTATTTTGCCAAAACGTCGTCATGAAAAATATCCCCTTCTAATGAATACTCTGTATTCACTTTGGCGGCTGTCAAAAAAAACAAAAACAAAAAAACCCCAGGAATTTCTTCCATCATTAATACATAGATCGTTGTTTTCAGATCGTAAAAGTGAAATTCTCATCAGTTATGTCAACTCTATCTGAAAAAGTGATTCAAAATGGATATTACACAATATATGCCTTATACTACCAATACAGCATTTCATACAAAACTGTAGTAATGAATTGATTTTGAATAACAGGCATTATCGCTCGTAAATATGTATTGCCTCTATTGACGTTGTATTCAGAAACGCAAAAGTATTTGTATTTTTTGACTGACTTGAGTCAGTCGATCTGCTGGTTTGGGGGCCATTTTTTGTGTAAAAATAGTTGTATTATATTCATGAATATACAGTATCCCACAAATTTCTGCTGCATTTCGTGATTGGTTGGCATAGTATTAAGTCCATGAGCCAAGAGCCAATAGTTCACTTTCGGGTATCATTTGGGTGGGAAAATTCTAGTAGTATTTTTTTCGACTTACTCAACATCTCTCATTCACAGTTTGGCATGATAACCATTGCAGGGTGGTTGCTTAGTAGTTGATATAGTGACCATTAACCTTTACCCTATAAGAGGCGTCGGGAGCCATAAAAATGGCTGTCCTCACGATAACTCCCAAAGTTCTCAATGAAGTCTATGAAATTTGATGGAACGGTGGACAATAGGATATTGAAGAAGTTATTACATTTTGGAGCGGATCCATGGATAATTACCCCCCTTACAGTGTAATTAGGTCCACAGCACATAATATCATCACCTGTCTGTTTTTCCATCTGCCTATATATTGTATATCCAGAAATTGTGGAACAGTAGGAAATGGAGTCAATGAGAGTTGATCAAATTTTGGGGCGGATGCATGAATTCTTTTCTGATTGAAAAGTTTTTTCCATTTCACTTCCATACATTCATATACTCATGACTATCCACACGATATTCCCAGAAGTTCTCAATTGATTGCAATCAAATTTTATGAAAAGGTGCCATAGGGTCTGAAAAACAGGACGAATTTGGGTTGGATCCATCAATTATTTTCTGATTGTGAGATATTTTCCTGTTTTTTTTTTTTCATACATGTGTACACTCATGGCTGTTCACACGATATCCCTGAGTGTTTTCAAGCAAAATGTCGCGAAACATGGTGCCAGGAAGAGTTGTAATTATTTTATGGTTGAGATATGTTTCCCCGTTTTTTTTGTGTTTCATATATGTATGCACTCAAGGCGATAATCGAAGATAGAATATGATATGACACATTACAGAAAACAACATAGCAAATACATAATCTGTGAATACAAATTCACAGGATATTTTCATCACCGGAAAGGAATCTGTTGCAACGATTATTTATCATTCACTCTGTGTGAGTACGATATCATCATCATCATCATCATCATCATCATCATCATCATCATCATCATCAGTCTTCCCCAGGATCCACCAGACCTCTCTATCATACACATCGTAGGGCCAATGCTTTACAAACTTATCTAGTTCATCTTTCCATCTAAAATTCTGCCGGTCTCAGTTTTTCAGGTGATCTTTGGGGGTCCATGCCACGAGTCGTGATGTCCATCGATAGTCTGCCATTCTTGATCAGCAGTCGCAGGACAACAGCTGCAATAGAAGGGGTAGCTGGCTAGACTCGAGTTCCCCACACCAAGCGCAGAAAAGCTAGTGGCGGGCTGTGTTGATGTCCTCTGTTGTCGTTCAGCTTGTACCTCGGCTCAGGTGTCTTCCACTCGACCACTTCGCTGGTCGAGCTGCCGAGAGACCCTTTTCATAACTGGATCCGGTGATATATTTCAGAACTGTATTCCTCTGGTGTATCCCCTGTTCTCTCTCTGCGCTCTACATCAAAGCTGAACGACAAAGAGCTCTCTATCGCCAGCGAGGAAAGCTGATTGTACCTTGCCAAAGATCAGTGGTCAGAGGTTGCAAGCCTGCAGTCGAAGCGAGAAGAGGTAGACACAAGAATCATTTTGCATGCAGCTCATGCTGCAGGGGAAGACTAGTGCTGTAACAGTTGATGACAATGATGTGTTGGTAATCTGCCTGGCATTCTTCGGCGACATCACCTTTTCCCTGTTCCAGAAATGAGATACGAAGAACCGGGTTTGGTATCTTGTCATCACTATTACCCCAGGCCCTGGGAGACGATGCTTGTAATACCCTGAATGGTATTGCCTTCATAGGTCAATGGGAAGTTTGAATCTCATCATGAAATCAGAGCATCATCAAGAAGTGTTTCATGAGCTGGGACAATCCTGGGAACCACACACGGACCTATCCAAGAAGCTGCAAGCATTCACATTCAAACTGTATGCAGCATCCGCGACATTACCCCAGTCAGCCACCAGCTCAAGTCTACCTACTGTCACCATGCAATAACTGTCTCTTTATGTGCGTAATGCGTGCAACTACCAAGCCGGCATCTGGACAGGCAGTCTCCAGCAACAGCCACAAGTCCCCAAATCCAGTCGACCATGGCTGGGTCAGAAATGAGGATGGCCAGCTCGAAGTGGCATTGGTGAAGGGCTCTCTAGCTCAGCACCGCAGCTGCTGTCCGGCAACTGCAGCTGTAGATACAAGCTCCCAGAATGCCAATGTATGAGCACTGGCTCGAAATGTACAAACACATGCAAGTTGTAAACATGTGACATTCGGCCCACACACACAATGAATAATATTTATTCGATCAGTTGTCTTTCCGGTAATAAAAATATCCTTCGGTTTTGTATGCACTGGTTATGAGTTTGCCATTTCATTTTCTATCATTTATCATGCTATATTTTGTCCTTGATTGTCGCCTGAAGGCGCCATTTCCCCAGCCATAATTGTAGAACTATAGACAGATGTATCACGACATATCAGATATCGTGTGTATTATTATAAGTGTATGAATGTATGAAACACACACACACACACACACACACAAAAAAAACGGAAAAATTTCTCCCAAACAAAAAATGATTCCTGAATCCACCCCAAATCTGAGAACTTTCGAAGATATCAGGTGTACAGTCATAAGTGTATGAATATATGAAGAAAAAAAACTCCAACAAACAACAACAACAACAATAACGGGAAAATATCTCTCGATCAAAAAAATCATCCTTGGATCCAACCCGAAATTTGAGAACTTTCGGAGATATCGTGTGTACTGTCAGGGATATGCACAAGTACCAATCACAGAAAACAGAAAATATCTCTCAATCATGGAGTAATTCCTGGATCCACCTCAAATTCATGCCCAACTCTTGTTGATCTCATCTCCTACTGTTCCAAGAAATCTAAATGCAATACACCGAGAACTTACAGAGATAACATGTGGACAATCAGGAAAGTATAACTTTATTGGAATCATCGTTCATGGATCCACTCGAAAATTTGATCACTTATTTTGTGGCCCATTACCAAGTCTTCAACAAAGTTTCATAGAGAGGACAGCCATTTTCATTGTCCCGGACGCCTATTGTAGGCTGAGGGTTAAAGTTATGGTATCTACCACTAAGTTGCCAGTCTGCAGTGGTTATCATGCCAAACTGTCAACTACAGATATCTAGTAAGCCAAAAACACACGACTAGAATTTGCCCACCCAAATGAAACCCATAAGTGGTCTGGCTCATGGACTAATTAGTATGCAATTACTTTGTTCATTAGAGTTGGGTAGGGTTGAAACACCGGTAGGTCAATCTGTCACAGCATTTGTAATCTCTGTGTTAGACAAGAGTAAAAGTATGAGCAATCGCAATTGACAATATGGAGGTAGGGGTGGCTCAACGGTTAGCAGCACGGAAAATGGAATCAACGAACATTCCGGCTGAGACAGTTTGTAGGAAAGTCTAACTCCCTCGCCCACTGTCGTATGTAGCGAGCAACGAACACAGTTGAGAACGTGTTCCCGACAAGTACGATTAACAGGGCTCTGGTGAAGCCTCGGTGGGCGTAGCCAGCTGAAAGTTGGTTGGTTTAAAGGCATATCAA
>OY735208.1:4723813-4726313 GCA_963457665.1 Thysanoteuthis rhombus | reverse complement strand
GATCGTAACCGAAGAAGAAAAGATGTCGTCTGCTCTCTTGATAATATATTTTAGAGCGGTTAGTTCACTTAGAATTTGGCTCAAAATTAATATTTTTTCAAGCGCCTAAACATTGTAGAGTTCATTTCAAAGCTATTGTTCTTGATTTATTATTTCTTGGTTTCAAGAAAATAACACTGAAATGCATCGTTCGTGAATAGATGAACAGTTTTAACAAATTTAACACTATATTATATTCATAGGAAAATAACACCCTCATCTGCGGTTACTGTATATCTCTTTATTTATGGGGTTATGTATATTTTAAAACCATCGCATACATTTAGAATTATTTTTACTAGATTTGGAATTAAATTCTAGAAACAGCCTCATTTTTTCTCATGTTCTAGTTCATAAGTTGATATTTTAGAGCTTTGTATTTATATTTTTCGTATTCAAAACGTCAGACTGTCTTTCGGAATAGACAACAATGTTGGTTTCAACAAGAACTATTGACAATACTTCATACGAAACGATAGATACACAGGACTTTATTTTTCCCTTAAGAAAAGAGTTTTTTTTTAATGCTAACCCCCCCCCCAACCTGACCATAATTAAAAGTAGTGAGCTGCTGGTAATCCTCAACGTATAGAAAGCCATCTCAACCAAAATAATCTCCCTGATGGTGACGAACATTCAGATAAAAAAAATGGTGAATGCCACGAGAGAGACAATGATGTTGGCCCTCAAACATCGGATGCCCTAGAAGTTTCGCCACATAGGACGCCCTCTTTGACAGCGAAAAGGACTGCAGAAAGCTGGTGGGACAGGAATTGGGGGCCAAAGGCTTCAGACTCCCAACCGAATATCAGGACAGCAGAACAAAGATTCCATCTTTAACGCCCCTGTAAGCATATGGGGTATTATTTTCCAGGTTTGGCTGCTTTGAGGAGCTGATTCAGGCAGTCGGGATCGATGGTTGGAAGCTCCACCCTTTACATCTCGGTGAAAAAACTTCCTCACCAGCCCAGACATAGTTATCTATCATATAAGTCTATAGCCTGCACCATGGAAGGTGCAACCACATCATTGGAACGGTTGACAGTATTATCATTTTGTAGCAGCAGGAAGTTGACAAAAAATAAAATACCAACCAAAGGTCTTGCTCCGGTATAAATTGACGGTTGTCGGTAGCAGAATGCCATGGCTCTTGCCACAACCAACGCTGAAGGGTGGAGCGATATGGTGAGGGGGGGGAAATGACTCCCTCTTTCTATGCCCCACCTACCTCTGCTGTTTCTCCCTCGACCTCTCCTGCACCAGGTAGCAGGGAGAAGGAAGCCCCCATCTTCATAGATAAGGCATCAAATTAGATTTAGGCCCAAAACGAGGTCTCCGGGGGAAGAAGGGATCTGAGCTCTCCAAATGCATAGAAGCCCAGTTATTTTTACCTTTAGTTTAATTCAATATTCAGGAAGTATTATGAACAAGAAAATGCTGTTTGAAATAACGTTTTTGATATTTTACAAGTAAAATGCAATTGCAAAATTACCCAAACTATGGCCGTGCCTACTCTAAAGGTACTTGTTTGGAAGGAAACTGGATTTATGGTGTGTGGAACAGCCTGCCATAAATGTCATGCAAAATAATTTTCTGTTAGTTATACGAAAGTGGGGCTTCGAAGTATTTTGGTTACTTCTCTTCGATGTTGCCAATTTAGGTGTTATATCTAAATTTAGATAATTCTAAGCATCAAAAATCAAATGAGGTAATTTATATAAACTATGATAAAGAAAGATCTATAATTTTCTATGTTTCATTTATTTTTATAAGATTTCTCTGAGAATCGCTGATTTCTCCAGGTGTAGTTATCGAAATCATATTTGACGCCATGGTTAAACTAATTCTATATTTGTGGAAACATTCACAAGACTTCTGGAGTTATTCCCCTTACATATATCTATCACAATCACATCGGGCGTTCCGTTTGTGAACTAATCTTAGTCTAGCAGACCATAACTACTGTATAATGAGTTTGATCCTCACCGTGTGATACACACTAGTAGGTTTGTACCAAACTAAGCTGAGCCTACTGAATGACTATATAGTATGAAAAAAACTTCCAACCGTGGGGCACTCGCGAGTATAACGCAGATGTTGATATACCTGCGCAGGCATGAACATGAAAGAAAAACATGAATGTCGAAAAAAAAAAATCGAGTGGAGGAGACGAAAGATTTTCAATTAATTGTCAAAGTCTAGTCCAAGTCAGAGGTGGCAGTTGACTTTGTTTCTCCACCGTAACAACGAGAATAACAGGAACAACCCTCATCTAATCTAGAGGAGGCGACTCTCAGCTAGTTGCATTTCAAATATAAAAAATATTGGAAAGAATATTAGTTGCCTCCCTTAAATTTTTTTTACGTTATGGAGTTCGACCTCTTTTCAGCCTAATTTGTTTTCATTCCTTCTCGTGAAAAATATAATTCAGTTCTGTTCAATCATTTTGGATGAAACATTT